>CM076583.1:714049549-714426028 GCA_034641835.2 Pinus albicaulis | reverse complement strand
TGGCAGGTGTATAATTATTTTTTAGTCTCTACGAGGTGTTTGTGGGTGGTGGGGGCCGATGAGGAATTAATTTCAGATCAACTGCTAATGAAATTCGATCTGCCACGTGTATTTCGTGATCGTCCCAAATTGGAAGGGTGAACTAAAAAATGTTCTTCCAAATCTGAGACGACCAACTAAGTCATATGACATTCTCGGGTTGTCCATAATTTTAACATTATTTTGTGCTGGATGGTCCTTGGCGATCGGGAGCACAATAATAGAGGTGATCTGTCAAGGGATATGGCCCCAGACATCCTGGAGTCTGACACCTCGGCAAATGAGGCTCTGATTGCTACCACCATGGCAGTAGACCAACTACGTGGTGGTCTACATGGATCAATGGAGTTTGGATGGGATCTTTGACCACATCACTCATTTACTCCTATCGATGAAAAACCTAAGAATGGTAAGGAGGCCAACATTCAAGTTGACAGAGTGAGAAGGCGCACGTTTGGTAAGAAATTTTATGCACCTGCGTCTAATGTTAAAATGGTGCATTTTGAATATGATGATTTATGGGGTCGTGTTGCAAGCTTGCAAAAGCGTGCGTTGGTGGGTAGATGGCACTTTTTGAGATGAAGGAGGTTGATATGATCAGATGGGTAAAAGGGGAACAGGTTGTCGTTGTTGGGATACATGCCGAAGGTAAGCTTCTTGATGAACACCTGGTTCTACATTCATTTCTTGCATGAAGATGATTGTCGGAAAATTCTTGGGCGCACCTGGGTCAGGGGGCAGAGTTTCATGCAACTCATTCCCTGGTTTTGGGGCTTCAACCCTGTGGTGGAGTCACCGAGGAATAACATGGTGTGGGTAAAATTGTCGAGGCTGCCCCCTGGACTTTTGGACCAAGAAGGCACTTAGTGCCATTGGTAATTCGATTGGAAAAACCCGACAAATCGAGCCTGGTATCCTAGTCACCCGAGACAAAAGGCTTGCTTGGCTTCTGGTGGAAGTAAACTTATCAAGAAAGCTTCCGGGGGACATTGACCTCCAATGGGAACAAAAAGTACACATGCAACGAGTGGATTTTTTGGGGCTTCCATTTCGGTGATTACATTGCCACCAAAATAGTCATCTGATTGGTCATTGTCCGAAAGGGCGCTGTTGGAGGGAGGCATATGCATCAAGGTCGGGTCAGCTAGTGCTAAATAGGGACTCATCGAATTTTTCTGAACACACTGGTTTCAGTAAGTCTCCTATGCCTTCCCCTTTACCTCCATGCTGCATATCCTCTGCTCCATCGTCTGATGAATTGAGCATATTAAGGAGCCTAAATGGTTTTGGGGGTTGAGTGGTCCCAAATTCTAGTCTGGAAGAAATGCTTGTAACTTCAGTCTCCAGGCCACTTGTTATTCCTGACGCGGAGAATAATATTGATACACCTGACGCTCCTCCTCCACATCCTCCCATGGCATCTGTCCCGAGTATGTCTGTGAGTAATCCTGTCTCTGTATCCCCTACCATGCCTCCTATGTATCCCAGGATTCAGAGATGTCCTCATTATTCCTGCATATGACAATTGGGCGCTTTGAGCAAGAAAATCCATGGGAGTTCCAAAATTAACTCCATCCTCTCTCTGAACATTAGGGGGATGGGTAAAGCCTCCAAATATATTTTCCCATGGGAATTATTTGTTGAAACCAATCCATCTGTTTTTGTCTTTCAAGAATCCCTCTATACATGCCCCAAAGCTCAACAAATTCTTCTTTTTATTCGTCCAGGATGGCAGTTGCCTGTCGTTGATGTTTATGGTAGATTTGCCAGTTTGATAGCTATGTGGAACCCGACGGTCGCTAGGTTCCGGGCATACAGGTTCTTCGGCTGCACGAAGATTGTTCACCTCATTAATCTCTATTCTCTTTGCCAAAATAGATCCATTTTTTGGGACCAAATGCTCCAATCATCTATCTTGAATATAAGCAATCTGCTGATTATGGGGGATTTCAATGCCACATTACTGGTGGATGAACATTGGGGTTCAAAGTCACATCAAGATCCAATGGCTAGAAGGATATCCCACATCCTGGAGGATAATCACCTTCTTTACATCAAACCGTGCCCTGTGGTTCCAACCTGGACAAATAGGCATGAAGGGGATGATTTCATAGGAAAGAGACTTGACTGGCTCATAGTACACGAAAGTGTGTGTGAACTCTTTGGGATCAACTTGAGAACAGGAAGCTGGAAATTCTAAAAAAATAGGAAATAACATGGAGATTGAAAAGTAGTGCGCTAGGCTAAAGGAGGGGGATCAGAACACTAAATATTTTCACCAGGTGGCAAATAGGCGTAAGAACAGGAACTCAATATGGAAAATTGAATCAACTCCTGGAGGTTTGACTATTTCTTCAGAATACATCTAGAAGGAGGCCTACATACACTTCTCGGGCTACTATAAGGCAGACATGGAGATTGACCTAGAAATCCAAAAGTGGATTTTGCAGCACATCAATCCGATGTTTGAAAAAAGGGAAAATGAAGAACTCGTTAGTGAAATCACAAAAGAGGAGGTACTAAGTGTCTTGAAATATTTTGCGGCGAACAAAAGTCTTGGCCCAGATGGATGGCCGACAAATTTTTTCATCCTTTTTTATGATATGATGGGGGACGAGATTTCACTGATGGTGAAAATGTCGAGGTAGCAGGGACACATCCCTGGTGATTTGAACTCAACATTCCTGGAATTAATTCCTAAAACTTCTGATCCTCGGTCTTTCAGTGATTTTCGCCTGATTGTCTTATGCAATGTTCTCTATAAGATATCTTCCAATATCATAGCACAAAGAATTAAAGTGTTTTATCATGCCACATATCTTCAACAATATGGATTCTTGCAGGGTCGATCCATTCACGATGCCATTGCAATTTCTTAGGAAGTTTTACACACTGTACACAGTCAAAATTTGGAGGCACTACATGAAAGTTGATATTTGCAAAGCATATGACTCGATGGATTGGTCCTTTATAAAAAATTTTCTTTTAAAAATTGGCATCTCCGTTTCGAATATTTGCTGGATTATGGAGTGTATATCATCAATACAATACGCTGTCATAATCAATGGAAATCCAACAGATTTATTTGTTGTGGGGAGAGGGTTGCGTCAGGATGTGCCCTCTCTCCCCTGATCTTCATTCTAATTATGGACAACTTTAGTTTGATTCTGAAGAAGGAAAATGGCAGCGGGCTATTTGAGGGCGTTTCTTTTTCTTCATATCTCACTATTACACACTCATTGTTTGTTGATGATCTTCTGATTTTTGGCAGGCTGTGTAGGAATCATTGGATATATCTACACTGTATTTTTTGCCATTTTGGAGCAGCCACTAGTTTGTGTATTAATGCTAGTAAATCCCTTTTAATGTATAAAACTGGAGAGCTGGGGGATATTTCTTTCATTGCCAATCTTTTTGGCATGCGAATGAGAAACATGAAGGAAGGATTGGTATATTTGGGTTTCTGATTAAAGCCATGTGGATACAAAGTTCTAGTCTGGACATGGCATGTTGAAAAATACAAGAAAAGATTCCAAATATGGTCACATAGGTGGTTTTCTTTAGGTGTGAGATATATTCTGGTACAAGCTGTCTTGCCACAGATAGCAATTGGGCTCATTTATTCTATCTCCCATCTAGCACGATAAAAAACATCAAGGCGGTAATATCCCACTTTCTCTGGTGAGGCACATCTAAGGGAAAGAAATTTCATCTGTGTAAACTTAGTGACATCTCGCTGCCAAAAGTATTTGGTGGGTGGGGTCTACTCGAGTTCAAGACTTTCTCACAGGCTCTTCTTATCAAATCACTTTGGAGTGATCTCACGGGGGATAGTATATGGGTGAAGGTGATCACGACAAAGTACCTTCACAGGATACAACTATGTCAGATTTATAGGAACATTATGTTTCCCAGAAAGAGAGGTTTTGCCATATGACTGATTTTTCAAAAGGTCATGGACATGTTTAGGGAGCGACTGATTTGGAGGTTTGGGAATGGGCATGACATCATTTTGGGGAGTGATAGGTTCCTGGAGGTTGATCGAGAGTGGGTTATGAACGAACATCTCAAACACCAGCTGGCATAACAAGGTATTTTCTTCTTAGCATAGGTGATAGCTTGCTGGCAGCAAGGTTGCCCCACATGGCAGATTACTGACTCTTTGGGTCTGATTGGCGAGGATGTTGAAAACTAGAAGCATTATGTATCAGTCCTACAAGGGTCTGGTTTAAGTCATTCACAGAGTGGGGATAAGATTGTATGGAATGGCTAGAAAAAGGGTCATGCCATTAAAGTAGCTGATATATATTGGGGTATTATTCAAGGAAAGGTGGAGGACAGTTCGAAATTGCCCTTCATCAAATGCTAGAAGAAACAGGTCCCCCTGAAAATACTGCTTTTCGGATGGCTGGTTTGTAAAAACCACATCCTTACTTGGGATAATTTGATGAAAAGAGGTTTTCATGGGCCTCGATGGTGTTGTTTTTGCAAGGTTCAAAACAAGATGGCTTAGCATATTTTATTTCTTTGTCCTTTCGTCCTAAGGCTGTGGGGCCATTTTTCTAAACACTTTATAAGCTAGACATGGAGGCCTATTCCATTCTTGGAAGTGGTGAGTGATTAGGATGTTGCCCCTTCCAGATTCCGAGAAATTCCCTTCTTTCTCATATGGGAATTTTGGCGAGCACGTAATCGCTTCTTGTTTGATGGATGTCAAGTAGACCTAATGCATATATATGGGGCTATAAGGATGTGGACGCAAAAATATCAATTCCCTCAAGTGCTCACGAAGGATCTCTCTAAGCGCATTAGGCCACATCTTGTATCCCTCCCTGCTGCATATTTTGATGGTGCTCAAAAAAATGGGATCTGTGGTTGTGGGGAATGGCTGCGGCTTGCAAATGGGGTTAGATACACAATTCATTGGAATGGGGGTCTGGGGACAAACATCAAGGCAGAACTGATGGCCCTGTGGGGTATTCTGTGGATTGCATACAATATTCAACTGAAGGATGTGATCGTGTATGGGGATGCAAAGGTGGTGATTGATGGGATCAATGGATCTATTGTTTTCTGTCCTGTGGGTTTGGAGTGTTGGATAGCCCGCATCAACTCCCTCATCCAAAGCTTGGATAGGTCGGCTTTGCTCCATATATTCCGAGAGTTAAAAACCAGTGTTGATTATCTTTCAAAGATGGGATTTTTGGATCCGACGGGGAACATATTGGTTTCTCAATACTCTGGCTCGGTGAAGAACGAAAATTTCTCATCCCGATTTCATAATCCTGCGGAGATGCTGGGCGCATACAGGTCATGATGTCGAACGTAAGGGGTAACTCTGATCATTTTCAGTGTTTGAATTCACGATAGTGCGGAGGGGTATCCTGGACATCAGTTATATATATCTGTTCTTGATTGGTTTTAACCAATGTGACATAAGGATCATACTCATGTCTTTGCATAGTTTGTTTTAAATTTTAGCATGTCATGTTCATGGGGTAGTTTTTGTCTCATCTTCATGGATTTGGACAAAGTATAATACCTAAAATTGCTGTGATGATGTACCTTTTTGTTTAATAAAAAGACATTTTTTCGACTTCGAAAAAAATAATTTTGTTTAATAATATTGAAAAAAAATTGATAAAATTATTCACTCTACCATTCTTCCCATCTCCATAAAATTGTGTTTGTCTAAAAATTTTATTATTGAAAAATACTTAGTGACATATTTAAATTTAGTCTTAATGCTTTCTTCATTAAAAAGAAAGTGCTTAATCTTTGATCCTCTTATTTGATTTGATTTTAACTCATTACTTTAAATTATCACCTATTACATTACTCCTTTTTCACTGTTCTCTTGTGTGTTTCTCTTTCTTAGTTAAAATAATTTACAATAATATTTCAAGGCATAATAGCTTAAAGCCTTAAATGTTGAATGCTTTAAAGTGGAGTTTATCAAGCAGTTACATAAGTTAACCCCGTATGATTTTCCCCTTTTTTTAGATTCTTCATATCATTTTCATAGTTATACTCTACAATAGTCCCAATAAGACTCAGACTATTATGGAACACTATTATAGTTAGCCATGTTTTACGTACAAAAAGAGAACTTCAAATTCCAGACCACCAACGAAGCAATGCCATGATTGAGTACTCTAAAATTCAGTATTGAAGACGGACGAAGACTGTTTCAGTTCAAAATGCCTCAAATCTATAGATAGCCTTGCCAGGTTTCAGTATCTCATTTAAAATTCGAAAATGCCTTCCATCGTAGGTACCGCGGGTGGTCAAGTGTGAAGAATTTATTCCAATACGAAGACTGTTTCGGCAAGTTTATTTAAAATTCGAAAAGGCCAGTGGCAATCAAGTCTGCAGAATTTCCACCAGAATTTGGTGGAATTGGTAGTCAAAGGAGGACGTTGTTGGCTCTTCATGATAATGTTGTGGGGGCGTTGATTGTCAATCAATATACGGCCATGTGAAAATACGGTGATATGGAAATTTCTGTCACTGGAAGGATACTCTGCTGCACATGATATTCAAAGCCACCGTCCAGAGAAGAGCAGACCACTAAAATCCAATTTGTGACGTTGATGGTGACAGCACGTAGGCATACTTTTAATCAGAGGCCGCGGATCACGTGGTAGACCAATTTTGATGTCACACACAGTGGAGGTGGAACCATACACCAGTGACCTATGTAAGGATTCAGACAATTTCTGAGGGCATTTCTGAGTTGTTTCATCAATATTTCAAATAAATATTCTACTTCATACATATGGAACCTATGGAACAGTTTTCCAGTTTTGTTTGGGATTGGATCCCTAGAACTTTGTGTGGGCCACCGGATCACAACTTGAGGACTTCTTATCAACTTAATCAATATTTCCTCCACCTTCGGAAAATTTACTCAATATTTCCCCACCTTAAAATATGATGATTTGTAATAGGGTAAAGAGAAATATTAGGTAAATTATTATTATAACTATGAGAATGAGAAATATTAAGTAAATGAATAAGGTAAAAATGAGGATCAATGTAAAATTGAAAGTAAATATGGGATAAATAATCATATTTACTTAATATAATAATGAGTTTTATTTTTTATCAATATTTTTTAATAATTTTTGTGAAAATGTTTTATGGTTATTTTTATTTTTAATCATATTTAATCTCAATATAGCCTTTGTTTATAACATTTACTAAATATAATTTTTTTATTTTTTAGAAAGAGATTATAATTTATTTTTGTAAGGAATATTAATTTTCATTTAAAATATAATCTTTAATTATTTAAAAATAAAATTTTTACACATAAAAGGTTATAGTTAGTGAAACTCTTGAAATTTAAAAACATCTTAATAATTTTAATAGGGATTCAGCCATTCCTAAGTGCACCATCCACTTTCTATTTTCCAAACACCTTTTCTCTAATCCTAATCTTAACCCTGACTAGCCTCTTTTTTCTCCTTACTCTTACTCCCTGTGCTCTTTACAGGCTTCTCATATTTTTCTCTTCTCTTGGTCAATCCTTTCTTAATTTCTAATTAATTTTATGCTAAAATCCCTCTCCCTTTCTCTTAATTTACCGTAAATTTAAATTTCTATTTTCTTCACCAATTCAACTATTTGTTTTCATATCATAAATTTAATACTCTGAGCTCAATTCTATCATTTTATGATATTGTTTTAAAGTTTTGATTATTTAGTCTAGTGGGTCTTGGATGGAGGGTGATCCAGTGCTCGCACTCCGTGATGTGAAGTCACCTGTTCAATTCCCCGCCCTCCTTGATGTGAAGGGTGATCAGGTGCTCTGTTAAGGCACTCCCTGATGTAAAGCCACCGGTTCAATTCCCCACCCTCCTTGAAGTGAAGTTGCAGGTTCAATTTCCCACCCTCGATGTGAAGTCACCGGTTCAATTCCCAGCTAGAGTTTTCATTATTTAACCCCATCTCTTTTTGAATTTTGATCAATATCTTCATAATTTATTATTTTTAGTTCTAACAACCCTTGGTTAATAATAATAGCAAATAATTTAATTTTAATTTTGAAATTAATTTTAAATTAATAATTTAATCATCCTATTAAATAATTTGATCTTAATTACTAAATAAGTTAATTTCAATTAATAGGTTTTTTGACACAGGTTTCTAGAAATTGGCAATATGATAAACTTAATTTTTACACTAATTAAATAATATAATATTAACCTAATAAAACTAGTTCACTTTTTCTCTATAAACCAATATTATTATATTAATAACATGTAATTTTTAATTTTTATTTTTAAAACACTCAAGTTATTATGGGATGTTATGATTGTTAATGTAAGGGTATTTATTTTGTTTAATTAAAATAAATAAACAAGTTTTTAGGTAATGTTTAAATTATTATAAAGTTTAATAATTATGGATGTTATTATAAAGTTTAATAATTATTGGTTTTTTAAATAGAGTAAAAAAAATTATTATATTTTAGATGTTAAAAATTAGTGAGAATAATTATCAAGTTATTTTTAAATATAAATCTATTTCAAAGAAAACCATGTTATGTGGAATGATTTATTGGTAATTTATGAAAAAGTAAGTTTTTATTTTGAAATGTTTTTCTATTGGACTAGTAACTTATTTCCTTATATTTAATAAAGACAATTTATTAAATAAAAAGAAGTAATTTTGAATTTTAGTATTAATATTAATATTATTATTATTATTATTATACCTAAGCTTGTTAGGACTACATCTTCATCATGTCCAATATATTAATCTCGAAAATTGAATCAATAATTTCAACACCCACTCTCTATCTAAAACTTAGTAAACCAATTTAATTTAATTTTATAATTTTTTTAATTACAAAAAAGAATTACTATTATTATTATTATTATTTATGATAAATTAATTAAAAAAATAATTTTTTTTAATAATTTTTATAAATTTATAAAACATAATTATCACGAGTTTCAAAAATTTAAAGATTTTATACCAGTTTTATTTTCCATAAAAACAAAATTATCTTTTAAATGAAATTTTAAAAAATAAAAGAAATAACATAATTAAATATAACTTTTAATACTTTATTCTAATCCTAATATAACTTTTAATACTTTAATCTAATCCTAATGTTATATCCCCTTTAAATTTAATATTTTATTCTAATCCTAATGTTATATCCCCCTTATCTCTTCATGAAAGAAGGATAAAGGCCATTTCAACATATAAGCGTTTTTATTGTAACAGGTTGTTCAAAATCATATCATATTTGGTTCTTTCATTAATTAATGTATGTTTTCGAGGATGATCTGGTTTGAATAAATTCAATGAAAAAGACAATATAATTAGTCTAATTTCTAAAAATTTATCACTAAGGGTAATATGACAAAGATAAATCTTATTCACATCAAAACATAATAATAATAAATGTAATTTTGTGATTAAATTGTAAACTAATCTAGATCTATTTTAACTTTAGATCTATGAAGTGTTGAGAAAGATCAAATTTTTCAAGGTGCAAACTTTTTTTGAGTGCAAAACATGACAAAAGTTTTACACTTTAAGAGATTTAATATCTCTCGACATTTAATAGATTCCAAGTTAGGATGGGTCTAGGCTTGTTCAAATCGTACACAACCACACAAAATTTCTCTAACATGTAATTAACCTAATCATTTTGAATATGATTAACCTAATCGTTTTGAATATTTTAAATATGTATAAGATTAATATGACGAGTTCCTTCTCCTCTACATCGCATACACGTGTTTGTATTAAATACCTAAATTCCAACAAATGACTCCTCACATAAATGACATATTTGAACTTGAGTCAATCGATAAATCCCGTTACGATTTTTTCAATGTGCAATATTCATATAAACAAAAGATACAGGTTGAGTTTGGGAATATATATGTTTTAAACATCTTTTATTCAGAATAATTTCTTTTGAATCTTGTACCATGCCTCAGTTGGTTGAATATTGTTTTCTTTGTTGATATGCTCTTTGTTATTTATCTTTTTTTTTTCCTCTATTCTTCGTGTTCTTCAATTGTCATTCCCTCTGCTTTTTTTTGTCATTTTCCTCTTCATTCTGTATTTTCTATTATTCAGATCTACATTTGACACTATTCAATTGTTATTTGGTGTGCTCTTCTTTATCGATATGCTCTTTGACATGCTTTTTATCATTCATTTTTCCCTTCATCTGCTCTTGTCATTGTTCAATTGTCATTTTTGATGACTCCTTGTTGATCTACTCCTAGCTTCTCCCTTTGTTGTTGACACTCCTTAGTAATTGATATTTCGTATTCCTTTCTATGCCGGCTTGCTCATTGTTGTTCATTTTTATTTAAGCTGGATCTAAATCAAGGATTAAGATGAATCTAGACTTTGTTGTTGATTTTTATTTAACATAGATCTATGCTGAAGATTTGTGTAACATGCAAATCAATGCATGTTGTCAATAATTACTTTGTGCATGCACTGAAATCCATACACATTATTAATTTAATTACATTGAAAATAATGTACATCATCATCTATTTCAATCAAAACAATGCATCCTCCATTATCATAACACAATATTATAATATTAATATTTAATATTCTAATATTATATTAGATTATATTAATCCTAATGTATTAATATATATTATCATCTTCTATTTTAATCAAAACAATGTATCCTCAATTGTCATTACATAATATTATAATATTAATATTTAGTATTCTAATATTATATTAGATTATATTAATACTAATGTATTAATATATTATTATAATTTAGAGTTATTAAATTTAATAATACAATAATATATTAATATTAAATATTTAATATTAATATTAATATTAGGTTCAATCTTAATACTAAACTTAATATTAGATTAAAACTTTTTATATTATTCAAATACTCAAATTTGCAGTCATTTTTCAAGTTATTGTAAGAGAAATTGGTCAAAAACATCCGAATATGTTATCAATGACAACCTTTACCTATTTTTCTATCATTTTGAAGTTTATTTCCCACAAAATTTTCATTAATTCTATGTTAGAAGCATCACCTTCATCTCCAAAACTACAACAATCTTATCTCACTCAAATAATTTAATAAGATGGAGCTTAACATGATGTATGATATGTGTTTATATTGAATATATTATTATAATATCATAAATAATTATAATATAATAATAACTATAAAATAATCATATTATAATGTAATCATTAATATGTACGATAATTATGAATTCTTATTTCGTTGTTCTTTATTTATATAAATTAATAAATAATGAGTAATTATTATTTTATGATATATGCATTTTATATTTGAAATTTTTATTGTTAAAATAGATGTTAAGTGAAATAATTATCAAAATTTTACTTTATATTATTTTTTGTTAAGAAATGCATAGATAATTGTAGGTAGTAATTCCTAAAAAATATACTTAACTACATATCAATCTTAACTATTTTGGTGGAACCATTTTCAACAATAACTCTAGATAAATATATTTATTTATTTATATGACATTTTAATTGAAATGATGATGGTTGTAATTAAAAAACATTTGCCAATTCATGGTTGTATAAGTCACTACATAAAATCTCAAGTAATATGAACAAGTACAATGTAATGAATGATTTTATCCTCATATAAGTTGGATGTTTTATATATTTTTCTTTATTTTGGAGTCTTTTTGAAAGATTTTCACCCAAAGACCTATACTTTGTTTGTTTGTTAGTTTGAAGTTCCTCAATAAATAATAATTTTGATATGGATTAGATTATATATACTTCATATATATAAAAAAATTAAATTATAACCAACAAAATAAATATGTGTACTGATCACATATTTTAAAATTAATAAAAATATTCTCATATTCTAGTACATAATTCAAGTTATAAGATTATGTAAGATCTAAAAGCTAAGTTATAATTAATTAAAATTTAATCTTCCATATATTATGAAAATGTTTTTTTCCTGTCACGAAGAAAAGATAAATGAAACATATTAACTCATTAATTTGATGATTGTCTTATTTTATGTTTTTTCAATATATTTCCAGCCTCATTCTACACATTTTGTTTTCACATTTAGAGGCTTTCACGAGAAAGAAGAATAAAAGATGTTGAATTATTAACATAAATTTCGAAGAATGGTTAGGAATAGGACAAGAATAAATATCAAATCAAAATCATGGTCATATGAAACAAAATATTAATTATATTTTAATATTAAAATTTTATGTGAGTTATAATTATATAATTTATTTCATATTAATTATCTTTCTTGTAATATTTTTTTTTCTTTTACAAATTTTTAAATATTTATGTTTTATAAACATCTTTAATTATTATAAATAATTATATACATATATATGGTTGACACGCATATTTAAAAAAGACTTATTATACAAAATTAAAAAGAAAAAGAAAAATTTAAAAATCAAAGTTGAGCATTAGCTCATGGAACTTAATAAATAATATTAAAAACTAAATCAAATGAAATATCGCATACAAAGTTTCACTTAATTTACTCTTTTTTCAATTGTTTTTTCAAATTTAGAACCTTTTTAGTATTTTGAGAATGGATAAAAACCTAAAAGCCTAACTCATACCACTAGATCCTCTTTTGATTTCTATTGTTTTTTTTTTCAATTTAAATCAAAATATGTCACCATAATGTTTGTGTGTTTATGGGTGGTGACATGTTTCTTATTATTCTAGATTGATATTAAATACTGAGGTGTTTTTATATTTTTATTTAGAATTTTATAATATGATTTTTGATGAGAATTGTAATTGTATTTTTGAAAGTCCAAATGAATAGGAAAAATTTTATTTAGATTGTGTAAGTTGGAAAATATGTCAAGAAATAAAAAAATCAACTTGTTAAATTAATAAAGTTAAAAATATGTGTGAGTAAAATGTTTAAATATTATAATTTTCAAAAATATTTCAACAAGGGATTTAAATAAATTTTTTGAAAATCTATCTATATTTACATATATAAAAAAAATAATTCTAATGTTGTATATAAAAAAATATTCAATATAGGTTATCAATCAAATATTTTAATACAAATTAATATTGACATATATTTAAAACTATATTAATAATAAAAAACCATTTGACTTTGTTGTTATGTAAAATATTTTAATGTCAATTATGTATATTATATATCATTTAAAAAAAATATGTATATATCATGAAAAATTAATTTTTTATGGCTAAAACGTTTATTTGGTCTTATATATACTCTATTTAGCATTCAAAAATACAATTTAAACAATGAAAAATAAGACATTGTATTTTGCATGTTGTAACACCAATCCATATAGTTAATAAAAAAAATTAACTTTTAACTATACACTCTTCATAAATTGACTACATACTACTTATAAACATTTCTAATTTTCAAGTTTAAAATAAAATTATAAACATGTCTATCACGTTAGCAACATAACATTTATAAAATGTGTACCATACTCTAATGTATACTGAATTCATATCACTAAACCACAAATTTTGTTATGTTTAACAAATGGATTTCCTCTGTTTTCGATACATCCACAACTGTGAGGCATTTAAGTTATGACTGTACTTGTATTAATATGCATCAATCATCTCGTTCTTATCAATTAATTTCAATGGCAGGGTGGCACTATTGTAATTATGACATATGTCAGTCTTGACTAGAAATATCTTCTCGCATGATAGTATGAACTACACTTGTTAGATCTACCATTGTAGATCCATCTAGTCTCGATCCGACGGGAAAGGAGATTTAGGGTTTGGTGCTAATGACCATACCCTGTAACTGATTTCTTTTTTCATTTTCTGCCTTTCACCAAAATTCTCTGGTGCATGCGCCTTTGTCCTTAGCTTCCGCTCTCTGCAAATGAGTTAGCCTTAGATTTCTATCTAGCTTCCCACAGATGCGTATATGGCCGCGACGATTTACCCTGTGGTGCACTTCTGCCTGTACATGACGTTATTTTCAGTTTTTCCATAGGTATGTAGCAATATGGCACTGTGGTTTTTTTTTCTTTTTAATGAATTCTGAATTACAATAGAACTTCCAGATTTACCTTTGTCTTCCTACGCTAAGCCTTGATGCCCTGCTCCTTCATTATCCATAGTTTTAATCACCTAAGTTATTTGTTTATGATATGGTGCCGATTTTAAAGTATGGAAATATGGTCTCTATGGAATTCAAGTTTGGTGAATTTCCATTTCGTTTCCTTCCACATCACAAAGAAAGGAAAAAAAAAGGTAAATATCCATCACTTTTGTATAGGAATGAGGGCAAATAAGTTTTTTTTTTTTTTAGTTTTTTCATTTCATTATTTCCATTAACGCTTACTTATATACTCTTATGATGTTGCCATTTAGGTTGTTTCCGCTTCCTTCCATTCTCTGCGGAATTTAATTAGGTAAGTTGAGATTTGTTTACCGAAAGACCTAAGGTTCTTCTTCTCAGAAACTTTTGGTTAAATAACATTGTTTTTACTCATGCCCTTTTTTTTTGTTTGCTTGACAGGTAAATGATTTGAACTATTCTTTTGGAAATGGGTTCTTTCTCCATTGGATTCCTCTGAAGAGCACTTCCTCTTCGCATTGAACAAGTACCATTTCCTGCGTTTTGAGTGCGGTTTCTCAATCTTCTCACGGGGCTTAGTTCTCGGTAGGATTTCCCATTGAACTGAGACTATAGAAATTTAGTTAAATTTTGCTTGCTGTATTATGCAAGTTTTCTCTACATGTATTAGAACTCCTTTGGATTAAATAATATATTACATTTTCCTTGAAAATAACTTCAATATGTAATTATAGAGTTCAGGTTCTTGGCTCCTTATAAATATATTGGGTTTCTCATTTGATTTTAACTTATGTAATTCATGACTGTTTACGAAATATTAATATATGTTTTATAATTCTCAGAACAGTGAACTTATATCTCAGTATTTCTTCTATAGTTTTATTCCATCGAGAATCTATCTGAATGTGCTATTTTTACAAGTTAATATTTCTTTTACTTCCTCATAGTACAGTTCTACATAATGTTTATATTTGTTTCTTGATAGATGCTTACTATTAGTCTTAATGCTTGTCATTCTAGCCCAGTATATATATATATATATATATATATATATATATATATATATTTTTGGTCTCAGTCTGTAGTATATAGTTTATGGCATTTAAATATCTAAATTTATTTCTTTCAGATTTCTTTTCATTTCTAAATTTATAAACTTTAGGGTCGACCGGACCGACTGAAATAAGTCTGTGTATAGTCTATGGGAATGGAGCAAGCTTTCCGAAATTTCGGAACACCAAGTTCTAGAATTCGGTAAGGCTTCTTATAATTTGTCTATATTTTCTAGTTTTCTGTCTAGTTATTTACTTATGGTAAATTTTGTTACCGAAAGATTCATATAGTCTCTAAAAACATGCTAATTTTACTACTTCTGTCACACAGTACTCTTCACTTTATAAATATACCAGAATTAGAGAAAAGAGATTCCAATAGTTATGCAGTAATCCCTTTCTTTTTAAGCAGAATATTCTTTCTTTAAACTCTTTCTTGGAAAACAGTATTCTCCCAGAATTTCTACTGTACTGAAATAATAGAATAACTCTAGTTTCCTGTGAGAAGAAATAATCCAGAGTCTACTTCTTGAATTTAACAACATAACCTTAATTGTTCTTAAAATTATCTAACCAGAGTCTACTTCTCTGAAATGACGGTATAATTTTACTTATTTGTGATTGAATGTGGTTGTCCTCCCTACCATGGATGAGGCAATTACATCCTCACCCCCCCCCCCATGCTCCAAGTCCTGAGCCAAGTAGAAGAGAAATGGTATATGGAAGGGATATTGGGACTCCGGTCCAATCCATCTTCTAGAAAGTGCAGGATAACTGAGAGTTTTTCCACTGGTTCTACCAGCTCGGGAAAATACCACTCTCTCTCCTTATTCACTTCATCACACATAATTCAGAACCCCTCTTCCTCATAGGGATGTTTCTTTTATCCTCAGAGGAACAATAATTGACAAAAAACTGTTTTTCATTCAACTACTTCTCAGTTGGAATACATATTTTACCATGAGTCCTTCACTCTATGGAACCAATTCCATAACCAATTTAATTAATCAACTTTAATTTATGTTCATAATGTATTATTTTAAAAATAATAATAATAAAGGTTTTAAAGTCTTAAAAAATAACTTAACCAGCAGTTAACATTTAAACCAGTGGTTACAACTTTCCCCCCTGGAAGTGAACATTGTCCCTAGTGTTCTCATTCTTCTCCAGCAAAAAGTTTAGGCTAGGCTTCCTGAACAAAACCTTCATCTTCCCACGTAGCTTCTTCCGGGCTAAAGTGATTCCATTGCATTTTAACCTGGACGATGGCTTGTTTCTAGAGCATGATTTCCCTGCGATCGATTATACAGTGAGGCTCGACCAGAAAATCTCCGTCCGAATCAACCTGCAAACAATGAGCTTGAATTAGTTTTACTCATAATTCTTAACATCCTTAATCAATCTGTTATTCATATTCTACCTGAATATTTTGCTAGTGGATTATGTGTTTTGGATCGTGAATGTATCGTTTCAATAACGATACATGAAAGACGTTGTGTAGATAGATATGACTGGACAGTGTCGATTGGTAAGCTACGGGTCCTACCCTTTCCAATATTAAGAGAGGGTCACAGTATCTGGGAGCTAACTTGGCACAAGATGTCTATCTCAAAGTGTTTTTCTTTGGTTTGATTCTTATGTACGCATGGTCCTCTACTTCAAATTCATGATAAGTACTTTTTTTGTCTGCATACACTTTTTGCCTATCCTAAGCTACCTTCAAATTTTGTCGGATCTTCTTTACTTTTGTTTCCATTTCAGCTAGCATATTTGGTCCAAACATCAACTTGGTTTCTGGACCGCTCCAGTTAATAGGAGTTCGGCACTGTCGCCCATATAAAGCTTCGAACAGACTCATCTTGAGTGACTCTTAATAGCCATTATTATATGAAAACTCCACCAGGTGTAAATATTATTCCCACTTAGTTGGTTGTTGCATTACATACATACGTAACATATCCTCCAAAATTTGATTTACTCGCTCTGTTTGTCCGTCCGTCTGTGGATGGTAAGCAGTATTGAAGTTAATTTGAGTTTCCAGTCCTATAAACAACATTTTCCAGAATTATGAAGTAAACTTCACATCGCTGTCAGATATGACAGTCTTTGGAATTCCATGCAGACTAAAGATCTCTCACATGAATATGTCTGCTATTTGCATCGTCTTATAAGTGGACTGCACTAGTATAAAGTGTGTTGATTTTCTTAATCGATCCACCACTACCATTATAGAGTCATTATGATTCTTTGACCTTGGTATTCCAATGATAAAGCCTAATGATATCACTTCCCACTTCCACTCAGGTATTGGTATAGGTTGCATCAGCCCAACTAGGTGTTGGTGCTCCACTTTCACTTGTTGGCATTCTAAACACTTGTTTAGATATTCTGCAATATCTCTCCTCATACCTGGACAGAAGTAATTCTTCCTTATTTTTGTTAACATCTTCTGATATCCAAGATGTCCAGACTAATTACTTCGATGATATTCAGTCAGAATCAACTCCTTCAACACCATTCTGTTTGGAACAAAAATTCTCTTTTTGAAAATCAGCAACCCATCCTTATCAATTTCATAATCCGCAGATTTTCCTTGGTCTTTGAAATCTTTTTCTTGCTACCACATAAACTTATATTCAAGATCTTTATCTGCTTCTGCTTTTATTTTCTCCAAAAATCTGCACTCAACCTGATTATAGTACAACTCATAAACACCATGCAATTTCCTGCTTAATGCATCAGCTACTCTATTCTCCCTACCTTTTACATGTTGCATATCAATATCAAATTTTCTCAGCAATGAATTCCACCTTGCCTGACGAGAATTGAGATAAACTTGCTTAAAATAGCTAGTTAAGCTGCTGTGATCAGTTTTGAGCATAAATATTTTTACAAGCAAGTAGTGCCTCCATACCCGGAGTGCATGCACTACTGTTGTCAACTCCAAGTCATAAGTTGAGTATCGCTACTCATGCTCCTTTAATTTTCGTGACTCATAGGAAACCACTTTACCCTCTTGGGACAAAATTGCCCCAACTCCATTTTTGAACACATCTGTGTAGACCTCAAACTGTTTATTAGGGTTAGCTACCCTTAATACCAGAGCGGTAGTTAATAACTGCTTCAGTTTCTCAAAATTGTCTTGACATTCCTTTTCCATTTAAATATCTTTCCTTTCCTTTGTAATGAAGTGATTGGAAAGGAATTTTTTGAAAAACCTTCAATAAACCGCCGATAATAACTAGCTAATCCCATAAAGGATCAGATATCTCCACACTTTAAGGTACTTTCCATTCCATAATCGTCCTGATCTTCTAAGGATCAACTGCAATACCTTCAACAAAAATAACGTGACCAAGGTACTATATTTCTTCCTTGAAGAATTCACACTTGCTAAACTTAGCATATAACTGGTGCTTTCTTAACATTTCCAGCACTATCTGTAGGTGTTCTTTATGTTCTTCTATGTTCTTAGAATAGACTAGTATGTCATCAATAAAAATTAACACAAAATTATCCAGATAAGGGTGAAATAAACTATGCATTAACCTCATAAAGGTTGTTGGTGCATTGGTCAATCCAAAAGGTAGCACCACAAATTCATAGTGCCCATACCTTGTACGAAAAGCAGTTTTCTGTATGTTTTCGTCCTTTATCCAGATTTGGTGATATCCTGACCTTAGATCTATCTTTGAGAATATTGTCGCCCTCTTCACCTGATAAAACAGATCATCAATTCACGGTAGAGGATATATGTTTTTAACAGTCAGTTTATTAAGTTGGCGGTAATCCATGCACATTCACATGGTTCTATCTTTCTTCTTCACAAACAGCACAGGTTCTCCCCAAGGGGATACACTTGGTTGGATGTACCCTTTATCTAGTAATTCTTGTAACTGCATATTTAATTCAGTTAATTCAGGTACACTCATTTGATAGGGTGCCCTTGAAATTGGTGATGCTCTAGGTATCAATTCTATGGTAAAATATATATCCCTTCTAGGCGGTAAGCCTGGTATTTCCTATGGAAATACATCCATAAACTCCTGTACTATTGGTATATTCTCCAACATTGGAGCCTTATCTTTAGAATTGGTAAAGCCCACCTGTATGGCATATAGCTGGCACCCCTTCCTCATGCACTTGCCCATTTGAGATGCCGTGATTGGACGCAGCTGTAAAGGTTTCTTTATGCCATGAATTTCCTAGTGGGTTCCATCCTGCATTCTGTAATAGATGATCTTTTCTTTACAGTATACTAATGTCCAGTGCTTATCCAACCAATCTATGCCAAGTAGCACATCATAAGAACCCAGAGGTAGTATATTCAGATCCATAGTTAGCTGTTGTTCACTAATTTTTATTGCACAGTCTGGTGTTTGGGCACTAACTTTCCTCTTAGCTCCAGTGGCTAACTGTACTAGCCATGGGTTTCTGAAGTTATGACTCTTCAATTTACAATTTTCTACTACTTTGGGACTTACATAGCTTAAACTTGCACCTGGGTCTACCAAAATAGAAACAGATTGAGATAAAAATTTACCTTCCAGTTCTATCATTGTCGGCTGGTAGTCTGCTTGCTGATCTTCCAATGCTACATTAATTCTGGGTATGTTTTTGGTGACATCACCCACTATTGAGGCTTCCTACAAATTGGTAATTGCCTCACTCCTACCTCGCTGTGGACAGTTTGTGTAGTAATGTGCCTCACCACACCCCCAACACTGTAAAGGTGGTTTCTGATTTTGAGTTGGTTTTGGTTTGCTGAAGGCTTCTACGGTTTTATCTTCTGCAGGCCATCTTATTCTTTGTTGATTCCTCTCAAACTATTTCCTAACTGAGCTTCTGGCAGCACTTTTCTAAATTGTTGGTTTTGTTCTTCTTAAAACCAGAACTGCCCTTATGCTCTTTCCTTGCCCGCCAGCTTTTACCTTGTTCACCTTTTTCTTTAGCTTGTTGGTAACACGTTATGGCTTTTCTAATTACTTCGTCCATAGTTTTAGAATTCAAAAACTCGATACATTCTTTCATGTGAGTCGGAAAACTACTCAGAAACCACTGTACTTTGGCCTTTTAATCTCTTAAATAGGAAACATAACGAAGTAAGGAATTAAACTTAGTGATGTACTCATCCATCGTCATTTGTCCCAACTTCAAGTCATGGAACTCTCTAGACTTTTCATCATAGAAGTGTTATATTGAGTATTTATCTTTAAAATATTGTTGGAATGCATCCCAAGTTACATCCTGGTCATCAATACTATGGACGATTTTCACTTCCTCCCACCACAATGTGGCTTTCTCCCTTAACTGATAAATAGCCAATCTGGTTTTGAGATTACTGTTGTATTCATACACTTGAAAATACTTATTCATGTTTATCAGCCATGCCTCAGCCACTTCCTCCTACACTCCATCAAACGTAGGAGGCTTTATTTTTCTAAATTCACCTTGAAGTTCTACTTTTTGTCTTTTCACTTCTTTATTATCTGATACATTATCTGTCTTAGCTTCATTGTAGTTTTTATTTCTGTTACTCCGCTGAGAATGGCTTCTTTCTATTCTGTCAGTGTCATGGTCTCTTTTCCGCTACTCATTTCCTTCCTGAAACTCTTTATCAGTACTTGGCTTCTCATTCCCTTGATTTTGTTTATCTGAGAGGCTTTTTAATATTCTTTCATGTTCTTGCATCAACCACGCATTATCATTTCACACTCTCTCCATTTCCTCTTGTAACTTTTGTACTGTGTTTAAGAGAATGCCGGTTTGGTATTGTTGTTCCTCCAACAGCCTACTGGTTTTCTGGTGCTGATCCACACTCAGCTGCAACCACATTTCTGGGTTCATTTGCGGTCAGGGTTGTGTTTCCCCGGCATTCAGAGGTGGCTGCTGTGTCGGCACCCTCCTCATAATATCCTGTTAACTTCTTTCTCTCTATGTGCATCAATAATACACAACTTAAAACGTTAGTTGACCCATAGAGTCCCAGTTTTACAACGCTGCTTTGATACCACTTGTAACACCCATCCATATAGTTAATAAAAAAAAAAAAAAAAATTTAACTATAAACTTCATAAATTGACTACATACTACTTATAAACATTTCAGAATATCTACTTTTCCAGTTTAAAAGAAAATCATAAACATGTCTATCACGTTAGAAACAAAACATTTATAAAATGTGAACCATACTCTAATGTCTACTAAATTCATATCACTAAAACAAAAACTTTATTATGTTTAACAAATGTATTTCCTCCATTTTCGATACATCCACAATTTTGAGGCATTTAAGTTATGACTGTACTTGTATTTAATATGCATCAACCATCTCATTCTTATCAATTAATTTTGATGGCAAGGTGGCACTATTGTAATTACGACATATGTCAGTCTTGATTGGAAATACCTTCTCGCATGATATTATAAACTACACTAGTCAGATCTACCACCATAGATCCATCTAGTCTTGATCCGACGGTAAAGGAGATTTAGGGTTTGGTGCTAATGACCATACCCCGTAATTGATTTCTTTTGTTATTTTCCACCTTTCACCAAAATTCACTGCTATATGCGCCTCTGTCCTCAGCTTCAACTCTCTACAAATGAGTTAGCCTTAGATTTCTGTCTAGCTGTCCACGGATGCATATATGGCCACGATGATTTACCCTGTGATGCACTTCTGCCTGTACATGACGTTATTTTCAGTGTTTCCAGAGGTATGTAGCAATCTAGAACTGTGGGTTTTTTTTCTTTTTAATGAATTCTGAATTAAAATAGAACTTCCAGATTTACCTTAGTCTTCCTATGCTAAGCCTTGATGCCCTACTCCTTCATTATCCGTAGTTTTAATCACCTAAGTTATTTGTTTATGATATGATGACGAGTTTACAGTATGGCAACACAGTCTCTGTGGAATTCAATTTTGGTGAATTTCCATTTCATTTCTTTCCACAACACAAAGAAAGGAAAATAAAAGTTAAATATCCATTATTTTGTATAGGAATGAGTGTGAATAAGTTTTTTTTTTTAAAGTTTTTCCATTTCATTATTGCCATTAACGCTTACCTATATACTCTTATGATGTTACCATTCAGGTTGTTTCCCCATCCTTCCATTCTCTGTGGAATTTAATTATGTAAGCTGAGATTTGTTTGCCAGAAGACCTAAGGTTCTTCATCTTAGAAAATTTTGGTTAAATAACATCATTTTACTCATGCCCTTTTTTTTTTGCTTAATAGGTAAATGATTTGAACTACTCTTTTGGAAA
The DNA here is from genome assembly GCA_034641835.2 of Pinus albicaulis. Lineage (NCBI taxonomy): Eukaryota > Viridiplantae > Streptophyta > Pinopsida > Pinales > Pinaceae > Pinus > Pinus albicaulis. Next base: position 714,403,566 of record CM076583.1, on the reverse strand, counting down.
TGGATTCTTGCTCCATCGGATTCCTCTAAAGAGCACTTCCTCTTTGCATTGAACAGTTACCATTACTTGCATTTTGAGTGCGGCTTCCCGACCTTTCACTAGGCTTAGTTCTCGACAAAATTTCCCATTGAACCGAGAATGTAGAAATGTAGTTAAATTTCGCTTGCTACAGTATGCAAGTTTTTTCTACATGTATTAGAACTCCTTTGGATTAAATAATATATTACATTTTTCTTGAAAAGAACTTCAATATGTAATTATAGAGTTTGGGTTCTTGGCTCCTTATAAATAGATTGGGTTTTTGGTTTGATTTTAACTTATGTAATTCATGACTGTTTACGAAATATTAATATATGTTTTATAATTCTCTGAACAATGAACTTATATCTCGGTATTACTTCTATAGTTTTGTTCCTTCGAGAATCTATTTGAATGTGCTATTTTTGCAGGTTAATATTTATTTTGCTTCCTCAGAGTACAGTTCTACAGAATGTTTATATTTTTTTCTTAATAGATGCTTACTGTTAATATTAATGCTTGTCATTATAGCCCATTGTTTCTCAATATATATATATATATATATATATCTTAAATATTTCTGGTCTCGGTCTGCAGTATATATTTTACGACATTTAAATAGCTAAATTTATTTCTTTCAGATTTCTTTGCACTGCTAACTTTATAAACTTTAGGATCGACTAGACTGACTGAAATAAGTCCGTGTATAGTCTATGGGAATGGAACAAGCATCCTGAAATTCCGATACACCAAGTTCTGGAATTCGGTAAGGCTTCTTATAAATTTTCTATATTTTCTAGTTTTCTGTCTAGTTATTTAGTTATGGTAAACTTTGTTATCGAAAGATTCATATAATCTCTAACAACATGCTATTTCTACTACTTTTTTCGCACAGTACTCTTTACTTTATAAATATAGCAGAATTAGAGAAAAGAGAATTCCAACAGTTATGCAGTAATCCCTTTCTTTTTAAGCTGAATATTCTTTCTTAAAACTCTTTCTTGGAAAACAATATTCTCTCATAATTTCCAATGTACTGAAATAACAGAATAACTCTACTTTCCTATGATATGAAATAATCTAGAGTCTACTTCTTGAATTTAACAGCATAACCTTAATTGTTCTTAGCATTATCTAACCAGAGTCTACTTCTCTGAAATGACGACATACTTTTACTTATCTATGATTGACTGTGGTTGTCCTCCCTACCGTGGATGAGGCAATTACATCCTCACCCCCCTGTGCTCCAAGTCCTGAGCCAAGTATAAGAGAAACAATATACGGAAGGGATATCGGGACTCTGGTCCAATCCACCTTCCAGAAAGTGTAGGATAACTGAGAGTTTTTCCACTAGTTCTACCAGCTCGGAAAAATGCCACTCTCTCTCCTTCTTCACTTCATCACACATAAGTCAGAACCCCTTTTCCTCACAGGGATGTTGCTTTTATCCTCAGAGGAAAAGTAACTGACCAAAAACTGTTTTTCATTCAACTACTTCTCAGTTGGAATAAAGATTTTACCATTAGTCTTTCACTCTATGGAACCGATTCCGTAACCAATTTAATTAATCAAATTTAATTTATCTTAATAATATATTATTTTCAAAATAATAATAATAAATGTTTTAAAGTCTTAACAAATAACTTAACCAGTGGTTACACATGTGAAGAAATTTAATCCCTCTCAACTCATGTTAGATCTCTACTTAAGATAGATCTATGCTGAAATAAAAGATGTTGAATTATTAATATATAGATTTTAAAGTGATTTCGAAAATAGTTAGAGTTAAAAAATAAGAATAAATATCATTCAAATTCAAAGTCATTATCATATGAAACATAGTGTTAACCATATTTTAATATTAGAATTTCATGTAAGTTATAATAATATAATTTATTTGATATTAGTTATCTCTTTTTAATATTTTTTTCTTTCAAAACAAAAACGTTTTTAACTATTATAAGTAATTATATATGTGGATGAAACACATATTATTTCGTACTAATTTGAATGTTTTCTAATACATATTAAATAAAAATAAAAAATAATTAAATAAAAAAACTTTAACATATATATAATATATTTTTATTTTTATTGATAAAAAAATTATAGTGTTGTTCATATTGGATCAAAAGAATTAATTAAATTTAAAATATATATTATATTTCTTGGCAATCAAAAATATTTAAAAAATATTTATTATACAAAATTAAAAAGAAGAGACCATTTTAAATATCAAAGTTTAGCATTATGTCATGAAACTTAATAAATAATATTAAAAACTAAATTAAACGAAATATCAAATACAAAGGTTCACTTAATTGACTTATTTTTCAAATTTACAATCTTTTTAGTATATTGAGAAGGATAAAAAAATTTCAATGGAACTCATACCACTCTACTTTGATTTCTATTGATTTTTTTTCCTTTCAATTTAAATTAAAATAACTCATCATTCTCACTATTATGATAGTGGTTTGGGTGTTTGATGGGGTAGGTGAGATGTTTCTTATTTTAGATTGATATTAAATAATGAGATGTGTTTTTTTGATATTAAATAAATAGATGTGTTTTTATGTTTTTCTTTAGGTTTTGATATTAAATAATTTTATGTGTTTTTTTATATTAAATAATGAGATGTGTTTTTATGTTTTTCTTTAGACTTTGATATTAAATAAGGAGATGTGTTTTGTAAGAAGATTTCGGATTATCCACAGTATTGAGGAACATGTGTTGATGTTTCGAATCCCATGTTTCGAATCCCAACTGGGATTCATCATCAGGACTTTTAGAATGAGATGTGTTTTTTTATATTAAATAATGAGATGTGATTTTATGTTTTTATAGTATGATTTTTTATGAGAATTGTGATGGTATGTTTAAACATATAAATGAATTTTAGCATTATGAAAATTTTCTAGAATATTTATATTGTGTAATTGGAAAATATGTCAAAAATAAATAAATAAAAAATCAACTTGTTAAATTAGTATTATAACTAGCATTGTGAGAGCTGCATTAAGGATAACTAGTTGTTAACTAGGTAAAAGACAATTTTAATTATTATTTTAAGAAAAAAGACTGGAATTATTAATGTTTTTCTGAAAAGTTATTTTCATTAGTGATTAATATGAATAATAAATCAGTTATGGGAATTAACTTCATAAAAAGTAAAAGTTGATGGTAAATGTTTTCCAAGAACTGAAAAGTGGTTGGGGATAGTTGGAAATAGTTACCTACTCCTCTGGGGATAAGAGACTGGTCCCAGTAAGGAGTAGGGGTTCTGTTGATGTATGAAGGATAGAGTGAAGAGTTTTCCTAAGCTGGTAGAGACCAGTGAAAAAATCACTCAAAAAATCTTGATTTAATTTCTGGCACTAACTGGACCAGGAGTCTTCAAGTCACAACATAAATTCCATTGTTAACCCGTACCATTCCAGGATTGGAGCACGGGGGCAAGACAATGACGTAATTGCCTCTCCTGAAGGTTGGGAGGAACATCATCAACAACAATTTATTTTCCATATATGTTATATTAATCTGTTCAGTATTGGGTTACAGAAAATGCACCGATGGTGCATTAGTAAATATTTAATATAGGTTGTGTTGTTAAAGATAGCTTTTATTACTAGAAAATACTATGAATGGTGAATTATCTGTAAATTTATATTCTGAGAAATGAATAGTTATTTGTATGAAGGAATACTGATTTATTGGTAGAAATAATTACTGTATTCCTTTACAGAAGATAGCCCTAGTTTCTTATAAAAGGGAAACAAATATTGTGAAAACATTTCTGGAAAGTAATATCTTCAAAAATTGTAGAATAAAATAGTAATGAGAGTTTAAATTGTATTATCAATACTCAACATATCAATCTAGAGAAACTGTAGTGGAAATATATACATATTGGCCACCTATTAACTTAAAGCTGGTACTCATTTCAGGAAAGAATGTAAATGCACTTATTTTCTTGTAAATATTATTTCACGCAGAAAGAAACAACAGAAGATATGTCTTAACTGTAGCATCATCTAACCTAATAACATCCAATGAACAGAAAAGTGTTCGGGTTATTATTAAAGCAAGAACAAGGTAATCTGTTGGCTCTGAGCTTAGGGTCAAAGCCCTAGCTCAGCCCTCATCGCTGCCTTAAACCCTCTATCCACGAATGAAGAAATGCAGGTGGTCCGGCCAACTTTTGTTAAATCTACTAACACAAAACTTAATAAACATATTTTGTAAAAATATTGCTGCTGAATAGAAAAAAAGATGGAAAAGAATCCAACATTTTCATGTAACTGAAAAAATACCCTGATTATATATTCTTTACTCATTCAGTAAGCCTTTTATTTAAGGAAAGAAAATATCGTAGATGCAGAATCTCTGTTACATATTCTTCTAAATACCAAATATGATTTCAGGAGTCGACCAAGGGAGCAACCCTTAACCGAATTCATATAAGAATGTAGTAAACAAGTAAAGAAATTCAAGCTTAAGCATTTATGCATTCATTATAAAATACAGTAGAGACAGAATGAAATCGAATCCTTTCATTATAAGTAAGACTGTAAGTCCGAGAAGCATCACATAAGAAAGAGAAATAGGATTCAATATCCATTCACAGTGTCTTTGCTAAAACAAATTAAAAACTTCAACAGTGCTACGAAATAAAAATTGGTAGAAGATCATGAATCCGAAAGCTCAGAGGAAAAATCCCTCATTCGATAGAGGTCTAGCACTACTGTGCTTTTCTTAAAAAAAAAACAAGGGTAATTCTTTTACAAAATATTCAAATTTGTAGTGACATTGTGAAAGAAGGGTTGAGCCTTTCAAGCCTGAAAAACCATCGAAGATAATCCCGCTAATGTGAAACACCATTGGTGAGCTTTAGTGGACGAGCAGAAATAATATATGAAATACCTGGAAAATTCGTAGTTCCATTAGAAAAATGACAGCTCGACCAGAGGAGAATTGTGAAAACAGGTTCAATCCAGTGGATAAGAGCACCTGCGGAGCTAAACCATGTGGAAGGGTTAACCTACCTTCTAAGAAAATCATAAATGATTACATCTAAAATTTCTAGCAGAAAATGTAGAAAACAAGAGATTGGTTTCAATATCATTACCTGCTAAATTGACAAGATACGATTGCAAATACTCCGCGAAGATAACCTAGAAAATTAGAGAAAGAACTTAAAGTAATTAAGATATAAATCGAATAGATAGAAAAATAAGGATTGAGGGATATATTCCAAAAGAAAAAAAAACAAGTGTGAGAACTGTAACTTACCGGTGATATTTGTTTTTCGAATTTCATCCATATTTGCAATGACTGTAGCCACCATGAATGGGTTTACCTCCACCATTGGACAAATGTTAGAGCTATAATTTTGTCTGGGAAAGCTCAGTTCACTAGGTGGAGTCATTTGGAAAAATAGGGAGCCGAGAGCTTTGAGACAATATGCTCCACCTTGAGACAATTGAGAGATGAAGTGAAGGGGGTATGAAAATGAATCGTTTAGGTTATGGCAGTGGTGGGAAGCCCAAGACTTTCCCGCCTGTCTGTCTACCATCGATCTCTAACTACATCCGATGGTGGAGAGTGAGGCAAGAGACCTCAAGACACCAACCATAGCACGACAACCCAACAACTGTTAAGTTGAGTTAATACCCAATACCATCTCATTAAATTCGCTCTGACGTGTTATCTATGTCTTGTTTGTAAGAAGGATAAATATCTCTTTGCAATATGGAAATGGGTTTGCATAAATATATAACCAGTTAACTATAAAAATTCTAAAGTTGATGGAATCCGTTGTTGTACCTTTGCATAAAAACCATACATATAAGAAGAAATGCTTTTGTGTGCAGAGATTTAAATTTATAAATAGAATAAGTTTAGAACTTATTAAACTAGGGTGTGGGTTAATAATTTTGATTTGTGTTGTTAATAAATTCAGTATGGTATAATGTTTTGACCCTTTGATTAAGGGTATAATTACTAGGGTAGAAATAAATAAATAAAAATTAGGATGATATGTTTGGTGGTGACAAGTGGTATCAGAGCAGCATTCATACACTGGGACCCGAAGGGTCAACGAACAATTTACGTTGTGTATAATGATGCACAGAATAGAAGAATAACATGAAACAACACAACAACCACCCCAAGACACCGGGGAATCCCAAACACAACCAGTTGTGAATCCTGAGATGTGGGTTTAGCTGAGTGTTGATCAGCACCAACAAACCAATAGACTGCTGGAGGAACAACAACATCAAACCAGTTTGTTGTTGAACACAGTACAACAATTGCAGGAAGAGATGGTGCAAATTCGAAGGGATAACGAACAATTAATGGAAGAGCAAGAGAAGATACTCAAAAGTCTATCAGACAAACAAAATCAAGGAATGGAACATCCTAGTGTTGAGAGGGACACGCAAGAAGGTGATGAACATCAAACCAGAGACAACACCACTGACGGGGTGGAAGGAATCCCATCCCAGAGAAGAAACAAGAGCAAAAATTACAATGAAGTAGAATTCGGCAACTTGTCGAATCAGCATGAGGTTAAAAATCATAAAGTAGATCTTCAGGGGGAGTTTCTAAAAATAAACCACCAACATTTTATGGTGAAGCTGAGGAAGTGGCAGAAGCATGGTTAATAAACATGAACAAGTACTTTCAGGTGTACGAGTACAGTAGCAACCTGAAGGCCAGATTGGCCATATATCAGTTAAGGGAGAAAGCCACTCTGTGATGGGATGAAGTGAATAATGTTTGTGGCATTGAGGAACAAGATGTCACTTAGGAATCGTTCCAACAATACTTTAAAGACAAGTATTTGACAAAACATTTCTATGATGAAAAAATGAAAGAATTTCATGATTTGAGGCTGAGACAGATGACTATGGATGAATATATCACCAAGTTCATCTCCCTATTAGGATAGGTTCCATACCTTCGAGAAGAAAAAGCTAAGGTGCAGAGATTTCTAAGCAGCCTGCCAACACATATGAAAGAGCGAATTGAATTCGTAAATCCCAAAACCATGGACGAAGCCATTCGTAAGGCACGAATGTGATATTATCAGTCCAAGGCTAAAGGGGAGGTTGGAAAAAGTTGGCAGCCGAGGAAAGGACAGAAAGTAACTCAAATTTTAAAGGCGCCAAAACTAGTAACTTTAAGAATTATGCACGTAGTTCTGTCAACAAACAATTTAGCAGAAATCATCAAAGGACTAGATGGCAAGTAGAAGAGAAGCCTACTGAGGCACCCAGCAAACTGGAGCAAGGACAGGTGACCAAGCCACCTCTACAGTGCTCGGGGTGTGGTGAGGCACACTATTATAAAAAATTCCCACAACGAGCAAGAAACGACATAGTTGCAAACCTGTAGGAAGCTTCCACAGTAGGCGATGTGGTGCGAAACATTCCTTGAATCAACACAGCGTTGGAGGATCAACATGCAGATTATCAGCCAACAATGATTGAGTTGGAAGGTAAATTACTGTCTCAATCTATTTCTATTTTGGTAGACCTAAGTGCAAGTCTAAGTTATGTTAGTCCCAAAATAGTGGAAATGTGTCAATTAAAAGAGTAGAAATTCAAAAAATCATGGCTTGTACAGCTATCCACAGGACCAAAACGAAAGGTAACTGCCAAAATTCCAAACTGTACTTTGGAAATTTCATAACAACAGTTACAAGTATACCTGAACATACTACCATTAGGGTCCTACGATGTTTTTTTGGGCATGGACTGGCTAGAAAAACATTGGACCTTAGTGGACTGCAAGGAAAATATTATTTATTACATAATGCATGATGGAACACGCAAAGAGATTCAAGGAATCAAGAAGCCATTATAGCTACGTCCAATTACAGAATCCCAAATGAATAAATGTATAAGGAAGGGATGCTAGATATATGTTATTTAGGTGGGATATGCTGATTCCAAGGAAAAGTCACCTATGATGGAAAATATACTTGTGGTGCAAGATTTCATGGATGTTTTTCCAGAAAATATTCCTGGATTACCAACAAGGTGAGATATTGATTTTACTATAGATTTAACGCCAGGAGCATCACCTGTGTCAAGGGCTGCTTATAGAACAAGTGTTCCATAATTAACAGAATTGAAAATGCAGTTACAGGAACTGTTGGACAAAGGTTACATTCGTCCAAGTGTGTCCCTTGGGGAGAACCAGTGCTGTTCGTAAAGAAGAAGGACAGAACCATGCAAATGTGCATGGATTATAGACAACTTAACAAGTTAACAATCAAGAATAAATACCCTTTACCCAGAATTGATGATCTATTTGTTCAAGTAAAGGGGGCCACAGTGTTTTCTAAAATCGATTTAAGATCTGAATATCATCATATTTGAATCAAGGATGAAGACATTTGCAAGACAACATTTCGTACCAGGTACGTGCATTATGAATTTGTGGAATTACCCTTTGGGCTACCAAACGCACCAGCGAATTTTATGAGGTTAATGCATGGAATCTTCCATCCTTTCCTGGATAATTTTGTACTCATATTTATAGATGACAATTTAATCTATTCTAAAAATCAGGAAGAACATAAAGAGCATTTGAGGGTGGTGCTGGAAATGCTAAGAAAACATCAATTGTATGCTAAGTTCAGCAAATATGATTTCTTTAAAACAGGAATCTAGTACCTAGGCCATGTCATTTCAACAGAAGGAATTGCTGTTGACCTAGAGAATATTAAGACAATTATGGAATGGCCAGTACCCCAGAATGTGGCAGATATTCGATCTTTTATGGGGTTAGTTGGGTACTATCGAAGATTTATTGAAGGATTTTCCATAATCACTTTTCCCATTACCTCATTGAAGAGAAAAGGAAGAGTCTTCAAGTGGATTGTTGAATGTCAAAATAGTTTTGAAAAGTTGAAGCAACTTTTGACCACTGCACCTGTGTTGAAGGTCGCTGACCCCAACAAAGAATTTGAAGTTTGTCCGGACACAAGCAAAGAAGGTGTTGGGGCAGTTTTTTCACAAGAAGGCAAATTATTGGCCTATGAGTCGAGGAAGTTAAAAGATCTTGAAATAAGGTACTCAGCCTATGATATGTAATTAACAGCAGTAGTACATGCACTCCGGATATGGAGACACTACTTGCTGGGTAAAAATTTTGTGTTAAAGACAGATCATAGCAACTTGACTAGTTACTTCAAGCAAGGTGGAATGCCTTCCTAAGTGAGTTTGATATGGACATCCAACACGTGAAGGGTAAGGAAAATCGGGTATTTGATGCTTTAAGTAGAAAACTACATGGTGTTTTTGAACTATATTACAATTAGCTGGAAAGTAAATTTTTAGATCAAGTAAGAGAAGAAGCACAAAAAGATCCGAAATATCAATTCCTATGGCAGCAAATGGAAGAAACCAAAAAGCAAGGAAGTAATTTTGAGTATGGAGTAAATGATGAATAGATACTAACTTTTAGAGGTAAGGTGTATGTACCAAAGTGTGTGGACCTAAAGGATATGATAATGAATGAGTACCATCGTAGCAATTATGCAGGTCACCCAGGATACCAGAAAATGTTGACTGCAATTAGAAAGGTATATTTCTGGCCTGGTATGCGTAAAAATATTGTTGCGTATTTAAATAAATGTTTGGAGTGTCAGCAGGTGAAGGTGGAGCATAAACACCCAGCAGGTTTGTTGCAGCCCACACCAGTACCTGAATGGAAGTGAGAGGTCATATCCCTGGACTTCATTATAGGTTTACCATGGACAAAAAAGAAAAATGACTCCATCATGGTGGTAGTGGATAGATTGAGTAAATCTTCACATTTTATACCTGTACAGTCTACTTATAAGATTGTCTAGATAGCAGACATATTCATGAGGGAAATTTTCAGGCTGCATGGTATACCAAAGACAATTATCTCACACAGGGATGTTAACTTTACATCAACATTTTGGAAGAATTTGTTTACAGGGCTGGGGACCCAAATAAACTTTAGCACTACTTATCATCCTCGGATAGATGGTCAAACAGAGCGAGTAAACCAAGTGTTGGAAGATATGTTGCACAGGTATGTAATGCAAAAACCAACCAAATGGGAAGACTATTTGCATCTTGTTGAGTTTTCTTACAACAATGGTTATCAGGAGTCCCTGAAGATGAGTCCTTTTGAGGCCTTGTATGGGAGGCAGTGTCGCACACCCATAAATTGGAGTAGTCCCGAAACAAACTTGTTGTTGGGACCCAAGATGCTTGCTGAAATGGAATCAGAAGTAAAGAAGATAAGATAAAATTTGAAGGTTGCACAAGATCGACAAAATATCTATGCAGATAATAAGAGGTCTTATTGGGAATTCGAAGTGGGAGACCATGTGTATGTGAGGATCAAACCCAAGAGGAGTACCTTGCGGTGGACCTCTTGTGCCAAGTTGGCTCCCAGGTTCTGTGGACCCTTCCAAATTTTGGAAAGGGTAGGACCTGTGGCCTATCGGCTAGCTTTACCCAGTCACATTCGAGTACACAATGTGTTTCATGTGTCCCTATTGAAGCATTATGTGCATGATTCAAAGCACATAATACATTGAAAAAATATACAGGTGGGATAGAATTAAAAATCCTAACTTGGAATATGATTTTTTTTATGAGAAATTTGACATGGAACTTTGTTGTTTGCAAGTAGAGCCGGACGACGAGTTTCTGACCAAGCCACAACACATACTTGACCGGAGGGAAATTATGCTCTAGAAGCGAGTCATCACCCAGGTTAAAGTGCAGTGGAAGCACTTCGGCCTGGATGAGGCTACTTGGGAGGACGAAAGATTTGTGCATGAGACTTACCCAGAGCTCTTTTCAGAGCCAGAGTGAAACACCGAGGACAGTGTTACTTCCAGGGGGGGAAGTTGTGACAACTGCATTAAGGATAACTAGTTGTTAACTAGTTAAAAGACAATTTTAATTAATTTTTTAAGAAAAAAGACTGGAATTAGTAATGTTTTGCTGAAAAGTTATTTTCATTAGTGATTAATATGAATAATAAATTAATTATGGGAATTAGCTTCATATAAAGTAAAATTTGATGGTAAATGTTTTCCAAGAACTGGAAAGTGGTTGGGGACAGTTGAAAACAGTTACCTGCTCCTCTAGGGATAAGAGACTGATCCCAATGAGGAGTAGGGGTTCTATTGATGTATCACGGATAGAGTGAAGAGTTTTCCTGAGCTAGTAGAGACCAGTGGAAAAATTACTCAGCAAATACTGATTTAATTTCTGGCACTAACTGGACCAGGAGTCCTGAGGTCATAGCAGAAATTCCACTATTAAGCCGTACCATTCCAAGAATGGAGCACGGGGGCAAGAAGAGGACGTAATCGCCTCTCTTGAAAGTTGGGAGGAACATCATCAGCAACAATTTATTTTCTAGATAAGTTGAATTAATATGTTCAGTATCGCATTATAGAAAATGCACCAGTAGTGCATTAGTAAATATTTAATATAGGCTGTGTTGTTAAAGATAACTTTTATTACTGGAAAATACCATGAACGGTGAATTATATGTAAATTTATATTCTAAGAAATGAACAATTATTTGTATGAAGGAATAGTGATTTATTGGTAGAAAGAATTACTGTATTCCTTTGCAGAAGATAGCCTTAGTTTATTATAAAAGGGAAAAAATAATTGTGAAAACATTTCTGGAAAGTAATATCTTCAAAAACTGTAGAATAAAATAGTAATGCGAGTTTAAACTATATTATCAGTACTCAACATATCAATCTAGAGAAACTGCAGTGAAAATATATACATATCGGCCACCTATTAACTTAAAGTTGCTACTCATTTCAAGAAAGAATGTAAATGCTCTTATTTTCTTGTAAATATTATTTCACGTAGAAAGAAACAATCGAAGATATGTCTTAACTATAGTATCATCTAACCTAATAACATCCAATGAACAAAAAAGCATTCGGGTTGTTATTAAAGCAAGAACAAGGTAAGATGTTGGCTTTGAGCTTAGGGTCGAAGCCCCAGCTCAGCGCTCATCGCTACCTTAAACCCTCTATACAGAGGCGAAGAAATGCATGTGGTTCGGTCACCTTTTGTTAAATCTAGTAACACAGAACTTAATAAACAGATTTTGGAAAAATACTATTGTTGAATAGAAAAAAAGATGGAAAAGAATCCAACATTTTCATGTATCCGAAAAACTACCCTGATTATATATTGTTTACTCATTTAGTAAGCCTTTTGTTTAAGGAAAGAAAATAACCTAGATGTCGAATTTCTATTACATATTCTTCTAAATACCAGATATGATTTTAGGAGTCAACGAAGGGAGCAACCCTTAACCGAATTCATATAAGAATGCAGTAAACAAGTAAAGAAATTTGAGCTTAAGCATTTATGCATTCATTATAAAATACAGTAGACACCAAATGAATTTGAATCCTTTCATTATAAGTAATACTGTAAGTCCGAGAAGGATCACATAAGAAAGAGCAATAGGATTCAATATCTGCTCATAATGTCTCTGCTAAAAACAAATTAAAAACTTCCACAGTGCTACGAAATAAAAACTGGTATAATATCATGAATCTGAAAGCGCAGAGGAAGAATCCCTCATTCACCGAAGGTCTAGCACTGTTGTGCTTTTCTTTAAAAAAAAAAAGGGTAATTATTTTACAAAATATCCAAATCTGTAGTGACATTGTGAAAGAAGGGTCGAGCCTTTCAAGCCCGAAAAACCATCGAAAAGAATCCCTCTAACACGAAAGGCCATTGGTGAGCTCTAGTGGACGAGTAGACATAATATATGAAATACCTGGAAAAGTCGTAGTTCCATTAGAAAAATGATAGCTCGATCGGAGGAGAATTGCGAAAAAAGGTTCAAGCCAATGGAGAAGATTACCTGTGGATTTAAACCATGTGGAAGGGTTAACCTACCTTCTAAGAAAATCATAAACGATTAGATCTAAAATTTCTAGTAGAAAATGTAGAAAACAAGAGATTGGTTTCAATATCATTACATGTTAAATCAACAAGATCCGATTGCAAATACTCCATGAAGCTAACCTGGAAAATCAGAGAAAGAAATTAAAGTAATTAAGAGATAAATTGAATAGATAGAAAAATCAGGATTCACGGATATATTCCAGAAGAAAAAAAATAAGTGTGAGAACTGTAACTTACCGGTGATATTAATTTTCTGAATTTCCTCCATATTTGCAACGACCGCAGCCACCATGAATAGGTTTACCTCCACCATTGGACAAATGTGCTGTAATTTTGTCTGGGAAAGCTCAGTTAACCACGTGGAATCATTTGGAAAAATAGGGAGCCGAGAGCTCTGAGACAATATGCTCCACCTTGAGATAGCCGAGCGATGAAGTGAAGGCGGTGCAAAAATGAATCATTTAGGTTATGGAAATGGTGGGAAGCACAAGACTTTCCCACCTGCCTGTCTACTGTCAATCTCTAACTACATACGATGGTGGAGAGTGAGGCAAGAGACCATGAGACACCAACCATAGCACAGCAACCGAACAACTGTTAAGATGAGTTAATACCCACTACCATCTCATTAAATTCGCTCTCACGTGTCAACTATGTCTCGTTTGTAACAAGGATAAATATCTCTTTGCAATATGGCAAGGGGTTTGCATAAATATATAACCGGTTAACTATAAAAATTCTAAAGTTGACGGTATCCAATGTTGTACCTTTGCATAAAAACCATACATATAACAAGAAATTATTTTGTGTGCAGAGATTTAAATTTATAAATTGAATAAGTTTAGAACTTATTAAACTAGGGTGTGGGTTAATAATGTTGATTTGTGTTAATAAATTCAGTATGGTATAATGTTTTGACCCTTTGATTAAGGGTATAATTACTAGGGTAGAAATTAAAAAAAAAATTAGGATGATATGTTTGGTTGTGACAAGCATAGATCCATTTTAAGTAAGAATCTAACATGAGCCTAGAGAGATCAAATTTCATCATGTGCAAACTTCTTTAGAGTGAAAAAAACAATGTCTTATATTTGATTGTGTAAATTGTATTTTTGAATGTTAAATAGAGTATATGTTAGATCAAATAAACGTTTTAACCATAAAAACTTAATTTTTTCATGACACATACATGTTTTGACATTAAAATATTTTGCATAACAACAAATTAAAATGTTTTTTATTATTAATATATTTATAAGTATATGCCAATATTAATTGGTATTAAAATATTTTATTTGTAACTCACATTGAATATGTTTTTATATACAACATTAAAAAGTTATATATATATATATATATATATATATATATATATATATATATATATATATATAATTTAAATCTCTTGTTGAAATATTTTTGAAAATTATAAGATCTAAATATTTTATTCACACATTTTTTATACTTTTAATCATTTTACAACATATTCTTATTTTTATATTATAGAAAACATTGATTTTCTATTTAGAATATAATTTTTAATTTTAAAGTGTTACAAACAAACTTACACATCCCAAAGCTATCTCTCAGCCCAATAATCATTTCAGCTATCCTTATTAATAATTTTTTTAATAAATTTTCTCATAAATATGACAATTTCAGTATCAATTTGTAATAATAATAATGAACCTCCCCTCTTCTCAATAATTTGTTGATAAATTTAATTATAAAATTAAAAATTTCAATCACAAAGATTCATATTTATAAAATTTATAAAATAATTGTCTTCTTCCCAATAATTTGTTGATCAATTTAATTATAAAATTAAAAATTTTAATCACAAAGATTCATATTTATAAAATTTATAAAATAATTGTCTTCAAACTGCCAATCGAACAATTTGTGAGTTTATCCCAGTCAATCCAAATTATTCAAATTATAAATTAAACAAAACCAAATTGAATTCCTATTTCAACGAGAATATTATAAAGAACGATTTTCTTCAAACTGCAAACTGAACAATTTGTGACTTATTTGAATCAATCCAAATTATTCAAATTATAATCCGAACAATATAAATTAAATTAAATGAAACCAATTTGAATTCATATTACGACGAGAATATTATAAATTAAAACAGATGAGACAAAAGGGTTGGAAATTATCATTCTTATTATGCCGGTGGCCAGCAGGTATTACATAGTGCGTTCTAGGTTGACCATCTAATCGGTTAAATAGTTAACAATTTCATAAAATGAATTTTTATATATTTTGCAATTGTTTTTATTAATATTTATTTTTAATATTATTGGTTCTGATTTTGAATATGTAATTGAGCCATGCCTGCTGGTGTGATATTTTATGATGCAAGTTAACTGAGTTTTCTCATTTTCAATTCATTAAACAAGGCCGTGGGTCTCCCATCAACTGTAACTTAAAAAAAAATGTCTTTAAATGTGAAAGTTTTTTTTTTTGAGATTTTTTCTGGGACTCCTGAGAGCACATTTGAAAATTTATTTATAATAATTGATAAATATTTATAAAAATAATTTTGAATATTATTATTAAATTAATATTTATATCAATTAATAGCATATTTTAATTTAGAGATGAAATAGCTTTTTCATAGGAATTGGACAATATAATCTCAAACAATAGTATGATGTTTTTGTTATTTAAAATATATTTTTGAATACATAAATTGATTTAACATTTTAAAAAACTGAGAGACATTCTAATTCTACACATTACACAACTTAAACTCCAATTTTTAAAAATCTATATCAGATTTTGATTAAAATTAGCGCTTAGAAAATGTAAGTTAAACTATGTCTTAATTAATTATAAGAAATCAATTAATATAATTAAAATTAAATTATATTAAATAATAACTATTTTTCCCAATTAATAACATTAATACTTATATTTAAATTATAATGATAATGCTATTTGATAAATACTAATATGATTGGAGGATTATATTCTAGCCTAAGATCCATAATCATAGTGAATATTAAATACTATTTTTTAGTGTAATGCTTTAAGATTTTAGCGAAATGGTACTGTGAATGCCTTATAAGCTTGGTTGGCTTAATATTTAATATCATGGAATTGAGAATATGGAATTATTTTTTAACTTATTTTCATAATTTGCATTTATGCAAATCAAATCATTTTTACAGAGGTTACTATAAATCTATTATCATTTTCCATATTTAATTATTAAGGATATGGCCTTGTTTATATGATATTACATTTATCTTATTATTATGTCGTGTGCCACAACATGTTAAATAGTTTTAAATTTAATAAAATGGAACTTTATAAATTATTTTTTAATTTTTACAAAGATTTTATTAGAATTTATCTTTAATGCTATTGGTTATGAATTTGAAAATGTTAATTATTCCAATTAACTAAATTATATTAATATCATTAACTCTCAATCCATCTTAAGTACGGATCTAACATGAGCAGCGAGATCAAATTTCTTCACATGTAAATTTTTTTAGTGTGCAAAATACAATGTGTTTTGTAAAATATGCGGAGCTATTCACATTAATAAAAAATCATATGTTATAAAAAGAGCCATCTTGGCTTACAACCACAGCTCCGGAAAGAGCGCAAAATCAAACCCAATCTTAGGGATCTTAAAACAGGGGGAAGGAGACTGAGAGGGGAGATCAGAAACAGAGAGCAAAAAGAAGACAAAGAGCTCGCAGGCTCCGCGCAGCAAAAATTCTGAGAAGTAGGCATTAACAAGAGATAAACCAAGAAGTTAAAGGCCCAAGGGGGGCGGCACCGGGTCTTCATCGTTGAAGAAATCATCTATATTGATCGGCCGCTCAGGGGTCCCTTCCTCAAGGTCAAAGGAGGGGCGGTGAGAGGGCCCAACACCCAGAGGAGAGCCTTTTGAAGGGGTCTCAATTTTAACCCTGAGATTAGGATCATTGGCACGCTGATGAAGCCCCGATTTCCTCTTCAGTAATTCATAATGAGGTGAAGAACTATCAACAAATCTTAAGTGGTGAACCGTTTTGACTTAAGTCTTGAACTTGTCCGAGAGGGCCTGAATTTTCTTATCCATTTGTCTATTGATTCTGCTTTGCTCTTGGAGCGCCATAGAAAGGAGAGTTTTTGTATTCCAGTGAAGATCAATGGCGCGCGTGAAGAGGTTTTTCCGGCTTCTCGTTAAGCCAGGGTCCGAAATCCATTAGAATTCATGATCCACAGTCTCAGTCGGGGTGGCCCGACGCCGAGCCGCCGCAGCAGTTTCCAAGTCCGCCATGATTTCCCTTGCCGGAGCTAGAATGTTGTCTCTATAAAAGCGAGCAACATTGCAAGCCTAGATTTCTGCTTGAGTGACAGGGTGGCGGGAAGGGTTCTCCCACTGGGAGGAGCGGCTTCGCTGGATGGGAGGAGGGGGATTCCTACGGTGGGGGGGCATGATAGGAAAACGAAACCACGAAAGGAAGAGGGTCAGCAGGAGAGAGCATGGCAGGGGAGAAGAGGGCCAGAGGGAGAACAAAGCAGGGGAGCAGAAGGCCAAGAGGCCACAGTTAAACTTAACAAAGGTGAAGTTGAGCCAGAGAGAGAAGTGAAGAAAAGAAGACGGGTGAGGAGAATTTAAGGGCTCACTTGCAGGCTGGCTAGCCGCGAGAGGAAAATTGTGACACACCCACACAGTTATCATGGTGTCATGCGGAGAGTAAAGACTAAGCATGGGAGCATGCCAAGGCGAGCTGATCAAGGACAAGCCCTTGATCGAAGCCATCAACAAAGCGTTAATTGAGTACAGAGTCATGATGATTTTGAGGATCGGGCGGCTGCGACATGATGCCTTCCTTGTGCAGGTCCCTGTTATTGATAATCATACATTCCTTTTTTATATCGGGTGAAGCAATACCACTCCATCCGTGGGAGACGAGACACGCCTGTGTGGTTACCCCCTAGTTGGCCAGATTGTTGGCTTTTCTTCTGACCGCATGAAACGTCAACCCTCTCACTTCCATGATGTTGGCATTGATGCGAAGGAGTATACGGCTGAGGCGCCAGCTGTTAGAGACCTTGGCCATAGTTCGACCCTGCTAAAGTTTCCTCCAAGCTTGGGTAGTGAACAAAATACAATGTGTTATTCTTCATTGTTTAAATTATATTTTTGAATGATACATAGAGTATATATAAGACCAACTAAACATTTTAACCATAAAACTTAAATATTTCATGATATATACATAATTTTTAAAAAATGATATATAATATATATGTAAATATTTTACATTACATGTGCATGGAGACATTTTATCGAGAAAATTCAAATGATTTTTTATTATTTATATATTTGTAAGTATATGTCAATAGTAATTTTTATTAAAATATTTTATTAAAAACCATACTAAATATTTTTTTATATATAACATTAAAATGTTTTATTTTAACAAAGTTTTTTTATATAAATACATATGAAGTTGATATCAACATAAATTAATTAACATAAAATTTTAAATAATTTATTTAAATCTTATGAAAAATATATAATTTAAAAATACTAATATTCAATTAATAAATTATTAATTCAATTAATAAGTTATTAATTAATTAAACTAAATAGTAAAAAACAACTACTAATTAAACTAAATAATAGAGAATAACTCCTATATAAATTTGTTATATACTATTTATTTAGTATAACTTAAAATTGAGATGGAAATTAAACATCCCAAAACAACATTGGTTCTATGTATTCAGAGGAAGATGGTACCAGATAAAACTGGTTTTTATCGTCTTGCCATATTATTTTGGTAGAATATTTGATGGGTGAGCTATTGGATAGGGGAAATGAGTAAAAGCGGAATTTTTATTTTTTATTTTAATTTTAATTTTTTTTTAATATATTTGGTTAAATGGATTGGATTTAAATTGGAAAAATATATTAATTTTGTTTTTAATGCTTTTGATCGGAGCAATGTCTGGCACTGCTATGTAATGAGATTGGCCAGTTTTGGCATCGGCTTTGGTGTAAATTGGGCTTTGGGAATGGTTAGTGTTTTTTAGATATGCATGAAGATGAATAGTTTTTTTTTAAGGTATGTTGGCTAGTCCGTAGTCATTTTGATCCATGTAATTTTGATATTTTATTAATATATAATGTTAATTAAAAAAATAAAACATATTAAAATGTATTAATATTATTGTTTATTTTGTTTAAAATTATATAAATTCATAGCTTATACAACAATAACAGTCAAGTTTATACATCAATAATAGTTGCATGAAAAATGATTTATTAGTGGAATGGGAAAATTTATAGGAGTTAAGCAGCGGAAAGCTAAATAAAATCATACACATAACAATTAAACATAAAGACATCGATTAACGTGGTTCATCCAACCAATCTGGGCTACATCCACCAAACAGAGGTATCGGCAATCTTATTCATCAATAGGAGATTACAACAGAAGAATTACTCATCTGCACTTCCTCTTCACACACTTCATATCTCATATGTTTTGCCTCTACATGATTACAATATATAGAAGGGAGAAGAAACTGAATAATTAATTCTATCACACCAAACTAGGATAGAATATCTTCTCATGTTGATTTGATGCCATCAGTTTTGCAACAAAAAACTATTGTTGGCATATCCAAGAGATTTTCTCCAAATTAATATACAAAAAATTTCAACAATTTTCACCTTGACAACAATTAGCCTGATACCTTGTTCCTTTATTATTTTATTTTCTTTGCAAGCCAAGAGAATCCAGACACCATCAAAGCTTCTCTAATAAAACTGGTTCCGTGAACATGTCTGCACAATTTTCCTTTGTATGTAATTTTTCAAGAGAGACTCCCCATTCAGTGATAACTTGTCTTACAAAATGGTACTTTATAGGTATATGCTTTGATTTACTTTGATAGGCTAGATTTTTAGCCAAGTGAATTGCACTTTGACTATCACAAAATAACTTAATGTTGTCTTGCAACCGACCAAACTCACCAAACAAACCTTTCAACCAAACCGCTTCTTTGCAAGCATGTGAAGCAGCTATGTATTCTGCTTCTATAGTGGATAAAGCAACAATGTTTTGTAGCTTTGACATCCAGCTAATAGCTCCACCTGCAAGAGTAAAGACATATCCTGAAGTTGACCTTCTCTTATCAAAATCACTTGCAAAATCGGAATCAACATATCCGCAAACAAATTCACTACTTCTGTCATAAGTGATACAATAATCACTTGTGCCTCTCAGATACCGAAGCACCCATTTCATCACTGCCCAGTGTTCTTTCCATGGAATTGCCATATACCTGCTGACAACCCCAACTACATGTGAAATATCTGGTTGTGTACAGACCATCACATACATCAAAGTTCCTACTGCATTAGCAAAAGGTATTCAAGATATATATTCCTTTTCTTCATTTGTATTAGGAAATAAACTTGAACAAAACTTAAAATGGGAAGCTAAAGGGACTGAAACTGGCTTCACATTGTTCATACCAACCTTAAGAGTATTTTCTCAATATACTTCTCTTGTCATAACCATAGCTTACCATTGCTCCTGTCTCTGAAAATCTCCATGTCCAAAATCTGTCTTGCTGCTCCTAGATCTTTCATATAAAACGTCCTAGCCATCTGAGCCTTTAACTTGTTGATCTCACTTATGCTTTTGCTTGCTAAAAGCATATCGTCAACATATAACACTAAGATAATGAATATGCTATTACTTAATTTCTTAAAGTAAACACAATGATCATATTCACTTCTTATATAATTTTGGCTCATCATGAATGAATCAAATTTCTTGTACCATTGTCGAGGCGACTACTTCAGACCATACGATGATTTCTTGAGCCTGCAGACAAATTTCTTGTTGTGATTTTGAACAAACCCTTCCGGTTGTTCCATATAAATTTCTTCATCTAGATATCCATGTAAGAATGCAGTCTTAACATCTAGTTGTTGTAATTCTAAATCAAGTAAAGAAACTAATGCTAAGATAACCCGAATTGAAACAATTTTAACAACTGGTGAAAATATCTCATGAAAGTCAATTCCTACTTTCTAAGAAAAACCTTTCACGACCAGCCTCGCTTTGTACCTATTATCTTTATCATAAACACCCCTTTTCAATTTGTAAACCCATTTATATCCCACAATTTTCCTATCTTTAGGAAGTTCCACCAGATCCCATGTGGCATTCTTGTCTAATGCCTTCATCTCATCCTTCATAGCTTCTTTCCACTTATCACTGTTAGAACCTTCTACAGCTTCCTAATAGCATAAAGGTTCATCATCATTAGCGGTTAAAGCAACTGAAGTAACATAATCATCATACCTTTTAGGAGGATGTCTGATTCTCGTGGACCTCCTTAAAGATGTTTCTGGTTCTTCCACAATTTGCTGATTATTATCTGTAGAAACTTCTTCATGATCTGCATCTGAAACTTGTTCATTTGGACTATCATCAGTATTTGAACTGGTTTCAAATTGAATATGTTGAAACTTAGGTAAATTTTCCTGTTTCAATTTATCATCTACATTTGGATTACCAAGTGAAGATTCATTGAATTTAACATCTCTGTTAATGATGATCTTGTGAGTTGTAGGATTCCACAACCTGTATCCCTTAATCACATAACCATATCCAACAAAGATATATCTTTTTGATTTAGGATCTAATTAGAACGTTGATGTTTTGGAATTAGAGCATATGCATCACAACCAAAAACTTTCAGTTTAGAATAATCACAAGGATGACCTTTCCATACCTCTTGAGAAATTTTGCATCCTATTGTAGTTGATGGTGATCGATTTATCAAATAGCAAGTCGTAGATACTACTTCTATCCATAATTCCTTCTGCAAATTGGCATTACTCAACATATTTCTTGCTCTTTCTAAGAGAGTCTTGTTCATGCGTTCAGCGACTCCATTTTGCTGAGGAGAATAAGCAGTAGTTCTATGTCTTTCGATCCCAACTTCCTTGCAATAATTATCAAATTCCTTTGAAGTAAACTCACCACCATTGTCAGTTCTTAAACATTTAATGGTTCTTCCAGTGATGTTCTCTACTAATGCTCTAAACTGCTTGAAAACTGTGAATACATCAGACTTTATTTTTAACATGTAGACCCATACTTTCCTAGAGAAATCATCTACAAAAGATACAAAATATGATGATCCTCCATATGAGGTTGTAGGAGATGGATCCCAAACATCAAAATGGATATAATCAAGGAATCCCTTACTAGTATGTTTTCCAGTTTTAAATTTCTGTTTGCTTTGTTTCCCATATATACAATGTTTGCATAAATCTAACTTAAATGACTTTAAACTAGGAAGTAACTTACGATTAGATAAAAAATTTAATCCTCTTTCGCTCATATGGCCCAACCATTCATGCCATAGTTGAATAGAATCACTGTCGTTTTCAGATACAGTAGAAACATGATCTGACTATGTTCTTCCTTCTAACTAAAAAATATTTCCAACCTTCTTTGCTTTCATTACTAATAGGATTCCTTTGTAAATTTTCATTACTCCACCTTGAATAAAAATTTTATATCCATTTGTGTCTAACACTCTTAGAGAAATAAGATTTTTTCTGAGTTCAGGCACATGTCTTACATCAGTTAAGATTTTATTTGTTCCATCAAACATTTTAATCTCGATGCTTCCAATTCCCACAACATTACATGATAAATAATTACCCATGTAAACAACTCCATCATTGATTGATTTATAAGATTTAAACCATTCTTTATGAATGCACATGTGATTGGACGCACCAGAATCTAATAGCCAATGTTGATCATGATTTAAAAAATTAACTGATAGAACTTCATCACTTATACCTGAATCGGATGTCGAACCTGTACTTGTATCTGACGTGTTTGCCTCTTTATTTTCTGTTGAAGAGTCTCCTTTGGATTTTTGCTGTCTCTTCCAACAGTCCTTCTTCAAATGTCCCGATTTGCCGCAAAACCAGCATTTTATCTTACTCTTCTTCCCTTTCAATTTTGACTGAGAGTTGTTCTTCTGACTGAAGTGTTTTTCTTTAGATCAACCTCTAACCATCATTGCTTTTGATGTAGAGGTTTCTAAATTTGACCTTTTCCTGGTTTCTTTAAACTGCAAAGCTCCAACAACATCATCAAACTCAAGGGTTTCTGATGAACTAAGACTTATAGAAGTAACAAAATGATCCCATGACTCAGGCAACGAGCATAATAAAGTTACAGCGTTATCTTCTGAATCAAATTTTACTTCTATGCTTTCTAACTGCACCAAGAGAGTATTAAAGGTATTCAAATGATCAATTATTGATGTACCTTCCTTCATGCACAAGCTGTACAACTGTCTTTTCAGAAGAATCCTGTTGGTTAAGGATTTCGTCAAGCACAGTTTTTCTAACTTTGTCCATAAACCAGCAGTAGTTTTCTCTGACACGATGTTAAATAACACATCATCCGCCAAACACAACCGTATGCCGCTACATGCTCTGTCATCGATGTCACTCCATTCGTCATCTGTCATGGTGTAAGGTTGTTTGGATTTTCCCAAAAGTGTCTTCGCCACACCTTGTTGTACGAGTAGATCGTGCATCTTGACTTTCCAGATTTCGAAGTTGTTTCCCCCATTAAACTTCTCGATCTCAAATCGAGCACTTTGGGTTTTTGACATAGTTAGATTCTTTTCACGCAGCACACGAATATTTTAACACAACACTTTCATTTAACATTACATGCAACGGCTTTTCAACAAAATAAAAAATTTAAGGATACCTTAAATGTGCTATGAATCGTGATTTTTACCTCTTCAAACATACACCAGCAACTCTTCTCCTCCATGTAGCAGCTATGAGATGTCTATCAAAAAATATTGGCAATTTCCTGATATGATGAATGATCGCACCAACAAAAAAAAATGTATTGCACACAACTTACTATCCAAGTTATACACGGAGTTGTTAATCCATGTTTGTTATACGCAACTTGGATATCAATCAACTAAACAACTAAACTGCAGCTTGGATGTCAATACGCATTACATTACGCATTATAAAAATATGCATTACAAATGCATTATAACAATACGCATTACCAATAGAACTGCACTTAGATCTGCGCTCACACGTCCACGGTCCAAGCACTTAGATCTACGCTCGTTTTCACACGCCAACAGTCTAGCACGCTGAACAAGGAAGTTCTACTCACAGTGTTGTTAGTTCTCATGCTGCCGCATAGTGCCTCAACTAAACCAGATTAGTTGATTCATTGAAATACGCTGCCACGGTCTTTCTGATAGATCAAATTTCAGGTGGGCGGATAGAACCAGTGTCTGCAGCCTTATTCAGTCGTTACCAACGCAGAATCGACCACAGCATTTCACCTTCGTTTTTTGCCGCTGTCTCTCAATTCACTTGCCGGCCAATGCATACAAGATCTTCAATCTTGACAGTTTACCATCAAAAAATCTCAGTGTCTCATGTGTTGTCACATCAAACGCAGATCTGGTATTCGACATACGCAAAAAAACGCAGATCTGATATTCGACTGAAGCCTCCACTCAAACGCAGATTTGGTCTTCGACACAACGCCCTTTGGAAACTCGTTAACTCAGACCAATGCTTGCTCTCACATGCTCCGATACCAATTGTAGGAGTTAAGGCTACATCCACCAAACAGAGGTATCGGCAATCTTATTCATCAACAGGAGATTACAACAGCAGAATTACTCATCTGCACTTCCTCTTCACACACGTCACATCTCATATGTTTTGCCTCTATAGGCTTACAATATATAGAAGGGAGAAGAAACTGAATAATTAATTCTATCACACCAAACTAGGATAGAATATCTCCTTGTGCTAATTTGATGCCATCAATTTTGCAACAAAAAACTATTGTTGGCATATCCAAGAGATTTTCTCCAAATTAATATACAAAAAATCTCAACAAAATCGACATGCTTTGTTACAAATATCTTGCATTTATATTTCTTAGAAGCAAAGAAAAACACCCATGAAAAAAAACCATCATAGTTTGTGTTTATATTTTTTATTTGCATTTATATTTCTTAGAAGCAAAGAAAACCATTCATGAAAAAACAAATCACAATTCTTTTTTTTTTTTTCAAATTTTTAGATTTAAGATAGTGGCTATTGGCTGATAACATAAATGCTTACATGTCAAATTTAGTGTTTCCAAAATTGATTTTTGATTTACCTTTCACTTTTAATGATGCAAAGTTTTAATTATTGTCAAATACATTTCAAATTCCTAAGTTTGTTATCAAGCAACTTTAGGCTCCTGATTAGGCTTGAAATTTCAAAACATATTCACCAAATTAATGGTTTTCACACTTGTAGAAGCATTTTTACAATTTTAACAAAACAAAAAAGAAATTCTTGATTCTTTAACCATTTTTTTTTAACTATATCTAACCAACACTTTAACCATCAAATTCCATCCCAGCTCCCAAGTCCACATAGCTAGGCTCAAGGAGAGCAATGTTACCCGTGCAACAGTGACAGATTTGATGACGTTGTTGAACAACTATTTATAAAGTCGTGCCATCAAAATCTTCCAATAGACGTTCACAGATCTCTTCATTTATTTGTAAAGTTGGGTGACATAGATCGTTAAAAAGCCGCTGTCACGTCTGCAGATTTGAATTCAAACCATGAGGTTGTTGGCTCCTTGATGATGATGATTGGATTCTGCCTCTCCATATACGGTGATGGGAAATTTATTGCATTTCATTCAGTGCGCAACATGCACTTCAAAGGTAGAGTCCATAAAGAAAGACCAGTAAATCCACTGTGTGGCGTTGAGAGAGACTGCAAATGCGCATAATCCAAGGCCAAGGATCACAAGTCAAGAAGCATTTATTCTCACTTTGAAATCTTCTTGTCATGAAATAAATATTTATCATACGCTCTTCCCTTCCTGAATATTTTGTCACTAGCTTTTTGTAAGTGGACCCATCTAGTGGTGTTCTTTTTGCATCCCCTTGGACGCGTAATCTAAGCATCACAAGTTACAACTTACAAGTCAAGAAGCATTCATTCTCATTTCTAATTTGAAAACTTTTTGTCATGAAATAAAATATTTATCATACTTTCTTCCCTTCTTGAATATTTTGTCACTAGCTTTTGTAAGTGGACCCATCTTGCTGTATTCTTTTTTACATCTCTAATGTCATAAAATTTTGTTTACTTGTTTAAAACCTTTTTTTATTAATTTTATTTAAGGTTTATTACTTGATTGTGTAAGTATTTCACATCTCTAATAAAATGTATTAAAAAAAAAAAATATTGATCTAAAATGAAAATAATCATATAAATAAAAAGATTACAATAAATTTCAATCCTCCAAATCTTTTAATATTTATTTTATTTAAATATATAAAACCAATTTTTAAAAGGAAAAACCATGTATATAATATGGATATATTAAAATCTTTAATAATATAAATATTTCCATGTGAAAATTATTATATTTGAAAATACTAATTTTGATATCATGCCATGTAAAAAAACATCTAATATTAATATTAATACTAGTTTACATTCATTTTAATTTTGAGGGATCAAATATTTTGAGATACAAACCTCTTTTACTATAAAAAGAGATTTGATCCCTCTAGGCACTTGATAGATCCAGGGTTAAGATGGATCTAGACTAGTATAATCAGAGGTTCTCTCCAACCTAGTATAAAAGAAATGTTGTAGTCATGTCGTGTTATGTTATGTAAAAAATAATAAAAATAAAAATAACCATAAATTAAAATAAAAATAACATATCTACCCATGGTATTGATTCATAATATTTATGTGGAATATAACCTATTTTAAGGGGTAAAGACCACCTAAATCCATCTTAACTATGGATGTACCAAGTGTTGAGAGTAATCAATTCTGTTTTAACTCTAAAAAAATCTACACGTCAAAAAAATTAAATTTTTCTTAACACTTAATAAATCCAAAATTAAAATAAATATAAACTAATAATTAATAATAATAATTCTTTATGATTGATTAATAACAACACAACTTAAATTTATATTTAATGTAATTCAATTAAAAAAACACCAATTAATATAATTATCACATGACATACATTGACTTTAAAAATATTCCATGATATTTGAAGTTATAAGCAACTTGAATAAATTTAATTACTCAACTAACGATCACGATAATACCGTACTTAAACACGAGCTCTATCTAGCAACTAACGATCATGAAGTTATAAGCAACCTCAATAAATTTAATTACTCAACTAACGATCATGATAATATCGTACTTAAACCCGAGCTCTATCTAACAACTCAGTGTAAAAAATTTATAAAATAGTTTCAAAATTAATGGAAATTATAACAAGATTATAATAAAATTTTGGTACTTACGAAGGGTATACATACTCTATCCTCCTCGAGTTTTGAATCAATGACTTTTTAGAAGGAAACACATGATCTTAACCATTAGGTCCACTCAAACTGCATGGTTAACTATATATTATAAAAGTTAAAATTAAAACACTATAAAAAAACACACTTGAATTAAGTTCTAAAAATGTATTAATTACACCTATGAAAATTAGTCAAAAAATGTATTAATCATACTTATAATAATTAGTTAAAGAAAATGCATATCTATGTATTTAATAAATCTTAAATATTTATCTAGTTAACTAAATAAGTTCATTAGTGTTTTTATTTTTATTTTTTGTTTATAAATGTGTAAATAAATTTTAATCTCAATTTTAAAATATCAAGAGGGTGAAAGAAAGAAATGATATTACATATAGACACAATTAAGAATAAGGTTTAAACTAAAAGCATATTAACATATATATTTGGAAGAATAAAAAACTTTAAATATAATAATATTTCTACAAAACTTTTAGCTATTGAACATTTCAACGTAATAAGCAGAAATACCTTCACTACATTATTATTATTATTAATTTTTGTGAATTGTAGCAAATTATATTACTTCAAAAAAATATTGCATGTGGATTACATCCCAAGTCAACTTGATCTAGGATCGAGAGTCTATAACATAGGAGGCTAGGCATCCTCAATACATCTAGAAAGTTGGGCACATCATGACTAACAAGATAGCTAGGCTCCTCATAAAAAACATAGACCCATTTCCAAAGTCAAGGGAGCTGAAACAGGAGAAAAAATATCAACTTAACACAATTACAAAACATGGCATCGGCCAAATACGATGGAGGAAGAACCCATCCAAGAGAATGCCCATAAATATTACTGCCCAAGTCCATAGACAATACCATAACAATAATTATGTTCCAAAGAGGAAAGATACGGGCCCCAAATGACACAGTGCACCAGTCATGGACACATTCAACCAAAAAATAAAAGGTCAAACACCATTGCTACTTTTGAAAGCCAAGGAAGTAGAGAAAGCCGTTATGAAAAGTAATCAAAGAACTATCAAGGAAAACATGTTGTAACAAAATTCTTACAATGAAAGCCCCCACAATAGTGAGCTTCAAGTCCCTTCTTACATCAGAACAACTACAAAACTAGGGAGTCATCATATATAACCATCAAACACCACAAATCCCTACAATTGAGAGTAAGAAAAAAATCAGCGTCAATGAAACAAGCATGTCCATCAAAATACAAAATTGAGAAACTAAGTTTTCAATATTGATAAGAGGAGATAATGGCATAGTCCATAGCACTGCTAACTAGTGATGTAGGAGCATCGGTCCACCCTTAATTAAAATTTAAATTCAAAGCTGCGGAAGGAGAGACATGGACAACGATTTGAAAAAGGGGCTAATTTCCATGAAATTTGGTTAAAATGATAAATTTTTTATCTCAAAAATGGAATCGATGCGTATAGAAGACATGATTAGTTTTAAAAATATGCAATGTAATTAAAATGAGTGATCTCAGGGATTAGTTAAGCGATTATGGGAGGAAATCGTGGATCTTATATGATCCACTCGTTTTGTAATTTATTTAAAATGCGAATTATGTGTTGTATGAGAGGCAACACAATATAACCTCAGGACGAATTTGTGATTCAGACCCATAGTGGCCTTAGCCTGTAACTCGAGCTCGATGAAATAATGGAGTTCATTCATTTTTAAGTATCCAACAATGTTTCTGGATCTTGTTGTATCTGTGTGTGCTTTTTAATTTAGATTTCTCAGTGTATATACGTATTCTTTTCATTTCTATTAAATTGATAGGTTGTGTGAATATGAATGGTGAACGAAGTTCCTATGAACTTCATTAGAGATCAAAGTATGGCAAAACATGATTTTATTAAAGACGTGATTCTATCGATAGATATTAGTGTGCAGGTGGAATCGATGGTCGTGATCAAGTCATAGATCTAAAGTGGGAGATGGAAAATCCAGATTAAATCGCAATCCCAGTGGAATATCACACATCACTATCAGTGATTTATATGTTTACATGTTAAGTTATCGCAAGTTAAATGTTGTAAGTTGCGATGTGATAAGAAGTGGGGTTTGCGATGCGATGTGATCACATATCGCATATGATAAAAGGAACCTTGTTATTGTTGTTATATGTCAATTTGGGCACCATTCCCAATGACCTAGTTAAATCGACATCATCTCCAGGATCAATGATCAAGGGTCTATCATTCCCTATCATTTCAGTTGTTACATGCCCTAAGACAAGAAATAAGACAAATCAAGTAATACTTTCATCAAGAAAAGGTTTCCAAGGTTTGAAGCTTATTATATAGCTTATGAGATCTCACCAATGCAGGCTCTAAGGGGCCTAAGTGCGTTGCATATGCAGGTAGCCCCATGCAAGGTTGCTTTGTAAGGCACTTCCTGACATTCACATGTGCATTGTTCACATTGGAAGTGAAATTATCATTGTTCCAGAATCTCCACTTGGCTAGTGCCTTCTACAAGAGTTCACATGTGTCAAGCTTCGGATCCAAGTGTCCATTTGATATCTACATGATTGGAAACATGTCTTGCCTATTATTGGAAAGTCATTGATTGCAAAATAACCTACAGTTCATCTATAAATTGAGCATAGATTTAAGTGCTTGAGGAGGAATAATTTGAGTAGAGAAATGTTGGAGAATTTTCAATTGAGAGCTAGATTTGTGTAGCTGCTGCTGGAGAGATTTATACTATGATGAGGCTTGGGAACGTTGCTAGAAGGGTCACTTCAAATCAGTCATTTGGTTGTAACCTCTCCTTCTATCATCAATAAAGAATACTGCTTATTTTTCCCTATATGCATCTGTATTGGCTTTGATTTTCCATATTGCAATATCTTAGTTTATGTGTATGGTTTATGCTTTACTGATTTATCAAACTAACTTGAATATATATCTATATTATTGCAACTTCGGTTGTTTTAGTGTTCTTTCTTGCAGGAAACATTTCGCACAAACCGCTTGAATTTGAAGCTACAACGGAAGCGACATAAGGAGCCATTTAGAAGTTCTTGGATCACAAGTAACCTTCTAATCCTCTCTGTATATCTATTCTTAGTTAGGAGAAATAGTCGTATAGTCTTTCATGTGTTGTTCTAGACTAGCACCTATCTAGGGAAGCATGATTTATCCATAATTCACAATTTTGGCCCAACAATTGCTATGAGCTAAATCTTGCGACATGTGATAAGGTATTCGTTGTGATTTGTGAAATCGAAAAATCAAAAGCATTGCGATATGGTTAAAACTGCGATATTGCGATGGGTCGATTTGCGATGAAGGCTAAATTTTGCGATTGCAATATGTTTGAATCTGCGATTTGCAATATTTTCCTTGGTGGTTGGAAATTTATGTGGGCCATAACCCACAGGTCCACGGATTATATAAAAGTTGCAGTTTTGCTACATCATTAGTGATATCAGACCAGAAGAAGATTCTGCGTGCAGTGGAAGGAGGTGCAAATATATTGAGGATAGGTAAGCGTGTGGTCGTTATATTTTGTGCAGGTAGCGGCAGAGGAAGGTGAGAAGATTTGCAACAACCTAGAGCAAGGAGTGCTCAAATGTTTCTAGAGGAGAGAAATAGAGAGATGTCGAAAGTCTGAGCTCAGAGGAGAAAAGCTTAGTGAGGTATCTTGTAGCAAGGAGGAGGCTTGCTACTGTAGAGGTTTTGTTGCAACTCATGAGTTTTGTTACAGAAATATCACGAAGGCAATTTCACAGAGAATGTGGGTAGAATTTCTAAGAGAAAGAAAAGGACTTGGTAGGAATATTAAGT
The DNA here is from genome assembly GCA_034641835.2 of Pinus albicaulis. NCBI lineage: Eukaryota > Viridiplantae > Streptophyta > Pinopsida > Pinales > Pinaceae > Pinus > Pinus albicaulis. The sequence continues at coordinate 714,372,336 of CM076583.1, read as the reverse complement.
AGAAGACTTGTTACAGAGATGAAGAAGGCATATGACCGGGGGTTATAAAAATTTTTGTACCTTAGAAGTCTGATGTAGGAGCATCGGACCACCCTTAATTAAAATTAAAATTCGAAGCTGCAAAAGGAGAGACGCGGACAACGATTTGAAAAAGGGGCTAATTTCCATGAAATTTTGTTATAATGATAAATTTGTTATCTCAAAGATGTAATCGATGCATCTAGAAGATATGATTAGTTTTAAAAATCTTCCATGTAATTAAAATGAGTGATATTAGGGATTAGTTAAGCAATTATGGGAGGAAATCATGGATCTTAGATGATCCACTCGTTTTGTAATTTCTTTAAAATGCGAAGTATGTGTTGTATGAGAGGCAAAAGAATGTAACCTCAGGGTGAATTTTTGATTCATGCCCATAGTGGCCTTAGCCTGTAACTCAAGCTTGATGAAATAATGGAGTTCATTCATTTTTAAGTATCCAGAAATGTTCATGGATATTGTCGCATCTGTGTGTGCTATTCAATTTAGATTTCTTAGTGTATATACGTATTCTTTTCATTTTTGTTAAATTGATAGGTTGCGTGAATATGAATGGTGAACGAATTTCCTATGAACTTCGTTGGAGATCAAAGAATGGCAGAACATGATTTTATAAAAATGTGATTCTATCGATATATATTGGTGTGCAGGTGGAATGGATGGTCATGATCAAGTCACAGATCTGAAGTGGGAGATGAAAAATCTAGATTAAATCGCAGTCCCAGTGGAATATCGCACATCACTATCGATGATTTATATGTTTATATGTTAAGTTATCGCAAGTTAAATGTTGCAAGTTGCAGTGCGATAAGAAGTGGGGTTTGCGATGCGATGCGATCACATATCGCATATGATAAGAGGAGCCTTGTTATTTCTATGAGATAAATATTGTGACATGTGATAAGGTATTCACTGCAATTTGGGAAATTTCAAAATCACAAACATTGCGATATGGTTAAAACTGGGATATTGTGATGGGCCGATTTACGATGAAGGATAAAGTTTGTGAGTGCAATATGTTTGAATCTTTGATTTGCGATATTTTCCTTGGTGCTTGGAAATTTATGTGGGCCCATAACCCACAGGTCCACAGATTATATAAAAGTTCTAGTTTTGCTACATCAACTAGTGGATTCGTAGGATCCCAAAGAGAGTATGTTGGATCTCCTAAGGCAGAGTCTATCACCAAGAAACTCTCCACTCATCTCAAACGAGAATCAATATTTCCAACACAAAACCTAATATTCCTTAACATCCACTTAATATCCTCTAACCCAAAAAACATGTTATAGTTATCAACTTTCTTATCCTTGAGAATTAATCAAAGCAAAGTATCCATTTGTTGAAGCAGGGAGAGGGAATACGAGAAATTGAGTCTTCTTTCCCATAAACGACCTAGATCCAGGACGCATTTTGGCCCATCACTCGCAATTTATAAATCAGAGTGATAAGTCCTATCCACCTATTCTTGAGACTCCAAAACCATAATTTCCTTTCGAACTTCAGGAGGGGCATAATCAAAGAAATTTGCCACTGTGTCAAAGCAAACGATCAATATCGTTTAACACCAACAATGCCTACACCACCTCATCTACTCACCTTTCGTTAACGAGGAGCCATAATGGAAGAAACAAGGGAGAAATGCCTGCAACTAGTAAGAGCACCACGATAAAACAAAAAAATAAAATGGATGGATCACTGCCCCTTTGAAACCAGAGAAAAAAACAACTAGGTCATCCCCCAACCTCCATAGCAGAGGACCAAGTTCAAGGAGGTTTTGAAATTCAGTACATTGTAAGAACATGGGATACCACAACCTCCAACACCATACCAACCTATGGGGAATAAAAATACCCAAAAAGGCAATTAGAAATTTTTTCACACCAAGAGAAAATGACAAGGTAATTATGGACGAAAAGCAAAATTTAATTTTCTATATCAACCTAAGAGAACCTGAGTTCAAGAGACCATAGAATTGCAAAGCCAAAAGCCATAAAGGGTGAAACAAAACCATGAATAAATGCCAAATATCCACTAATAGAAGATGCCCTCGATCAATATCAAACCCAAACTAAAAAATGACCTAGGTACCAACAACCACAAACAAGAAATGGGAAAGAATATGAAATACCTATGTATTTGAAGAAAATATATCCAAAGTTATTCAATATGATCTTGTAATGTACTAAAACAAAATACTGAATCTTTCTATAATTTATGGAAACAAAATTTGATCGCACAATCACATAACAAGTAAGACAAAAAAATAATAAATCACACAAAAGAATATGTATATGGGGAAATAAACTGCTCAAACCTCACTATATATATATATATATATATATATATATATATATATATATATATATATATATATATATATATAAAGTCAATACCACAAAACAATACATTGCTTTCTCTCACTGAGAAACCTCTGCAATCTGTTGATTGTCTCACTCTGATTTAGGAAAAATCAGTCAAATACTTAACCAATTCTCAGCCTCTATCTCACTAGCCTTGCTTATGCATTCTTGGAGGAATTGTGGCCCTATTAAATAGGAAATTCTTAAGAATTAATTACGCAATCCATCCAAGGCTTCCTGATGACTCTATACATGACTTGCACAAGTTTCTAAATATACAACTGATATATATCTTCCCTTTAACCCCAATCTCAACTGAGCCTTCCTTAGAAATGACATGCAACAACTATTTATAGTGAATTATAAGTTATCTTATTGATCACTGCAAGGAATTAAATCATATTTAGTTCACTGTACCTCTCACTAGCTCATCTCTCAGTTAGAACTAATTAGATTGATTTTAACTCAATCAATTGAGTTAGCTAATTAAAACTCACAAATAATTGTAATTGGACCCCCTAAAATCATTTGAGAACTCTACATGCCTCCTTATTACCCTCAAATCGAATTTCCTAAGCTAATTAAGCCTCCCTGACTAGGTTAACTAATACAAGATGTCATGAGATGAAATTACAATTTCTCTTCCAATTTAATTAAGGGAAAATTAAATCAGAAGCCCCCTTTGGGTGCCATTTCAACACTCCCTCTCAATAAGAAAGATATTATTTCCTACCTCAATCTTGTCTCTGTGGAATTCAAATTTTCTTCTTTCTAACGCCTTCATCAAGATGTATGCATCTTGCTCCTCTCTGGGAATGTAATCTAATGAAATAATCTACCTCCACACACAATCTCTGAGATGGTGATATCAGATATCAATATGCTTAGACATGTCATGAAAAGCTGGATTAACCAAGAGTTTGATGCAACTATGGTTATCACAATGAGTGGTTTCTACCACTCTTTGTTCCTCTTCTTATGGCTGCTCCACATCGTGAGGTTCATCTTTTGGAACCAAGAGCTCCTCAATTTTATGCAACTCAAGCACCCTATCAAGGGACAATCACATGGCTTTCTCTTCATCGAATTTCACATCTCTTATAACCACTGTCATCATGTGTGCTGGAAAGTACACCCGATAGTTGTGAGGTGTATCAATGTACCCCACAAATATCCCCAACTCTGTTGTAGGCTCTAGCTTCTTCCTGACATTTTTGGTTACATGGCAATAAACATATGCACCAAAAATTTTAAACTGTGACACATCTAGTCTCTTACTTGAAAAAGCCCCCTCTGGTTTTCTCATCCCATGTATCCGATGAGGACTTCTGTTCTACACAAACACTGTTGTATTGCATGCTTCGTCCCACTGGTGCAACGGTAGGCCCTGATCATGAAACATAGCACGTGCTACTCCCACAATAGTTCTGTTATTTCTTTCTACAACCCCATTCTATTGTGGGTAATGATGTGCTATCAATTCTCTTCGAATTCCTTCTGAGGCACATAATTTATTGAATTCATTAGAGATTTATTCTCCACCATTGTCACTCCTTAGAGCCTTCACCTTCTACCTTGTATCTTTCTGGACAAGTGCCTTGAACTCACAAAACTTGGAGAACGTCCGATATTTCTTTTGCATGAAGAAAATACGACACTTTCTTGAAAAATAATTAAAAAAAATCACATAATACCCGTTTTTTGTGTGGAAGTTGTGGAGAAACGTTCCACACATGTCTAAGTGAACTCTCTCAAGTTCCTTGGCTCGAATTTCCTTATCGTGAAAGGTGGATTTGGTATACTTCTTTAATGTACACCCTTTGCATGTATCTCTTTGCCCAAGTGCACCCTTTGGAAGTCTTGTAGAAATATGTTGCATGATCTTCAAAGAGTCGTGGTGTAGATGGCCCAATCTCCTATGCCATAACTCACCGATGTATCGACTCTCCACCTTCTCTTCTTTTGTGCTCAAGGCAACACAATATTATACATCCATTTTATAGAATTTATTTACTTGAACCCCAATATTTTTCACTTGTCCCATGGCCCTGTGATGAAGGAACACCTTTCCTTCACTGAATATCACATCATATCCACAGTCTTCAAACATAGCAACAAAAACCAAATTATTATTTAAACTAGGAACATACATGACATATTTTAATGTCAATGGATTACCTCACTTGCAGTATACCTCCCATCATCACCCATTTTGATGTGCATTTGGAGATCCTTCTCCTCCAAGATACTAAAGAATTCTTTGTTTCCGGTCACATGGAACGAAGCTCCACTATCCAAGTACCAGACGGAACCCATCACCGATGACACCATGCATGCGATGAGAGTGAAATCCAACTCGAACTGTGAATCAAGTGCTTCACCTGCTTCTCCTCTTGAGGCGTTCTTGTTGGTCTTATTTTGTGGAAAATTTGTGGCATAGTGTCCATGCTCATGAAAATGCAAACTTTTCACCTTTGAAAAGTCTCGCTTCTTTCCTTCATTTTTCGGACTCTAATTTGAAATGGGATGCCTTCCCTTCCCTTTCCTCGCCTTTCCATCCAAGGCACAATTCTCCTCCTCATCAGTCTTTGATGAGGATCCATCTCTAGTGCTCTGGTGAATCTATTCTTGTACCAAGTCAGACCATAATCTCCCAGTCTGGTAGCTTCTCCCTCCCATTCACAGAGTTCTAGTAGCTATTCCTACTCTTGGGAAGGCCTAGAAGAGACATGATCACCAAATCATCCTGGGAAATTGTTATCCCAACAATTCCAAGCTCATCTCGACATTGAGTGAACTTCGTCAAGTATTTTTGGATTGGTTCACCCTTCTTCGTATTGATCTTTCTGAGCTTGTCTTTCAACACCAGTAGGCTTGTGGTCGTTACTATTCTGAAACAGATTTGTTAAATCCACATAGCATATGGAGTTTCCTTTCCATGGAGAATTGAGACAATATGATCTCTAACTCTCTCTAACAAGATCCTTCTCACCTTTGCTACATTCTTCTTCCATGCATAAAGAAGTTGAGCATTTGCTGATGCGGGTTGGGGAATATCACTGTCAATGAATGCCTTTAGTTCGTTGTCCTAAAGCACTTCCTCCATCCTTTCCTTCCATGCTATATAATTAGAATTTCCTGCAAGGGCATATTCGATTCTCAAGCCATTGAAAGACACCTTCATCTGCTGCTGGGTACTGAAGAATAAATCTGTAAATTTGATGTACCTATTCAAAAAAATCTCTGGTTCTTATCTTCTATTATGATTCCTGGCGCTCCGATACCATGTAGAAAATCTATCCAAAGGGATTCAATCTGATATTGTAATGTTTTAAAACAAAATATTGTATCCTTCTACAATTTGCGGAAACCAAATTTGATCGCACAATCTCATAATAAGTAAGAGAAATAAATAATCATTCGCACAACAAAATATGTATCTAGGGAAATAAATTTCTTAAAACCCCGCTATCTATATATTGTATAAAGTCAAGACCATGAAACAATACAATTCTTTTCTTTCACTAATAAACCTCTGCACTCTGTTGACTATCTCACTCCGATCTAGGAAAAATCAATCAAATACTTAAACAATTCTCAGTGTAGAAATTATAAAACAAGCATGTATACCATGGATTCAATCCGATCTAACAATGTTATAAAGCTAGATACTGAATCACTTCTACAAATCAATTACAGAATTAAAAAAAAAAACCAATCGCTGATCACATGAAGCAAAGAAGAATCAATCAAACCACAACACATATAATTTCCTGGGGAAATATTGCTGCTCAAAACCCCACTATATTCTATTGTGTGTTCAGCATGGATACATGAAACAATTACATGTACAACTCTTCTCACAAGAGCCCTCCTGTACCCAACTAACTGTCTCACACTGTCCTGGATAAAACTGACCAATACTTAGCCAATTTTCTACCTCCTGACAACCTGCCTTGCTTGCACAATTCATGTGGAATGAAATCCATATTCCATAGGAATTTTTGCCTTCCTTGACTACACAAGGATCATGGGCAATCCAATGGGTTTTTGGTTGCATGGGTGCAACTCAATAATCCTACAACTCATAGTCAACTTCCCTTTCACCTAGATCTCAATTGGGTCTCCACTATAACTTACATGCATGCAGCTAATAATAGTAAATCCTTAGTTTCATGTGAGATCACTAATTGTGAATTAAATAATATTTAATTCACTTGATCTCTCACTAGTGTATCTAATAGTTACAACTAGCACAACTGAGTTTAACTCACTTAATTGAGTTAAAATGATTACAACCTGCATTAACTAATGCACCACTGCACTTCAAACTCTTTTACAACTATAATTACTCTGCATGCCTCACCAACTACCCTCAACTAGAAAGTCATGGCTAACAGAGTTTATCACACTCAGTTAACTATTACAAGTTATTTTGAGATTAGATTACATTTTATTGTCCATCTTAATTAAGGAATCACTAAAATAGACATGCACCAAATTTATCTCACACCAGTGTAGGTGCTGCTAAGACCTGTGGTTCCACACTAGTGTAGGTGCTGAAATTTATTATTGAACTTCAACACTCCCTCTCAACAAGAAAGGAATTATCCTTTACCATGATCTTGCCTCTATCGTATTCGAATTTTCTCCTGGTGAGTGCCTTCGTGAAAATATCTACATCCTGATCTTTTGTGGGAATGTACTGAAGTAACATTATTTGCCTCTGCACACAATATCTGAGATGGTAGTACTGGATATCTATGTGCTTGGACCTATCATGAAACACATGATTAATTGAGAGTTTAATGCAACTATGATTATCACAATGTATCCTTGTCGGATCCATTTGAGAACCAAACAACCAACCAAGATCTTTCTCATCCAGATAGCCTCACATGTAGCTTGAATTGCTACCATGTACTCTGCTTCCGCTGAAATGAGTGCCACAGATAATTGCTTCCTGTTGTACCAAGAAATTTTTGTCGATCCTATGCTGAAGATCCCTCCTGATGTGATCTTTTTGTCTGATGGACTGCTTGCCCAATCTGCATATGTGAAGGTTTGAAGCTTCACTCCCTTTGTCTGTTTGTACCATAATCTAGACTCTGATGTTCCCCTTAGGTATCTCAGGACATGCTTCCTCGTCTTCCAAAGAGCTTGGTAGGCTTAACCATAGCTTGACTCAACTAGTTAACTGCGTAGAAAATGTCTGGTCTAGTGTTCACTAGATACATCAGTGAACCAACTAACTGCATGTTCACTAGATACATCAATGAACCAACTAACTGCATGTAGAGAGTAGCATCCACTACCTTTCCAGACGTAGCATCCTCTTTCCTCCAATTTCCTGGAAGAGGAGTGTCCATGGGTTTTCAACTCTCTATGTGAAACTTACCCAATATCTCTTTGGCATACTTTACTTGAGAAACAAAAATTTCTCCATCCCGCTGCCATATTTCCAAACCAAGGAAATAATGAAGGAGTCTCATGTCCTTCTTTTCGAGCTCATTGCAAGATTCTCCTTGCATGAGTGTATCAGTTGCTCATCACCAGTCAAAATTAGATCATCAACATAAAGAACAATAATCAATGGCTTACCCTCAACCACAATCTGCTATAGGTTTGTATCAGCTTCACTTTTGGTGAAGCCCAGTCCGGTGAAATAGTTGTCAATCTGAGTGTACCAAGCACGAGGTGCTTGCTTCAGCCCATATAGTGCTCTCTTGAGTTGACACACATGCAACTCACTGTTTAAGATATAGAAACCTTCTGGATGCTCTATGTACACTTCTTCCTCAATGAATCCATTGAGAAACACAGTTTTCACATCCATTTGATGAATGTGCCACCCCATCTGCGTTGAGAGTGCAAGGATGGATCTAATGGAAAAGTACCTTGCAAATGGTGCAAAATTATCATCATAATCGATCCCCTAAATCTTTGAGAATCCCCAGGCTAAAAATCTGGCCTTGTATTTCTCCACACTCCCATCAGCAGCTTGCTTTGCCTTGTAGATCCATCTAGATCCAACCACTGATTTTCCGACCGGTCTTGGGACAATCTCCCATGCACTATTCTTAACAATGGAGTCATACTCCTCCACCATTGCATCAACCCAAATTGGTTTCTGCACTGTCTCTTGAAAGGAAGATGGTTCAGTCACAATGCATTTTCTCATAAGAGCCATGTATCTGGTAAACCTGTCTGGAGACTATCTCTATCTGCGCTGTGAAGTAGGGGCTCTTACATTCTCTGTAGCATCAAGTCTCAACCTCTTAGCTTTTGTGGTGCGCCTTTTTCCATTTATTATGGATGGCTCTGCATGAGTGTTTTCTGCCACTCCATGATCCTCCCCATGTGGCTGCTCCAAATCTTGAGGCTCATCCTTAGAAACCAGAAGTTCCTCCTCTGCATGCAAATCCTGCACCCTCTCAAGGGACAATCGCATGGCTTTCTCCTCATCAAAATTTATATCCCGTCGCAAAATTCATTATGTTGTTTGGAAAATACACCCGATAACTGTGGGGAGTTTCATTGTACCCCACAAAATTCCCTATCTCAGTTGTTGGTTCCAACTTCTTCCTGGTGTCTTTGGTCACATGCACATAAACATATGAGCCAAAAATCTTAAAATGTGAAACATCAGGTTTCTTGCCAGTGAAAGTATCTTCTGGTGTACTCATGTCAAGTATCCTATGAGGACAACGGTTCTGCACAAATATTGTTTTGTTGCATGCTTCCACCCACAGATGCATCGGTAGGCCTTGATCATGCAACATTTCTCTTGCTGCACCCACAATCGTTCTATCCTTTCTTTCAGCGACCCCATTTAGCTGTGGGTTATCATGCGCTATCAATTCTCTTCTAATTCCTTCTTTGCTGCAGAAGTTCTTGAATTCATTAGAGATGTACTCACCACCATTATCACTTCTAAGAGCCTTCACTTGCTTCCTCATGTATTTCTCCACCATTGCTTTAAACTCAAGAAAATTTGAGAATGTCTGACCTTTCTTCTGCATGAAGTAGATCCAACACTTACGAGAAAATTCATCAACAAATATCACATAGTACTTATGCTTTTCTATCAAAGCAATAGAGAATGGTCCACACACGTCTGTGTGAACTCTCCCAAGGATCCCTGAGGCTCGGTTCTCTTTCTCATGAAAGGTGGTCTTTACATATTTTCCCATAGTACATCCCATGCATGTGTTTGACTGCACAAGTGTACCCTTGGGAAGACCAGTAGAAATCTACTGCATGACTTTCAAGGCTTCGTGGTGGAGATGGTACAATCTCTTGTGCCATAACTCATCCTCGTCCTGGCTCACCACTTTTTCCGCATTGCCCATAAATGGTGTGAAACCATCTACATCCACCTTGTAGAGATTCTTAACTCGAACCCCAATCTTCTTGGCTTGTCCTGTTGTTTTCTGTCGCAGGAAAGCTTTTCCTTCACTAAAAACAACATCATAGCCTCTATCCTCCAACATTGCAACTGAGCCTAAATTTTTCTTCAAACCTGGTACATGCATTACATATTTTAATTGAAAGGGTTTACCTGATGGTCTCTAGAAGGTAATGGTACCAATATCGGTAGCACTGTAGCACTTGTTATCACCCATTTCAATATGCATCTAGAGATCCTTCTCCTCCAAGATACTAAAAAGTTCCTTGTCTCTCATCATGTGAAAGGAAGCACCACTATCCAAATACCACATGGATCCCAATGCACTTGAAACCATGCATACGATCAACGAGAAGTCAAGATCAAATTGCGAGGTCAAAGCCTCACCAGTTGCAGATCTAGAAGCCTTCTTGTTCTTCTTCTTTTGTGGTTAGTTAGTAGCATAATTCCCATGCTCCTGACAGTGAAAAAACTTCACTCTGGAGTACGTGTCACGCTTCTTGCCATCTTTGGACTCAGATTTGGAATGGAAATTCTTCCCCTTCACTTTCTTTGCCTTGGCAGCCAAAGCACAATCTTCTTCATCTTCATTCTTAAATGAGGATCCATCTCTGGTATTCCTTCTAAAATCCTCCTGCACCAAACCCGACCATAGTCGTTCCCAATCTGGCAGCTTTTCCCTTCCATTGACAGAGTCTTGATAACTATGCCAACTCTTGGGAAGTCCTAGGAGAGCTAAACTCACAAAATCAACATCAGGGAAAATTATGCCAATGCTCCCTAGCTCATCCCGACATTGGACAAACTTTGTTAAATATTTTGGCATGGATTCGCCTTTCTCCATCTTGATCTTCCTGATTTTATCTTTCAGTATCAATTTCCTATGGTCACTACTGCTCTGAAATAGATCCATAAAAGCTTTCCACATATCATATGGTGTCGCTTTGTAATGGAGACTTGAGACAATGTGGTCTCGTACTCCCTCCAGTAGGATCTTCCTCCCCTTTGCCATCAATATTTGAAACATCTGTCACAACGGGTTTAGGAACATCATTTTCAATGAATTCCTTCAAACCATTGTCTTTGAGTACTGCCTCCATCCTATCCTTCCAAGAAATATAGTTAGAGCTGCCCTTGAGTGCATACTCCAATATCAAGCCATTGAAATCCATTTTGATCCTGAATCAGTTGTAGCACCAAGAAAGTATTTCTGCAAATTCGAATTCTATTTAGTCACCAACTCAGATCCTCCTTCACTATTGTGATTTCCTGTGCTCTGATACCATGTAGAAATTATAAAACAAGCAAGTATATCATGGATTCAATATGATATAACAACGTAATAAAGCTAGATACTGAATCACTTCTACAAATAAATTGTGGAATTAAAAAAAACACAATTGCCAATCACATGAAGCAAAGAAGAATTAATCAAACCACAACACAGATAATTTCCCAGGGAAATATTTCTGCTCAAAATCCCACTATCTTCTATTGTATATTCAACATGGATACATGAAAAAATTACATACAACTCTTCTCACAAGAGCCCTCATGTACTCAACTAACTGTCTCACATTGTCCTGGATATATCTGACCAATACTTAGCCAATTTTCTGCCTCTTGATAGCCTGCCTTGCTTGCACAATTCATGTGGAATGCAATCCCTATTCCATAGGAATTTTGGCCTTCCTTGACTACACAATGATCATGGGAAATCCAATGGGTTTTTGGCTGCATGGGTGTAACCCAATAATCCTTCAACTGATAATCAACTTCCCTTTCACCTAGATCTCAACTGGGTCTCCACTGGAACTAACATGAATGCAGCTAATAATAGTAAATCCTTGGTTGCATGTGAGATCACTGATTGTGAATTAAATAATATTTAATTCACTTGATCTCTCACTAGTGTATCTAACAGTTACAACTAACACAACTGAGTTCAACTCACTTAACTGAGTTAAACTGATTACAGCCTGCATTAACTAATGCACCACTGCACTTCAAACTCTGTTACAACTATAATTACTTTGCGTGCCTCACCAAATACCTTCAACTCGAAATTCATGAGCTAATTGAGTTTATCACACTCAGTTAACTATTACAAGTTATTTTTAGATTAGATTACATTTTATTGTCGATATTAATTAAGGGATAAATAAAATAGACATGCACCAAATTTATCCCACACCAGTGTAGGTGTTGCTAGGACCTGTGGTCCCACACTAGTGTAGATGCTGCTTGGACCTCCTGGTCACACATTAGTGTAGGTGTTGAAATTTCTTGTTGAACTTCAACACTCAGCCTCTGTCTGACCAACCTTGCTTACACATTCTTGGAGGAATCGTGGCCCTATTAAATAGGATTCCCAAGTAATGATTGGGAAATTCATCCAAGGCTTCCTAATGACTCTATACATGACCTGTACAATTTTCTAAATATACAATTAATAGTTATCATCCCTTTAACCCCAATCTCAACTGGGCCTTCCTTAGAACTGACATACAATAATTATTTATAGTTAATTATCAATTATCTGATTGATCACTACATGTGAATTAAATCATATTTAATTCACTAGACCTCTCACTATCTCATCTCTCAGTTAGAACTAGTTAAACTTATTTTAACTCAAGTAATTGAGTTAACTAAGTACAACTCAAATAAATGTAACTACACCCCCTAAAATCATGGGATAATTCTACATGGCTCCTCTCTCACCCTCAACTCGAATTTCCTAAGCTAACTAATTCTCCCGGACTTAGTTAACTAATACAAGTTGTCATGAGATGAAATTACAATTTCTCTTCTAATTTAATTAAGGGAAAATTAAATCAGAAGCCCCCTTTGGGTGCCATTTCTTGGTTCCATTTCAACAATATTCATTTTCCAAAGATGGCGACGTTGAATAAATTACCACCAATTCAAAAACAAGCCCAAACTATGTAGAATTCATATATAAGATAAAAAACATCGGCTCCACAATCACACCAACTTGATTTGAATGTTACAAAACACCAAATCCACACAACCCAACCTGAATTCATCGACATGCAACCAGAAACTATAGAAATTCTAAAAAAAAATCACTGTAGAATAATTCGAGGTGCAAGAGGTATAGGAACAAACCTTACCTCCATGCCCATATGTAATGTGCCTCCACCACCCCATAGAAAAGAACCAACATTTATAACGAAGGGAAGTCGGGTGTGAATACCGACCCCTCTCACCTATGCCCTGCCACACCATGCACCAAATAAGACAAATGTACATTAGGCACATATCTCAAAAAAATTTCATACCCACCACCTTTCACATGCCCATCGGGGATTAAAATATCCTTCTCCAATATTCCCCTGAGGAGATCGATTCCCTTCACTAAAATAGCTATGGGCCAACTTTCATCCAATATTAACGACCTAGTTTACACCCTAAGTTCTCTAAAATTTCAGCAACTACATTTGCAGATATTATAGAATGCATGATAGTCAAATACTCTAATAGTTGACACAAGCCACTGACACGAGCCATAATAATTTCCATCCTCCAACTTTTAATTAATTTTTCAGGAGGTTTCCCATCTAACAACTGCTACAAACAATGTATAATGATTTGAGAGTGTTTGTCCACTTGAAAAATATGATAACCTTCATGAATAACAATAAAAATACCTTTCTCTAAAGCTGAAAATTCTGCCATGTTTTTTCTCATTGAACCACAAATCTAAGTGAAAATTCTCAAAGGGGTTGAGTGGTCGTCACAAGACGCCGGCTTCCCCTTAGAAGCACCATAAAAAATTATCTTAACAAAACAAAAAGGGGGAGGAGAAAAGAGTGTATTGGAAGATAAAAGGATCTACTGAGTGGGTTTATCAGAGATAATACACATATTTCGTGATAAATTAAGGCATCGTAGAATATTAGCTTCAATAACATCAACTGTCCATATCTCCTTTGACCAATAAACTATTAGGATGGACTCCCGAATATTTGAATAATCACACCTTTAACAGTTGAAGTGAGTTGTTCCTGATCCATGAAAATTATAGAATTTCATTATTTCCATAGGTGCCAAAGAATAAACCCTGTAGAAAATATCAAGATTGATTAATAATACGATTTTTTAAAGAAGAAAAAGTTCCATTACACTATCATCTCAACTACATTTCCAGGAAACCCGTGATCAATACCAAAAGTGGAGGAGAGAAAGGACCATATTTCCATGTCAAAAGAACAAGTATAAATCAAATGTTCCATAAATTATTCAACATTCATACAAAGACTACAAATGGATGGGCCTTCAACACCTTTCTTTCTTATCCTATCTTAACTAAGTTTCCTCCTTCTAAGAACCAACCATAAGAACATCAAAACCTTGGGCTATAAAATCCTTGACTAGATGTCCAACCATCCTCATGCTCCAGAGAATTATGACCTGCAAGAAAAAAAATAAGCTTTGTTCATAATAAACATTTCTAAAGACTAGTTGCCCCAACACAAAATATCATTTCCCTTAGAGAAACAAATTTTCCTTTCCAATGGTTCCTGCTCAGAATCTTCCTAGGGAAAATCCCAAGTTGCATGATCTGAATTTGAATGTTAGTTTTGTTGTGCTAATTTCATCTTCAGAATTATAAATAAATTTCCGATCTTTTTCTTCATGTGCATAGGTTTCTTGAGGTGTTTGTGAGTGTTAAACAAGTAAATGTATTGAGTTTTATGTTAAATTCATGAGCATAATAACACTAAAACATAATAATGAACAACGCCAATAAAATGTACAACAAACCATCAAATGATCCATTAACATAGTTTTTTGATGAAGGAGTTCACCCCTCCTGGGCTACATCTCCTTGGTCCAGCTTCCATGGCTTAGGCCTCTCTATTAGCTCAAAATGGAAAAACCTAATGTTTATAATCCTCTGCTACTCCTGAAACCTACTCCAACATGCTCATAATGTCCAAATAATCTAGGATAAACTCTTCTTGAGCCCAATTTGGTCGAATTTTTCAAAATTTATGGCCTAATCAATTCTGGCCTAGGAAACCGCACTTAAAATAGAGCAACTCCAGTTAACTCCACTAATTTTGAAAGCAACGGCAAATTTGGCGGAATCTGCCATCTCCACCGCTGAATTAAGAGTAGATTAATTAAATGTTAAGTGTGGTTACTGGCAATTTAGGCACATTAAGCGCATTTAAAAAAATCTGGATTAGTGATTAGATTAGAGTGTAAAACAATGTTAAGGGTTAATAAAACCCGTTTAAGCGCTTAACTCTGCCTTTTGCATTAGTCTTTCACCTTCCAAACTTTCCAACGAATCTGGCAGTGAAACTTGTGATAGTGTGATTGGACAAACTGAAGGAATATTCCCAGAATATATATTTTTTTCTGATTAGACTACCATGTCACCATTCTATCCTTTTCTACAAAAAATTTAGCTATTTAGGAAAATGAACAGTAGGTCTGATCTTCCTCATATGGAGTTAGTTTTGGATGAAACAAATTGCATTGAATTCCTAGCGACGAGCGCTTCGCTGTCTTTTAGGTTCCGATTGATTCTTATCACTTCCATTTTTTAGCTTAACACTGAGCACTTGAATAGTACTCCTCACTAGAAGCCTTTTGGACCCAAAAATATCCTTGATTACTTAACATGTGGATGAGGGTACAGTTCCCTCACCCTTCCAGTCTCAATCCACTGAAATTTTCCCATTTTCATCAACTTGAGCTTTTCACAAGAACTAAGCTTTTTCCTTGAATCTTGAGACCCTTTCTTGTTGTTGTAGACACCGCCATGCTACAATTTCCCTGAATGTGCAGAGAAACAAGCTGTACTTGCAGAAAAAAATTGTTCCCACCTCGGTCATCAATCAAATGCAACTTGAAAATTGTCTCACCTCGAACATTGTTGTCATGGTGATTCTTAGTTGATCTTGCTTTGTACTTACGTCAAATTTTGACCAAGTATTTTTGCCATTTCCATGTACCCTTTGGAAACCAAAAAAAAGCACTTGTGGAACATATGCCTTCTTTTTCAAATTTCTTTGGAACTTTGTATTTGACCTTTTCTCTCTCTTGCACCGAAATCTTGTTTCCAACATTTCTCAACACTAATGTTGACTGCTGTAAAGCTTTCAGATCTTGTTTACCTCCTTTCAAAGGCAACATGTTAGAGTCCTGAAACATCTCATTACAAGAATAAGAAACTTTAATGAAATCAACTTGTTCATTTGATGCATCTTTTTGAAAGGTTTTTGATGTAGGCCTAAGACTAAGCCTACCCAAAACCCAGGATTTACTTTGTATATAGTGTGATTTGAATTGAAACCGCACTCTGCAATAGTTCATAAGACCTATTTAAACCTATTCAAACCCATTTCTACTCATCACAAACTTATATGCCGCAAATCCCTTCAATCCAACTTGATTTCCTTCTCTATCAGAGCCCTACAACAACCTTATCATGCCAATTTTATAAAGGAAAAAAAAATCCCAATTTCCACTTGATAATCATCGGAGCCAAGCATATGAGTTATCAGTTCAAAACCTAAAGAAACTCTTCACTGTATGCACTTTTAACATTTAAGCGCTTAAACTTATCCTTATTACCCTTTGCTTCTTTACACGACCACTTCACGTGACCGATGCTTCCTTTGTGAATCCTCATCGCAAATTCCTCATCTCAATACTCCTTCGAAAATATGACATCACAGATTCTCTTTGCAATACTCCTTTGAAAATATGACATTGCAAATATTGGCTCATTGCAATCTCGGCTCATCGCAAATCGCAAAAGAAGTCAACACATTACTCCTCATTGCATTCCCAAGGCTCCTTTCACCGAATGCAATATGTGATGAAATATTTATGACCGAGTGCAATATGTGATGAAACTTTTCATGATTGAATACGATATGCTTTAGAACCATCCATCTTCCATAGTAATCCTGCGATTCGATCTTGAATGCTCATCTTCCACTTCATTTCTACGATACAATCTCAACCGTCCATCGCTATTGTTCAGAAATATTTGGAATTTATGGAAGAAATCGTGGTTGCTGCCTTCAAAAAAATATACTTGTTTTCCTCCTATCCACAAGAGATCTATATCATTTTCTGCTTGCTGTAGCACCATCCATGTTTGATAGTAAACATTTCGCTTCTATTCATCCTGTATACAATTTTCTAAACACCAATTCCACACAGAATTTACCCAATGTAATCCAATAAGCTAATGGATCTTGAATTGAACGAGCTTTAGATTAACCAGATCTGACTTGATTTCAATGGTTAATTCAACATCTAACAACTAACTAATCTAGAATGTCATAATTTCTCTTCTACAACACTTAGATTTACCAATGTGCAAGCACAAACCGTAATACTCCAGGGCTACTAAAGTGGATTTTTCATTCCTATTCTTGCTGAAAGATAGTTATTGAAAGAAAAACATGAGATTGAACCAATTCCATGACCTTTTCAAGCACCATTTCACGTTGTTCTCAATCTGATCCTTCTCGGACTCACCTACAACACCTACATTATGCGAAAATACTCTGATTACATATATAGTTTTATAATTCATTAACACATCAAAAATTACATCAACCCAATGCACCTGACATAAAATCTTGATTGAGTTTTATATTCACAAGAAAATATTTACAGTAATGAATCTCCTCTCAACCTGATTTTCTATATCAGTGGCCTCTTCAACACTACTAAGTATTCCTCCATTCCTTATGAATATATTTTTATTTCTAACTATGCAGACCTATAATAGTATAAATATGGAGTCTAGGACCAATTCTAGTTCAAATCCAAAATCTGCTGAACTAAATCCTAAGGATTCTCTCAGATCCAAAAAATCACGAGCCAACTTCTAATCTAAGATTTACAATCAATATTTCAGAATCTCTCAATCCTCACCAATCACTCATGTTCTCCTACATTCGAGAACATTTACAAATATTCCTCACAATATTTAATTAAATCCTATTCTAAAGTTCTCACATAAAATCACTCTAAACATTGAAACTTACATTAATTAAATACTTAGGGAACCAACTCCCTTGGAAACACAAGACCCCCTAGATTCTACTAAATGTAAAAAATTTGGAACCATGGTGCTCCTGCATCAGAATCCCAATGTTGAGAACATTCATGATCTTCTGATCATGTGATTTCATATGATGTTTAAAACCTTGAGGGTCCCAAATTTTAGTTTGTAATTGTCCAAGTGCCTTGCACCTTTGTTGTTGATGCATGGCTGCTATCTTTTGGTTCATTTTCCTCTCTTCAATCAGCTTCAAATTCTTATTGATCATCCCTTCTTCCATCAGTTTTCTTCATCTAGACTGTTTCATCATTAACTTCCATAGTTCTTCAATCTCCATGTAAAGCATATCCTTGGGCTAGTACATACTCTGTCATTTGCTGTCACTTCTTCCTTCTTGTTGAAATTTTCTGCTACTATCCACTAGTTGTTACATCCCCACATTATGCATATCTTCAGGATTATTACTCTAAATTGCTTTATTATGACTTCCCTGTGACTCTTCCACCTCCTCACTTGGATCTACGTTTAGTTTGCAGCCCTTTCCATATGCATCCTCTTTAAGCCATCGCTCAAAGAATTGCACTTCATCTTCAGGCTCTTTTGTTTCCCAATGTTGAAATTGATATTTCTCTGCCTCTTCCATGGTTGTCTCCTCTTGCACCACATCCTGATTTTCCAACATACTTTCCAATAATTTAATGTCTTCGCTCCATGAGTTAAGCACTTCCATGAAATATTCCTCTTCCTCCTTCATTTGGTTGTTCTCCCGTGTCAAATATTCTTTAGTCTTTGCAGCAGTATCTTCATCAAAACATAAAATCATATACCAATTATCAGAATTAAAAATATAAGACCTTATGGTATCATTTGATCTCCTTGTCAGCACGTCTTTATCATGCTGATTCAAATTATCCAAAGAGTTCATGAGACTGTCAGCTAGTCTCTCCTCCACATCATCCGTTCCAAGGATGTCTCCCTGCTTTGGTTCACAATAGTTAACTTCTTCCTCTGCAAATTCCATTTGCTACTTCATATCTTCAGATTTACCTTCAAGAAGAAATTTTCTTATCATCTTTGCGACTACATAGTCATCCACCTTTTCTTCTTTGTTATCTAGTACATCAGAAATTTTACAATTAACACATACCTCTGTCCCAATAAAAGCTTGAGACACCCCTTCATTTCTAACTACCATCACACTCTCATACTCTGGCTCTTTCAACAAATACTCCAGCAATTTAATCTCTCTTTGACACCTCACAAGTACTTCATGATGTCGTTTATAGTCTTCAAATTTGTCTTTTGTGTCAATTTTCCTGCCAAATCCACCATCTTCAAAATCACGAAAAACATGTTCAAAATACTTGACCATCTCAACCATTTTTTCGAAAAGATCTATTTCATCATCAAAGCACAAGCACATTTTCAATTTGTTGATCTTCACCTATCAAATCTGCAACCACACATAACGTGTTAGAAAAAACATAAATCTCTTCTTCCGATGAATCAACTATCACACCTTCATGCAGACCTAAACTAATTTCATAGTCCTTTAGACTGTCTACAAATTCCTTCTCAATATTTCTAGTTTCCTCTTCATCCAGGAATAAATTTTGTTTAAAAAATTTATACTCAGTTGTCCTAAGTTCTTTCTTCCACCTGGCATACACCTTTTGCCTCAGCCTCCTTTGTAGTTCTTGTTCTTCTAGTAGCTTCATCAGTGCATTCATACTTGCTTTTATATCAACAAGTTCCATGTCATACTCTTCTTGAATCATCACCTTCATGTCCTTTACCTTGGCATATTTCCTTCTGTCGTGGCTTTCCTTTGAACCTCTGCAATAACCTTCAGTGATCATTTGCTTCCCCTTCCTTGTAAAATTCTTCTTGTTCACTCATGGACTGCACCTAAGCCTCTCTTTCCAGCAAGTTTCCATACCTGCCTTAGACATCTCAACAATATTTTCTCCTTAAGATTGATCTATGGTTCTCTTCCTCTGGAACCATTCTCTGAGCAAACCCTTTTGCTCTTTATGCTCTACAAATTCCACTTCTTTTGAGAACATTCACTTGTCTTCTTTATCCAACCTATGTTGGAATTCTTCAAGGTTCTGCCACTATTTAAGAGCTCACATACTCTTCCACTTGAGAACACAATTGGTTATTTATTACATATCCTCTCAGCTGTCTTTGCTGATAACACCCTCTTTGTCTGCAACCTGAAATCTGCAAACACAATCCTCAAAACCAAGTAAAAATGAAAACATACCATATCACCTTCAAGATCTCTGCATGATCTTGTTCCACCATTCATCTGTACTTTGAATGGAATATTCCCTATTCATTTGCCTCTCCAAGTTCTCCTAAAGAGTACCAACTACTCTCCACACTTTATCTCTGTATATATGTTGTTTGTCGAATTTAAAATATGATCTCCTCTTTCTGCAATCACAATTGTATTCTGCATATATAATTTCAAGAACATAACTATGCTTTAATTTACTCTCAAAGATATTTTACCAGTCCTCAACATAATTTTATCTCCTTCCATTGCACGCAGAATCTCCTTCTTCTCTGATACCAAATGATGCATGCCTAAGACTAAGCCTGCCTAAAACCCAGGATTTACTTTTTATATAGTGTGCTCTTAATTGAAACCGCACTCCGCAATAGTTCATAAGGCATCTTTAAACCTATTAAAACCCACTGCTACTGATCGCAAACTTATATGTCGCAGCTCCCTTCAATCCAACTTGATTTCCTTCTCTATCAGAGCTTTGAAAGAACCTTATCATGCCAATTTTATAAAGGAAAAAGAAATCCCAATTTCCACATGATAATCATTGGAGCCAGGCCTATGAGTTATCGGTTCAAAACCCAAAGAAACTCTTCACTGAATGTGCTTTTAATATTTAAGCACTTAAACTTACCCTTATTACCCTTCGCTTCTTTACACGACCACTTCATGTGACCGATGCTTCCTTCGTGAATCCTCATCAAAAATATCTCATCTCAATACTCCTTCACAAATATGACATCGCAGATTCTCTTCAAAATACTCCGCAAATATGACATCGCAAATCTTCGCTCATCGCAAATCTCACTCATCACAAATCGCAGAAAAATTCAACACATGACTCTTTGTCATATTCCCAAGGCTCCTTTCATCAAATGCGATATGCGATGAAATATTTATGGCCAAGTGCGATATGCGATGAAAATTTTCATGACTGAATATGATATGCTTCATAACCGTCCATCTTCCATAGTAATCCTACGATTTGATCTTGACTATTCATCTTCCGCTTCATTTCTGCGATACAATATCAACCGCCCATAACTCTCATTAAGAAATCTCTGGAATTTTTGGAAGAAATCGTGGTTGCTGGCTTCGGAAAAAGATACTTGTTTTCCTCCTGTCCATAAGAGATCCAGATCATTTTCTGCTTGTTGTAGCACTGTCCATGTTTCATGGTAAACATTTCGCTTCTATTCATCCTATATACAAATTCTAAACATATTTATAAACACCGATTCCACACAGAATTTACCCAATGTAATCCAATAAGGCAATGGATCTTGAATCAAACAATCTTCAGATTAACCAATTGTGACTTTATTTCAATGGCTAATTCAACATCTAAAAACTAACTAATTTAGAATGTTATAATTTCTCTTCTACATCACTTACATTTTCCAATTTGCAAGCGCAAGCCCTAACACTCCATGGCTACTAAAGCGGATTTTTCATTCCTATTCTTATTGAAATATAGTTATTGAAAGAAAAACCTCAGATTGAACCAATTCCATGACCTTTGCAAACACCTTTTCACGTTGTTATCGATATGATCCTTCTTGGACTCACCTACAACACCTACGTTATGCGAAAATACTCTGACTACATACAGAGATTTATAATTTATTAACACATCAGGAATTACATCAACCCAATGCACCCCACATAAACTTGTGATTGAGTTTTATATTCTCAAGAAAATATTTACAGTAATGAATCTCCTCTCAGTCTGATTTTATATATCAATGGCCTCTTCAACACTACTGAGTATTCCTCTATTCCTCCTGAATTTATTTTTATTTCTGCCTATGTAGACTTATAATAATATACATATGGAGTCTAGAACCAATTCTGGTTCAGATCCAAAATTTTCTCAACTAAATCATAAGGATCCTCTCAGATCCACAAAATCATGAACCAACTTCTAATCTAAGATTTACAATTAATATTTCAGAATCTCTCAATCCTCACCAATCACTCATGTTCTCCTACATTTTAGAGCATTTACAAATATGCCTCACAATATTTAATTAAATCCTATTCTAACTTTCTCACATAAAATCACTCAAAACATTGAGAATTACATTAATTAAATACTTAGGGAACCAAATCCCTTGAAAACACAAGACCCCATAGATTCTACTAAATGTACAAAATTTGGAACCATGATTCTCCTGCATCATTTTCATTCAAAACATCTCTATGCTTGATCATTAACAAAGTCAAATTTTGACTAGAATTCACTATTTTCTTCATTTCTCATACATGTATAAGAGACAAAATTGTCTTCTTCTTATGCACTCTAACTATGTACTCAATTCCATATTTAAACAAGTGATACTTATTCTCATGGAGATGAAATACTGCTTTCCTATCATAAATATAAGGACTTCCCAAAACAATACCTGAAATCTCAAGTGACACCACATCAAGTTCAACTTCGTCAAGAAATTTTGAATGATGGAAAACCTTAGAATGCACTTCCTTGTTACTTGCAAATTTCCATCCTTGCATATCCACCCTAAAGGTAAGGTCTTGGATGTATAATAGTTTCAAGGTTTAGCTTCTTAAGTAAGTCTTCAAAAATCAAATTAGCTTGAGAACCACTATCAAACAGTGTGTCTATCTTGGTATGTTTATATGAAAGAGTTCAATTCTTGTATCTTCATCTTGAGTTACATTGGAACAACTTGAAGAACTAGTGCTTGCTATGTTCTTACCTTTCAAACCCATTGTTGTAATCTTGGTTTCATCTCCTGAATCTGAACCTAAGTCATCTTCAATGACTACAACAATTTTCCCTTTCTCTTTGGCTTTCAGTTTGTTTGGCTTCAACTCTGGATGAAGTTGCCAACAATGATCTTCATCGTGGCCATTCTTTGAACAATGTTTACATGTGAGTTTATCTTTCTATTTTTTGATAGAGCTATTTATCTTTCCTCTTCCATTAAACTTTCCTTTTCCTTTACCCTCATACTCAAGAAAACTATCACTTTTCTCATATGCACTATGTTTCCCTCTTGCTTCTAGACGTGTGGATTGAACACAAACCTCATCTAAGTTTGTGGGGTTGAACATGACAATAGTGTGCCTAAGGTAACCGTGAAAACCCACAATCTATCGTAACAAAGTTTCTTGAGAATACAAATTAATACCCAAAATAAGAGCTCTTCTCCTAAATTCATGAGTATAATCTTGCGCACTTTTCCCTTTCAATTGTCTAAAAAATTTCCAGTCCATAATGGCTTTTTTCATGTCAGATAAAGTATAGAATTTCCTTTTAATGGTAGAAATAAAATTTGACCAATACATTGAGATCTTACCATGGTTTTTAATCTCTTCTTAAGTCCTTGCTTCCCAACATACAAGTGTTGATCCCTCCAATTGAATCTTTATGTAATCTTCTTGAAGGTTCTGAAAAACCTCCAACTAACGAATCTAATTATTTAGCCTCTCTACATTCAGTTCACCATTATACATTGGAAGCTCAAATTTGACATCAAGTTTGAGTAAGGGAGTTTTTCCTTTTGAGGTTTTTGAGTGAGTATGAGTATTTTTGGATGTGCAAGTGGAAGATGATGCTGATGGTGATGATGAGGATGATGATGAAGATGGTGGAGATGGAGGAGGTTGTCCTCCATTTCCCTTTGAATCCTTCTCTTAATCTTTTTTGTCTTCTTAGGTTGCCTCTCCATGTAGAGACTTAGAATTCCCTTCAACCATCCTGGTGCTCCTCTCTTAAAAGAGGATCCTAACCCTCTCATTTAGGTCATAGAAAGCCTTCTTGTATGCTTCCTCTTCTTAAATACCTTCAGTCTCTCTGAAACCTGACATGATGGCTATGGATTCAAGCTTAGCTTCTGGTGCAACTTGTACCTCTTCAATCTTAATTAGAGATAAAACTTGAGGTGCTTCAAGTGCAGCTGTGAGTGAAAATTTGGGTGGAGATGGTGGCCTTATGGATCTCCTTCTTTTGGTCCTAACCTCATGAATAGCAACCAACAATTTCCCTTCTCCTCTCTACAACTTCAACCTTGTTAGCATCACAAATTTGCAACCATTAAAACCCTACTTGCACAAAACTCAAGAAAATCAAGCAAATAACCTTTGCTCTAATACCACCTTGATTTGAATTTGAATGGTAGTTTTTCTGTGCTAATTTCATCTTCAGAATTATAACTAAATTGCTGATATTTTTCTTCATGTGCATAGGTTTCATGAGGTCTTTGTGAGTGTTAAACAGGTAAATGTATTGAGTTTTATGTTAAATTCATGAACATAATAACATTAAAACATAAAGTTGAACAACACCAATAAAATGTACAACAAACCATCAAATGATCCATTAACACAGTTTTTGATGAAGGAGATCACCCCTCCGGGGCTACATCTACTTGGTCCAACTTCCATGGCTTGGGCCTCTGTATTAGCTAAAAATGGAAAAAAAATGTTGTTTACAATCCTCTATTTCTCCTGAAACCTGCTCCAACATGCTCAGAATGTCCAAATCATCTAGGATAGACTCTTCTTGAGCCCAATTTGGTTGAATTTTGCAAAATTTATGGCCTAATAAATTCTAGCCTAGAAATCCCTACTAAAAATAGAGCAACTCCAGTTAACTCCACTAATTTTGGAGGCAACGCCAAATTTGGCGTACTCCACCATCTCCACCACCGAATTAAGAGCAGATTAATTAAATGTTAAGTGTGGTTAACTGGCGTTTTAGGCATGTTTAAAAAATAAATTGGATTAGTGATTTGATTAGCGCTTAAAACAATGTTAAGGGTTAATAAAACCGTTTAAGCGCTTAACTCCCCCTTTTGTATTAGTCTCCACTCTTGGTTGTAGCATAAAGGTCACATTGTGAGTGGGCTGGCCCCCTCCTCCGCCCAATGGTCAAACCATGTTGAAACAAATGTAAGTCGGTGACATATATTATTAATATCCAAAGCTATGGTATAGTGGTAACATGGGCGCATTGTGTGGGGGATGTCGTGGGGTTGACCCTAACCTCCACCCTTCTGCTTGTAATAAAATTTTTCCATACCACCATATAATAAACTCAACCTTTGATATATGAAATTTGATATTTCTCTTTCCATACCACCATATAATAAAAAAAATGCACCTCAATATGAAATGATTTCGACCTTAGGATATAATTAAAAAAAAAATCACCTTCCCAACTTTCCAGCGAATCCTGTAGTGACACTTGTCATAGTGTCATTGGAAAAACTGAAGGAATATTCCCAAAATATATAATTTTTGCTGACTAGATTTCCATGTCACCATTATGTTCTTTTCTGCAAAAATTTTAGCTATTTAGGAAAACGAACATCAGGCCCTATCCTCCTCATCCTAAGTCAATTTTTGATGAAACGAATTGCACCATATTCCTGGCGACGAGCTCTTCATTGTCATTCAGGTTCCGATTGATTCTGAGCACTTCCATTTTTTAGCTTAACACTGAGCACCTGATCATTGCATGTGGCCAATCCTCTTGAAATTTCCAATTTATTTAGTATTCATCATCCAACTCCCTTATCTAGTAATCCTGAACGTGCACCACTCGTACACTAACTGCATAAAATTTTTAAACCTTAAAATTTACCTTATCATTGAGACTAGGCAATTTTTGCCAAACATCCTTTCAAAATAACATTGTAGCTCCATTATGTATTCCCCAAAAGGCATGATCCTGCATGAACTATCAATTTTATGGGCCCATTTCCATATACTAGACCCATCCACCCTCAAACCACATCTTAAATTTTCTTCTTGCAACAAAAGGGGAGCATATTTTCTCAACCAATTTTTCTTCCATGATTTCGATCATCCATTCACTCACTTCCACCACAACTTACCCCTGAAGGTTGCACTAATATTTGCCGGACCTCACAGTTTAAGCCCGCCTATCCATTTTAGAGCCACCATAGTATACCATGCTACCAATTACCAATGCTTAGGTTTATTTATGCCCATCAAGCACAAAATACATCCACTTATAAATAAAAAGTTGCATAACTGATTTAGGAACATGCAAAGTAGACAGTTGATATATTGGAATAGCCTGAAGCACTGGCTATGTGAGAAGAAAATGACCTACAAAATTTAGTTCTCGAAATGTCTGACTAGCCATCTTATTTGAGAGCTTCACAAGAAGATTTTTCTAGAAATAAATGCACTTAGGGTTTAAAACCAACGACACACCAAGATATTTAGATGGCAAAGAGGCTTGTTGTAAATGCAACGTTCTAGCCCAATAGCTTTGAAAATTTTATTTGCAGTTGAAAAATAATATGTGAGACTTATCGTTGTTAACTAACATACTTGAAGAAACCATAAAGGTGTAGAGAAGAGAGCAGAACTCTTTTGCCTCTTTAAGAGTTGGTAGAGAAAAGAGACACACATAATCAATAAACTGTTAATGCATTATAGGAAGATCAAATCCAAGCAACTTTGGCCTTCAAATATTTCCATTTTAGTATGAATTCACAAACAATATCGCCAAACCTTCCATTTCTATGATGAATAAAAATGGAGATAAGGGATCCCCTGCTTTAGCCCTCAAGTTGCATTAAAGGTGTTTGAGGGAGACACATTGATCAAAATAGAGAAAAAAAGGGGGTCAAAATGAGAGAACACACCCAAGATATCCACTACTATGAGAATATGAACGCATCTAGGAACTGCAATAAGTAATCCCACCTAACCTTGTTGTAAGCTTTAGATAAATACAACTTAACTATCATTCCAGTTTCTTGAGATGGTTTAAATAATGAATAATATCTTGCACAACCACAATTCTATTAGTAATATGTCTACCTTTGAAAAAACCTGTTTGTTCTGCGGAAATAATCAATTTCATCAAAGGCTTTAATCTATTGACAATGATAATAGACACTATTTTATAAATAACATTTCACAGGGAAATTGGTCTGAAACTGATAGGGTCATCTGACTATCTAGCCTTATAAAAAAAGTAGCGTTCAAACAACTCCACATGGATTGTAAATTCTGATATTACTCAACAATCTCATGAATCTCATGGCCCAAAAAATTCGAGCCTTCCTTGAAAAAATCTGTAGTAAAACCATCTATACAAGGTGACCT
The DNA here is from genome assembly GCA_034641835.2 of Pinus albicaulis. Classification (NCBI taxonomy): domain Eukaryota; kingdom Viridiplantae; phylum Streptophyta; class Pinopsida; order Pinales; family Pinaceae; genus Pinus; species Pinus albicaulis. The sequence goes on along the minus strand of CM076583.1, from coordinate 714,345,052 downwards.
GTTTCTCGACATTGACAACATCACTGTCTCCACTTGTTGAAATGATATTGGATGCATTAGTGCCGAATTATGCTCGTTATTAATAAGTTTAGGAATACACACTTCAACCTTATTAATATTACGTTGGAAAATATAATAAGTCTCTAACAATACATCCTTATAAAAAGCAACCGGTTCTCCCTCATTATCCTGGTGCCGCAACTTTATTTGACCATCTCTTCCAGAAAATGAAAATATGTGATTATTATGCTGATGTTGAATCATAGATTTGTGAAAAGTATTTTTTCTCTTTTCACCATCCTTCAGCCACTGCACTCGAGATTTTTGTCACAAAAGGGTTTCTTCCTAGTTGCTTCTCACCTCTATCCTATTCAATGTGGTTCCCTCCTCTACTATCAATTCATGTGTACACCCTTCCACTATCATACATTGTTGTATCTCTTTGATTAAATTATAATTCATATAAACATTAGTTAACATTATTTGACTAGACTCATCAAATTGAAAAAAACACAAAATAATATTAATTACTAACATAATTGCAATTGAAAATAATTTTGACATCTAACCATTAATCATTTTTTAAAACATTATCCCTTGTGCTACCTTATCTCCTTCACCTCATCCTAAAATTTCATTTAACATTCTCATCCATATCAATTTAAATTCTATTTTCAATCTTCCAATAATTTTTTTTAATTATTATTTTTTAATTAATTAATTATTTTTTCTGCTACGTGTCTTCCTTTTCTCAAAATATATTCATCTTCTTCCTTATCATTACATTCTTCTTCGATTTTCTTAACTATTTTCTTCCTAACCTAACCATCTCCTATTCACACCTCTCTATTCGATATTTATTATCAAACCCTCCCATATGGACATCTCTCCATTCAATATTCATTAACTTTTATCCATTCTTCATTGCCTACCGAGTCAACATACTCTAGCATGCACATTTTTAACCCATTTTCGTTCCCTAACTTGTCAACATACTCTAACATGCACCTTTTTAACCCATTGCCTTTTAGACCCCTTTTCGTTTGGACCTCTATGCTAATTTTCCTTCCATATAATTATAATTGATCTTGATATAATTATAATTGATCTTGATTATTTATTTTCTAATGTGAGGGTCCTATTTAAGTCTGGGTCAATTTACTTTTGGTCTAACTTATGAGATTCTTTTACCCTTCTCATATACCTTGAATTAATTAGTCTTATTTGTCTCTACATTGTTCTCAGCTTAAAGTATTACCTTACGTTGGATCTTCCATTCATATATAATAACAATTTGATTTTATTTTTTTATTGGGGTGTTTTTTTTTTAAATATTGGTTTTTTCCATATTTGTTAATATTACGTATAATAAATTTATGGTTGTTAATTAGTGTATTTAATTATATGAGATTCAAATTACTTCTTTTTAATATAAAATAGTTAACTATCCAATCATGACAATTAGTTAAGTTAATATATTAGGTTAAAATGTTAGGTTAATTATACATGTAACAACATTTTACTAATTAAACATTTTTTTGTTATAATAATTGATTGGAGCCTATGCATGTCTCAAAATATACATGTTTGTATGTGATATATCTATATAAGAGAGTCTCTCTATTAAGTATTTCATCAATTTGAATGAATCCCATGATATGACAATTTCAAACAATATCTTTATCTTCTCACTTTTTCACTATGTGTATTATTGTAATTTTGTAGACTATGTTTTACTTACCACTCTTTTATTCACAATATTCAATATTTTATAGTGTACTCTTTCCCTTCCTTATTTAATCATGCATATTCATTCTTCTAACTTAGATTTCTTTCCATGCTTTCACTTGTTTCCCATCATATCCCTTCATTACCCCTGCCCATCATCCCATTATCATAAGATAGATGCGATTTATTTGTTTTAACCTAACCTCTTTCTCTTATAAATTTATACTATTACAAATTCTAACAATAAATTATTGCGTTTCTATATCATACAAATAGTAGTTTGGTTTGATGATGATTGAAAAAACTTTGATAGACTTGTTCACTCTACCATTCTTCTTATCCCCATAAAGTTGTGTTGGTCTAAAAAGTTTATTCATTGACTCCCAAGGAGAGAGAAAGGAAAAGTCGTTTGTATTCAAAGGAAAAATGCTTATTGATATATGTTTAAATTTAATCCCAGTGTTTTCTTCATTAAAAATAACATGTGCTTAATCCTTGATCCTTGTGTTTGGTTTGACTTTAACTCATTACTCTAAATTATCACCTATCACAATTCTCCTTTTTCACTCTTCTCTTGTCTATTTTGTTTTATTAGTTACGATAATTTACAATAATGTTTTAAGGTATAATACTAGTAAAACCTTATATTTTGAATGCCTTAAAGTTAAGTTTTTCAAGCAATTGCATAATCCTTTACGATTTTCCCATTTTTTGGATTCTTTGTAACGTTTTCATAGTTATACTCCATCATAGTCCCAATAATACTATTATGGTTAGCCATGTTTTAGAGAAGTTATTTACTTTTGTGTCAACTATGACATTTCAAAATTGGATATGATGTGATTATTTCTCTTATACTAGTTTATGTGGAAATGTTCTTTGGTAAAGTGAAAGTTGACATGAATTCTGTTAGTTCCCAAATCCACCTTAGGCTGAAATAAGGCAGAAGAAGGACCACACCAAACCACGCTCAGCCTCGTAGCTAGCCCTACGAGGACAGGAGAGGGCTCTCTCCTGGTCAATCTCAATGAAAATATTCAAAGGGGCTTGAGATGACTAAAAGAACAACTCATATTAGGCTAGATAAACAAATAGGAGGGTTTGATTTTGATTTTTAGGGGTTTTTTGTTGGAAAAAAGGGAAAATCACTTTTTGGGCTTGGGGATGAGGCCAAATCTTGCAGAGTTCAAGTTGGGGCAGGGTAGGCAATGGCTTTGATGCCCTAGATCGAGTGAACGGATGGAAAAGACTGCTGAGGAGCTGAAGAGGGCAAGAGAGTGCAAGGATCCTCTTCAAACTGACGAAAACATAAACAACTAAACAAAAGCTTAAGGCAGAGCACCAGCAAATCAATGAATTCTACCTCAAATACTCATTTGTTTAATTCAGAAGCATAGAGAAGGGAAATGGCAAACATATAACATCAATGAAACTTACAATAACATAAGAAGAACATCATCAAAACTCAGAAGCCACAAGGATCCCAACAAGTGCTGCAAAACTCTGGTCTTTCCTTTGCCAAAAACTGAAAATGTATGTACAATGAGGTGCCAAACTTTTCCCAAGAGTCCAACCCTGAAAATGTCTCAGAAAATACAATATATAGACAAGTCTAACCCCTTCCCATGCCTCTAGGGGTCGAGCTCATGCTTCTAGGAGCAGTTTGAACCAATTCTAAACAAAGAGCTAAAATCTAGGCAGCCAAACAACTTGCCTCTATAAGCTAGGAAACTGATCCATTCACTTGATTTTCACCTTTTTTGTGAATGAATCATCTAGAACAAGTAAATACATGCCAAAATTACATCATGGTTACCATATTACATCAAGCTAGATCAAAAATTACATCAAGAGGTGAAACTAGTCAAAACTGGCCGAATTCCTGAGCTGGAAGGTGAAAAATAGGTTGAATTCCTCTATGCACCGCGCTCAAAAGCTCTATGCATCGCGCTACTTTGGACCTGCTTTTGGAGCACTTTCCGAAGTCCAAATTGAGCTCATGATAGCTCGTTGGAAAGCCCTGGATGTCTGCTATCCAACCCAAGTGGAATGTTTCAATTTGGAGCTCATTAGCCCCTTCAAAACTTCAATCTCCAAAAAGTACTTCTTGCTGGTGCAAAAGGTGGCAGAAAGGTGATTTTCATGGTGTTTTTGGCCCTTTAGGCAGCCCAGAATGTGATGAAATGCTTCGGCCATTCATGAACATACATAATATATCATAGAAAATCCAAAAATGCAAAGTTTTCCTCCAGAAGATGTCCCAATCATAAGCGCGCGTCGGGTGGCGCTACGCATTGGGCAGAAAAACTTGTTTTGCAACCAAAATTTTCAAAATGACAAAATCTTCTCCAAATTTGCTGAAATTTGGAGTAAAGGTCTCCCATCATGTTTCATGCTCAGCCAAGGAAGCATCGGCCAAGATTCGGAGTGGATTTGGCCTCTTTCGATGTTTCAGTGCTCTTTTCAGCCTTGCTTTCAGGATCTTCATTTTTTCTCTGCAAACGTGTGTGCGGGCCCAATAGTGATTCTTCATATGCCTGAGCATGTCTTTGTCCCTTTTTTCCTTTGCCAAGAGCTTCTCCAGATGAATATTGACATGCGTAAGGCAAGTCTCTCGCTCAAATGGTGTCATGTCACCTGGTCTCTTCCGGGCCAATTGTCGATCTTCACGGATTTGCCGCAACTCTGTAAGTGTGTGCTGATCCTCGAGTTGTTTATTACGCTGATCCAAGTAATCTATCACCCACTGAGATCTTTGCAATTTCTCAGTCAGCGTGTCAATCTTGGCCTTTTGTTTCTGGATGATCTCTTTCAGTTTCGAGCTAGGAGAGCTCGCATCAACATCGATGAGTATAAAATCAGTGTCTCGGCCTCCTGAAGGGCCCTCATCGTGCATAAGCCTCTTGCCTCTATCCTAAACCTGTACCTATACTGATGTCGAAGGCGAGACCCCTTCCACGCCATGTGGAGATAGTACTCGCGCTGCTGATGAAGTCAACGAGACCCCTTCCACCCCGGGTGGAGATAGTACTCATCGTGTTGCTGCAAATAAGGTTCTGTGGCCTCGCTGATATGTCACATACACTGGAGCACTGATGGGCTCAGTCTCAGGAACCTCAAACTGGTGTGAAGGTTCAGCCTCATCATGAACAACCTCGGGAGGCTGTGGCACTGCAAAGAAGTCACGGGAAATGAACTCATCCCATGCGATGCCCTGTTGTGCGAGCTAATGTACCACCATGATCTTGATGAGCGCGTAATGATAAATGTTGTTATGCTGCTGCGATGGGGTCTTCTTTTGTAAAAGGACCGTCATCCGCTCTATGTTACGGTACATGAAATATGGTATGCTCATCAATCGTACTCTCGTGAAATGCATCAACAGTCGGATATGATACGCATACAAGCGTGAAAAGCGCCCTACGCAACTGAAGTACCTAATGATCAGTTTCATCAATAGTGCATACTCCTCCTTCAGGAAACGAAATGGAAAAACCCTGCTCAACTGCCTCAAGTATCCAGGTCTGATGTACGGCTCATAATAAGCTCTATCCAACTGTTGTCGCTTATTCCACTCTTCACCAATGTTTGGTATCCCGGTCGCCTCAGAAATAGTCTCTGGTGACAAATTGAAATTCACTCCAACGAGGTTTACACGACCATTATGAAAATGTAGGACAAATAGGCGAGCTAACTCATGATGATGCTGAGTCCGGGCAATCAACTCACAATACTGGAAACATGACTGACGCTGAAAACAATCCATTGCAAGCGGGAAAGCCTGCAATTGTGTAAAAGAAGTGGGCTCCTCCTTGACATGCCTGCCACTTTTGTGAGATCTCCTTGGCACATTAAGCTCGGTAGATGAATCACTATCTTGCTCGTATCCCTGCTCATATGGTGAATTTGTCTCTGACATGGTGCTAAAATGTGTTTATCAACTGTGTGTTTGGTTGGTCAGAAAATGAGCAATTGATGTATCTGTTTTAATGCCAAATGTGTCACATGAAATGAGAGGCTGCAAGAAATTGTCAAAGTGAATACAATGGACTGTCACCTGACTTTGGAATGGACAGACATTTACTCACTGCTTTCGAAAATTTTGAATTTAGACACCTTTACAAATGATATGGGACTGGGTGATAGTGATGGGACTTGTAGTTTGAGGGATATGTATAAATGTAATGTCAAGGAAAATGTCCTTGAATCTTTGGTAATCAGGATTTATCAATGATATGAGGTGGTGGGAAACAATAGGATTTGGGAATTTAAAACATGGGACAAAAGGTATAGGGATATGGGATAGAGGAATAAAAATGGGACTGTGGGACTGTGGTGTATATTGTGAAAAGCTAGCAGTGACAACAATGACAATAAATGGCAAGTTTAAATCTTTGACACCCAATTTCAAAATACAACCACCTCTTTTTCAAACCCTATGGAGCAGATTTTGAAGTGGATATAGGGTTAAATCTTTCACCATTAAACACTTGATTTCTTCACTTCTAAACCATAGTACCATAGCCAAAAAACATTGAGCAGGCTTTAACACAGTTACCTGGAGCGGAAAGATTGTTTGAATTTGAAAAATCACAAAACGTTGATGAGTTTCGGGCTGGAGGGTTCAACGCGCCGTGCGCAGACCCAATGAGCCGCGTTGGTTTGGTGCGTCGCGCCAGTTAGAATTAACACTATAAAATTTCTCCCAGTGCACCACGCGCATTCTATGCGCCGCGCCTCTTTTGTGCGCGCCGCGCCCTACTTAGACACACAGTCACGATCCTTCAACAATGTAATTTGCCCTCCAATCTTTCAAATTCGATTTCCTCTTTGGATTTTATGAATGAAACTTGATGCAAATGGGTTAAATAGCTTTGAAGAATATCTTGCAAGGGATGGCTTTGATTTTTCCTTCCTCCAAACCCATTTTGTAATGTTTTTATTTTGGCACTTTATCATTTAATGAAACTCTGTTTTTTGGCTTTTTTCACTGACTTTCTGAATTTGAAATGATGAACTTGGTTGTTTTTTGCAGGGATATTGGCGTTGATGTTTGGAAAAGGAAAACCAGAGCCTGCTTTGAAAACTTCAAGACGGAAAAATACATGATTATTACAAAAATGAATTTGACAATTTCTTATTCAAAACAGAGTTTTGAACAAGAAATGTCCTCAAATATATCTGATGATGAAAACTTTAAATTTAAAACTTTTTGAAATCCTCCTCATGGCCTGTGGGCATTTATTGATCATGTCAAAAGACTAAACCCTAGACTAAAAAACCAAAAGACTCTTCTAGACCTAAATAATCACTTATGACTGTGAATGACATGAACTGAAATTTGATGATTTTGGAGAAATTTTGACTAACCCAGCAGGTACAAGCATGAGGGAAACAAGAAAACCAAACCCTTCCGTTAGTCAATGGCATGCCCCTAACGGAATGCAGATGAATGAGCGGAATGAGACACCTAAACAATGAAATGCAAATAGAGAAATGATCTCTGACGGAGGGCTGAAAAGACCGACTCTAACAAATTCTACTACTTACATTTACTAATGCTATCATTATTCAAAACATTTGCCCCATGTTTCCACTCTTTTTGGCTTATACATAAATGACTTGGAGAAGTTGTTTATATACAATTACTTTGTGCTAAATGAAGGTTATGTTCTTCTTAGTGTTATTATCACCATGATGCTTTCGAGATGAAATCATTGTCGAGGATAATTAAGTTTCTTAGTAATAAAAAAGTTCATACATTAATTTTCAACTCGAGGTCCATATGCTTGCGAGATTCCATTCATTATATGTATGGGATGAAACTATTATCTTGCATAAGTTTATCTCATATGGTTCCTAGAAAAAATAAATTGCATCATTAATCTGTAAACTGAAATGACATTGCAAGAGAAGACAGAGCTAGCTTAATCACTCTTGGTGATGCTCATGTACTTGAAGACCAATCATGCTATTGGTATTATATTTTCATCAACTTATCTCTTTGCATAATTTGGGAAATTTCTTTGTCAATGAATCAACACCCTTGTTGTTGACAAGCTTTGATAAAATAAAAGTAACCTACAATTTTAAACACACCTCAAGGGCTAAAGAACTTGTATTAAAACACACAATAAATCAAAATAAAACAATTCTTCATTCTCAAGTCGTGCTTCCATAGAACAAAATGCTACTGCTAATATATAACATTAGTAAATTAAATGAATTTAAGATAAATTAATTAAATAAATTAATCTACAAGATAAATGAGTCTATCAATATTCTACAACATAAATGAAAGAGAACTACAATCTGAATTACAATGAAAACATGGAAAATATAAGTTTATTTCATCATAACTTAGATTGTTGCTCTACTATTCATCTCATAGAATATAGTAAAAACTTTCTTTTATACATGAACATGCTTGAAACCAGAAATAAGAGATATCTAATCAAACCCACTTAAGGATTGAATAAATCCACATTGTTTACGACAAATTTCCAACATAACAAATGGTTTCCATTATCCTTGCTAACTTCCATCAACTTTAGGGAGCCTTGAATGTCAAATTCAAATCTAGAGATGTGGATTATAACAACATGCCCAAAATTCATCCCAAATGACATCTAATGTTGTTTAAATTCTTGGACCAACAAAATATTTAATGGAGATCTTCAAAGATTGTAGAGAATAAAATCTAAACTCATATCCACCACTAATTTGTCCTCTTTATCTTCAAACAATTAAAACCATAATTTGAATTAGCCAAAAAAAAAAATTGTAGCTACACATATTAATTTAGAACTTGTAGAATGATGGATTTCTACAAGTCTATTCATACAAATCCATCACTCACAATTAAAATCATAATTAATCTTTGAATATATTTTTCCAATGTGGCTACATATTTAGTGATGCTTGGTTCTTGTATCTGCAATACATGGATCTATAGAAATTCTCAAATTGAGTTAGTATTCAAAAGTAGATGCAAAATACACCAATTCTTCTTAATGTAAATTACAATTCATTAAAATACTAAGAAATGAAATGGAGAACACTATGAGCATAAATCCCGCACAAGAGCATTAAAATGAACTATTATAGGGTAAAAGGTAATCACAAAGGGATTAAAAGTAAGGAAACAATGTAAAAGATTACAAATCCATGTCCAACATCTCACCTAAACTAAATTTGTTGCATATCTTTATGCATCTTGGTACCTCTGTATCAACCAAAATATACAAATTCTTCTCTTTTTCAATGCATACCAAGGTTGTTGTGAACAATTTTCCATTTTATACGAATGATAATCCAAATTGAGGATATTTTTGGTGGGTGTGTTTATCCCAATTTAATTCCCATATCCACCAATAATCATGATTGTTTGGTTAATAGATCTTAAGGTATAATCAATTGCTTTCCACAAGTGTTCTATAAAAAAAGTGTTATATTACTCCACAGTAAACCTTTCAGAATTTTTTTTCTAAATTTATGAACTATGTTTTTGATAAACATAGTAGGTGTAAATGTTATAATTTATTACTTCTTTCCACCAAAAATTGGGACTCTCACCTTTGATCAACACTTCATGCCACTTTTGCAGGCTGGTCTCTATCGCTGGCTCACAGAGCCAATACTATATGCCATTGGATTTTGGACTTATAACTTAGATAAACCATTGCCACTAGCTCTCCAAAATTTACATAGACTACATCCATGAGCTCTCAGAGCTAAAATATAAATTGACCACTACCACCATTTCTCCAAGATATAAATAGATAGATCATTGTCACGACTCTTTGGAGTTATAATATCCACAAATTATTGCCACTGGTTCTCGGAGGTGCATATTCCATGAACAAACCACTAGTACGTGTTATCGGAGAAATAACCTCCATAGATAGACTTTTGTTACAAGATATTTGGAGATGTCAACTCCATAGAATACTGCCAAGAGCCATCCAGAGCTACCATAAATCACAAGCTCTTAGGCCAACAATATAGACCATTGTCACAACTTCTCTCATAGATAAACCACTCTCATAAGCTCTTTGGAGCTATGAATTCCTGCTACCACCATTACCAGGTTATGGAGCAACAACATACCACTATCATGGATTCTCATAGACAAACCACTATCATCAACTCAACGAGAAACAAAACAAATCATTGCCACCAACTTCGTTTCAATGAAAACAATACGATAAAAAGAAATTGAATTCTCAGAGATAAAAATTGTAAGATATTCAACCAATGGTTTACTATAAATTGAGATTGAGATATTTCATATATATTGTGTGGTTGTGGTCCTAGGTTCATATGGGCAGACATATGATTGGTGTCTATCCGATGTTTTAATGTTTGCATTATGGCCCTTTGGGCTCATGCCCCAAAACTACCATATTCCTAGCCATGTAACCCTTGCCTTATCCTTTGTTCCATGGCCCTTCAGGCCTAGCCCCTAAACTCCCATATTATCATTTATATAAATGAGGGCTTAACCTTTTCTCCATTGTCCTTTGGGCCTAGTCCCTAAGATCTTATGTGACCAAGCATGTAATCGAGGGCTTAAAATTTTCTATGTATCCCTTTGAGCCTAACCCAAACTACCATATGACTCTGCATGTGGTAGAGTCTCTAAGGTCATTGGTCCTCTGCATGATGGTGTCATCATGCAACATGGCATCCCATGAGGGGTGCGACATGTCACCTTATTTTGGCTGACTAACCATCTGAAAAATGCTATGTGGAAGGGCCACGCCAGTCGCTAACATCATAATATCTTTTTAATTGATTAGCGCCATGTTTTATATCATGAGGGCTCTCCACTGTCAAGTCAGATTGCGTCATGTGTCATAATGTGATTGGACAATAAGGTGGGGAAATTCCTGGTTAACTGGTACACATGTTGGTATATATCCACAAGCTGATATGAGAAAAGTGCATGATCGTTAACTCCATTAAACATCATGATATTCTGGACATCATCCACCATGGATCCTACAAAATTTGCACATTGTTTAGTGAATTAATGCTAGTGGGTTTTTGTACTATAGTTTTAGGCCCTCAATAGATGATGGTGTCCAACTAGCCATACATTTTCATTTAGGATGAATTTTTCAGAGTGGTATATACAGTTGGAAAGGTATTGACAAGGAATACAAAATCATGTTATTTATATAATCACTAGGAAATAAAAGCCTTGTCAAAAACTTAATAAAACTCAACCTTCATTTGACTTCACTTGGATGATGGTATGCAAGATATCCAACTGCCAAACTGCCTCCTTTGACCCATGAACGATACTACTAATTTCTCAATCATCCACTTTGACATGAATGACACTTGTTGTCACCAATGAAAACATTCTGTGCAACACTCCTATATAGATTGATTCCTCCACTTAGAAAGGTTTTGTATTCAAATTTATCTCAATTCCCTCTGTGTTTTTATGGGAGAGGTTTTTTTATAGGATACTCAAGTGGTTTGGCCTGACCCTCTAGGGAAATTTTGTAGTGACATGAGCTCTATAGAGTTTATAAGTGGGGTCTTTGTGGTTTGTGGGGTAAGGTAGTGTTAAACTAAGAATGGCATCTCAGGGCTAGGTAGGTAGGAATAAAATATGCTATTGTCCCTCATCTGAAATTTTTGATACTATGGATAGTATGGTCCATTTCTAGCTACAAAAATATTAATTGGTAGCTCAGTGGTTTTCCACCATGAATTATTGATAGAACAAAGACATCATCTACAAAATATGGAAGATGAAATCAATGAATTAAGGGGGAAATTGAGGATTTGAAGCTCTTGGGCTAGTGGGGCACTTAAGCTTATTCCTTCTCTGCTCACTCTGTATTCTCTCCCCCTCTCACTATTCTTGATTTAAATGAAGTATCTCCTCCTCTATAGCAAATTCTACCTCTAGATATGTGTGATAATCCTGATTCTCTTTAACATCCATGTATGTAAAAGCTTTTTTAATTCTCAATATCTACTATAAAGTGTTCACCACTAAGATATTAGTATCGGTAGTAATTATGTTCCTATACTTAAAAAAAAAAAAAAAAACTTCTAGTTTTGATATATGTTATAAGCTAGCATGTAATCCTTGATGTAATCATCAACTTTTCTTGCACCCTAAGCATAGATTTTTCTTACTACAAATGTTCTTTGTTATGGTTAAATAATAATAGTAATAATAATATCTTTGGAATTAAAAAAAAATTGAATCATGACTAATAATTATAGTACTTGCTTGGGAACATACTAAAAAATTCCTATTCCTTGCACCAAAATATTAAAATAAAAAATCTAAAACATTATTTATCCTGCTCCTTTCATGTTATATTGGAAATACAAACCTTTCACAATAAAATTTACTTATACTTTTTGCATATTATTACTCATAAAAGTAATATAAGTAACTCATAAATGACAAAGGATTGTCATTGGAAAGAGAAATTGTGCCCATGTGTCTTGTGGTTGAATAAGCAACCGTGTTCTTTAATGTATCAACAAAAAATAGATGAGAAGTCACCTCAAGTAATGCACCCAAGGCTAGAGTTAGATCTTGAAATAGAAGTTAATTTGTAAAAATATGACATGCTTGGTGTGCAAGCCACTTTGAATTCTTAACATGTAATTTATTTGAAAATAATGAAGAAATAAGATTTGGTTGACTATTTAGAGGAAGGGAAGGCAGACTTATAAGGTATCTAGGATAGGAGATGAGCTACTTTTCCATGAAATTAGGCCATAGTTTTGGATTAGTTTGGTAGAGGAAGAAGGGTCTTATCTCCCCTCACTAGAGACAATATATAGATAGAACTAATGTATTAGCACAAAGGGGATTGATGATAATTCTCTTCAGGGCTCAAAAATTATATGAATTAAGGATATTTTTTGGAGGGGATGAGGAAGGATATGCTATTAAGTCAAAGGTAGAGGAGCATGCCAATGTTGGCTTGCGCAATAAGATCAAGGGGGAAACAAACCCATAGAATATATTAATAATGTTTAAGAGGGCACATGTTGTAATGATGGACACCTTGCCACTAATGGATTGAGATTGATGTTAATCGTGCATTTAGGGACTAGTAGAATGAACTAGGGATCTCACATGTAGTGAAAATGACTATGAAACATTCATTTGATTCATTCGCGGGGCCATAAGTCAAGGGATAATCCAAGGAGATGAGAAGAAGGACTAGTATAGAAATGGGATTAAGGATTGGAGATCTAGGTGTATCAGAAATAATCAAGGGTTGTCTAGCTCCAATTGTAAACAAAGACTTGTAGAATTCAGATGTGAGGACCCCTAGAAGGAATAAACTTATTAAGGCGAAGAAGGAGAAGATCAAATTGGCGTTGAAAAAATATGTGGCAATGGAGGATGTTGTGTCAATATGTGGGAAAGATATAATAGACCATTTATCTGGAACAAAGGTATTGGAAAAATCCCTATCCCTATGGATTGACAAGTTAAGGAACCAAATGTTGGGTTATATGCCTCAATTTCACATTATTACCAAGGATGTCTACTTTTAAAATTTTAGTTTGAAGAATATGCTAAGAGAATTATGGAATGGAAATGCTCCATCATGCAAGGGAAATGGAATTGTAACATACCCCTTACTATTCATCTCCCAAATTAAGGTTAGTAGGAGGCAGTTACTATGATGGTCCGACTCCCAAGGTCACATTATGGAGATGGGGTCTAAATTTTTGACTTTCTTCTATCTTTTCAAAACTCAAAACAAACAACACCATCACATTCGTCTATTGAGACGATTCCATTGGCATAATATTTGTCCCAATCCAACAACCAAATCAACAAATATGACCAATTAGAGTCATGACCAATTAAATAATGCCATGACATCGGGTTTTCCACATGGCTGACATAAGTCACCTATCAGCTGTCGACTCGTTCATACCCCAGGTCATGGGTAGACCCATTTCAACGACTTATACAACCCAATGGAGGACCTTTATCACACATATATGTACATGTATAAATATATTCACTTCCGATGCATAGACACGAGCCACCCTTGCCACTTCACCCAAAGACTTCAGTCTTGGTAATTACATTCATAGGAATTGTCCAAACTCACCGGGATGACGAGGACCGAGACAACATGGTCTTGCAAAGGGACGTGGTAGCCTTAATAGAAAAACTGGGGTGATGTGGATAATTACATGCCGACAAATCGTCATATGACAGAGGCAGAGAATTTCCCATTCCCCGGAGTTCGTCTACTGGAAGAAACAAAGGCGTGATCAAAGGAATAACCAGGGCTGAGAAGGCTCCAATATTATGTGGAGGCAGAATATGAATAACCAATAGGGACCTTCGATGGAAACCATATGACTGTTGATCTGTCTCGACACTTGAAGGAGTAGTGAGAACATGATGACGTGTCCTGGAGGACCACGGTCTCATGCAATGCAAAACAAATCATAGCAATGCTTGAGTTAAAAAATGCCAGGGTCATATGCCATTTTCGAAAGGCACCATTGAAGGAAAATTTTCCAAGGGACAAGACAGTAATGCACAATTGTTTGCAAGTTTAAAATAATTCTTCCTCGTAGTCTTATATGAGTGCCTTCCCCAATCCATAGTCATGATTAAAACATGCATGAAGGGTATTAAACCCCACATTTGGGTGAAGGGAGCACTTGAAAATCCTTCCCGAGCTTGGAAAATGAACAAGGATTATTAACCAATCCTATATGCAATACAATAAACAAAATAGGGATCTTCCCATTTATAATCACTAAGGCACACTAGAAAAATTGCAAGCTTGTCCCAACTCAAATGACTACAAGCCTCTCAGACTAATATTAGAAAAACAAAAATCAATCCCATCTGATCTTAGAGATCCAATGGTCTCTTGGGTTGTTAATAAACATATAAAAAACTCACGAAAGTGAATAAAAGGCACACAATGCAAAAATTACTATAGGAAAACACATTCCAAAGTTAGACCACAATTCCTAGTCCCCACACATATTCTATATAGATGAAATATATATTAACCAATGCTCCTCAACATTAGCATGCTATTAGGTTGATGCAAATAACAGAGACATTATAATAGTCACAAGCACAACATAATATTATTATAATTATGTTATAAGAGTTTTGGCAATTGAGAGTGGGACTGTAACTCTCCATCCAACCATAGACAAGATGAAACCAAGCCTTTCTTGCAGTTTTTTTCCCCGAGATAGATTCTAGTGGTTTAGGTGGAGTTCTTTGTGGGATTTTACCAACAGAACATCTCAAAAAATAATGCTTCTGGGGCATACTACCTTCATTTGACAACTAGTCAAATGACATTCAAAATTTCAAGCATAATCACTTCATGCCAGGATACCACAACACAGAGAACTTCAACTCACTTTACAGGAGAGGAGAGCCATACTAATGAAGGTTCATCAATGTTTATGTTGTCGGTGGTAAATAAATCACTCTCCAGGTGGTTCATCAATGAGTCAAGCACCAAAGTTTTAGCATCAGGTAACTCCTGCTAGTTCTTTAAGCCCTTAAGAGAACCAAAGTGAATCCTTCCAATCCATCAGGTTCATCACGCCACTAGCTTCCAGTGGTTTCTTTATACTAACTAGCAAGACACTTCTCTCTATTTGTGATTCTTTTAACCAAGTAAGCCTTGTGTCATAGGATTCTTTAGTTGGTGGTATGATCCAGAGATCATAACTTAAGGATAGGAATCATTGCTCCTTCTCTTCCACTTTTTCCACTCTCTTGCTTCTTTTGTGTGCATATGTTTTTCTCACGGTTGTGTAAGAGGGTGTATGTATCCCCCCTTCAAGTTCTCTCAACTGATTTTTTCCTTGTGTTGTTCAATGGCCAAACACTGACATCTTCACAAGGTTCCATGCAACCCTCTCCTTGGAAAACCCAACCCATACTGCTCTATAAATTTTGTCCTTATTTATTTGTTGTTAGAGGCTATGGAAATTTGGGCCTATCCTTTTCTTGTTGGTTAAACTTATAACATAATGAGCCCATTTAATACCACTTCAACCAACCCTTGCCTTCCATTTAAAACATTCATTCCCTTAAGGAATCTCCTACCTCAAGTAATGGAATCCATGTTCCTTTCTTAGCCAATTAACATAATTACAATATTTACTTTGGGAGAAATATTTACCTAGGGATATCACAAGAATTGGAGCTCCATGATGTGAATGTTGAGAAAATTATCACTATGTTTTGACCCTAGATAGGAAAAGTACACCATGTATCTAATTTGGTTAAAATTACTACGGTAGCCTCTAGTATTTGGAATAAATCAAACTTGGAGTCATTTTTGAAATAAGATATGAGTTTTTGGACATGGAATAAAAAACCATAAAAATTGTTAATAAGTATGTAGAGAAAATGTTGGTGGAAATAGACTTGAGGGAAGGGATACCAAGAGTAATTGAATTTGAATATGGAGCTTGAAATTATACCAAATTATAGACTGCTGGAAAATTCTATTTCAATGCTTAAAATGTCATAAGTGCACAAAAATTTGTTGAGGGATTGTTCATGCCTTGAAAGGAGAAGGGAATGGAGGGAGGTGGAAAAAATAAAAGGAAAAAATACCTAAGTCAATCCATAAAATAAATGAAGAGATGGAAAAAAATAAAAGTATGGAATTGGAGGAAAACATAATCTGGGTTCTATAAGATGATAGCTAATGAGTAAATACCACGACTTGGTTTCATTAGAAGCTAGAAGTGTTTGAAAAATCAATAGATGTGAGGGATATGTATTTGGAGCTAAACTTAATGAACTTGTCTACAAGGATATTGTCTTAACTATTGAAGTAATATCAAGAGGTATGAAAACATTATAGAATAGTGAAAAATTCCATTTCAATGCTTAAAATGTCATATGTATGGGGGCATTTGTTGAGGGATTTTTATGCCTTGAAAGTAGATGGGAATGGATGAAGATGGAAAAAATAAAGGGAAACTAGATACCTAAGGAAATCCCTAAAATCAATGAAGAGTCGAAAAAAAATAAAACTATGGAATAGGAAGAAAATGTAATGTGGGTCCTATAAGGTGTATCTCTAATGAGTAAATATTAACACTTAGTTTCATTAGAAGCTAGAAGTGATCGAAAAATCATTACATATAGGGGAGAGGTCTTTGGAGGTAAACCTAATGAAGTTGTATGCAAGGATGTCATTATAGATATTGAAGTAAATATCAAACGGTATGAAAACATATATTAATCTTCTTTCTCCTTCTTCTAATAGTAGTAAGACTTTAAAGGGTAATAATGCAATTGATCCCACTAAGGCCAAAAAATACAAGTAACTTTACCCACTTCCCTTACACTATAGTAGCCTTATGAGCTAATCTCCAAGTTTATTTCATTGTCTTTTGAAAATAAATATTGGTTGCAATATGATGCCATTAGAGAGAAGAGCTTCAAGCAATAATCCTCCTAATTCTAGTTCAAAACCTTGAAATGGTGACATGGAATAAACAAACACTTATATAACCTTAAGGCTAAGAAAATTAGAGTAGAAATTTGGAGAAGGGGAAAATAAAGAGGAGTTGGCATTACTTCTCATGTAGTCAGGTGGAATAGGTGGAAAATATTTTTTCATTAGCAAAAAAAAGTAGAAAAAAAATCCTAGAAGGCAAACATCATATCACCGAGGGAGGTATTAGAGTAGGGAAAACCTTAGGGAAAGTTAAACCATGATAATTTTTTCTCCAAACAAAATAGGGTTGGGGCTTTCACAAAACAATATCCTTTAGAAAAATGATTACTTATTTAATCTAGAGGTACTTTTGATATAAAAATCTATGAGTAAAGGGGATAAAGTTGAAGAAATTCTCTTATCCTTCTTGAATGTTTCGAATTTTGTTACCTTGAAGTCCAATGGGAAATATGGGGAGTCACTAAAAAGATGTAAATTCTCTTTTAATATTATAAACTCATCTTATTTGAATGTAGTCTTGTTGACTAGGCTTTGGTTAATTCAATTAAGTAAATCATTTTAATACTTAATATATATGAGGAGAGAATAAATTTTGGATACAATATTTGATCATAAGGCATCCTTAGTGAAGATATTATAGTTATTTGGGAGGATGTTACTCTTATGATGAAAAAGGTGGATTTTGGGATATTAATGCAATGATAGATCATCGAGTAGATTATTTTATCCATTTATTTGAAAAAATTAGGCTTTGTGATGTTAAGCCAATAATGCTAGTTCCAAATTGGAGGAACTTTAGAGTCGCAATCAAAGGGGTAAAAAATACTAGACAATTTTATGGTATTAGAAATGATAATGGAGGATTGGATATACTCAAATATTGAGTTAAAGAATGGGGTGTTTAGATCATCTCCCAATATTGTTTTAGATAGAGAAGGATGAGATAAAAAACACTAGGCCCGTTTAAATTTAGTCTTAAAAGGATGTAAAATGAAGGCTTCAAGAAAATGGTAATTTAGAATTGGAATGGATATAATCAAACATATGGAATTATGCCATGTTTCAATTTGCAGAAAGATTGAATAATTTTAAGAAAGTTACAAGAGATTGGTCAATATGAAACTTTCAAAATTCTCAAAAGGACTTGAAGGAGCTTGACTATCAAATAGTTAAATTCTTCAACTCAAATAGTCATGATTATTTTTTTAAATTTATTTTTTATTTTTATTTTTTAAGGTGAGAAGAGGGAACTAAAAGCTTTGGAGGAAAAGAATATCAATTAGTGGAGGAGGAAGAAACAAAATGAAGAATGAAAAGTACAACAATTTGGTTCGTAGGAGGGGAATTTGAAAAAAAAAAAATTGTAGAACTACGCAAAGCACATGAGAAAAGTAAACACCATCTATGGGATGGAAAAGGAAGATGGGACCAAGGTCACAAGATTCCATGAAATTGCAAAATGGGAGTAGAATATTGATTGAACCAAGGCTACAAGATTGCATGATATTTTAGAATACATGTAGAAAATTTTTAAAAGGTATATAAATAGTCATTGGGGGAAAATGTTGAGGAAACAATCAAATTGACCTCCTTTCCAAGATTCTTGGATGGGGAAGAAATGAGGAAATCATAACCAAAGTTTTTAAAGAAGAAATTAAGGTTTTTTTACAATATTTTTATAATTCTATAAGTCTTGTTCCAAATGGATGGGTGGTGGAATTCTACCTAGGTTGCTATGAGTTAATGGAAGAAGATATTATGAGGGTAGTGGGGGAATAAAAATTTGTAACCAAAGTGCTAGGGTCATTAAAATCGACCTTTGTAGAACCAATATCTAAGAATAATAATCCCAAGGGATTTGAGGATTACATGACAATTTATCTATGTAATACAATATAAAAAATAATATCCAAGCTCATAACTTCAAGGTTAAAGAAGATTTTTTAGGCTCTATTTCATAAGAATAATTTGGATTCCTATTCAATTGACAAATTCATGATGCAATAGGGGTAGCATAGGAGCATATTCAGTCCCTAGAGAGCCAAAAGACCCCACCAATGATTTTCAAACTAGACCTATCAACATATTATGATAAACTAAGCTATTTGTACTCGAGACTAATGTTGTTTTGCTCTAAAATGAGAGTTCAATTTTGGATTATGGGTCGTCTATCCTCAATTTCCTTTGTTGCTATAATAAATGGATTTATATTTGAATGTTTCTATCCATCGAAGGGATTAGGGAATTTTTTTTTGAAAAATCACTTTCTCTCTTTCTTTGGGTGGTTAGAGGCTTAAGTAAGGAAGGAAAAGGTAGAAAAAGAGAAGGGACAAAAAAAATGAAATAAAAGAAGTAGATCTTTGACTTTGTCCCACTTGCTATATGTTCATTATGTAATTCTATTACGTTTAGTACTATGGTAGAAGTTGAAAAAATATAAGGAGATCCTAGAACTATATTACAAAACAACACAGATAGAATTAAATACCAACAAATAATATATTATCTTTAATATTCTAGTAAATGTGTAAGAACAAAGGATCATTCAAATTCTATCATTTAAAAATCCTTATTTGAAATTGGAGTTAAATATTTGGGTTTCATATTAAAGGTTAATTGCTATAAGTTGAAAGACATAAAACATGGAACTAGCTTAGAAAAATGGAACAAGAATGAATAAAGTAAATAATATGGAGGTTTGTGACTAAAACAACATTTTGGACAAGCTTTGTGAGGTAGGAACCTATAGAGGTTATTAGAAAAAGGACTTCAGAATTTAGTAATGAAGAAAAAATAGATTGAAGCTTTGTCTTTGGAGGTTTGGATCAAAAAACTAGTAAAATATATAGCAAGGGATTTAGTAATATAGAATGAACTAGTAAATTATTTTCCAATTGTAAGTGGGCATTATGGAAAAGTGAGAGTCAGAAGTGATCATTGGGGATGATGTGTTGGGAATTTCAATCTTTCAAATCCTTTGGTAACTACACTAAATATGAATGGTAAGTGCTAATTCATGGAGAAAACATATACTAATAGCACTTCTATATGGGATCAAGGCTAGAAGAATTCAAACATGATAGGGGTGCTAGAGGATGAAGAAAATTGACATTTCAAAGTAAAGAATTATGAAAGTGACAAATCTATTTTCTCAATATAAGTATGCTTATGAAGACGCATGGAGACCATATAAGGAAAAGTCTATAATAGCGGTTACTAAACCAAATATTGAAAAATCATATTCTTGGGGTAATTTGATGGGGTTAGTCAATACATTTTGGTGTAGTGAAGTTTGAGGTGTTCTATTACTAATAAATGAACATTAAATAACCTACAAAGAAACATTATAAACTTGAACAGATGATTGGTAGTAGCAGATTTAGAGTCACTACCATATGATTAAAACCACTTGGAATTCTTGTGTCCATGAAAGTTAGGTATTATGGTTATTGAAAACAACTATATTTTGGTGGAGGCAGTCTACAACTTCATTTATTATACCCTTCTTGTACTTAATTTTAAAGTGGAATTGTTGTAGGTATGTGAACCACTTCAAATTCTAGTAATTTTGTAAGTTTCATTTCATTTGCATGAATTGTGAGGGCTTGTGATTAGCATGGATGATTATTTACTTTCCCAAAATATAATGCTTCAGTTTTGACATTCTTGCACAATGGGGTAAATATCCTTATCATAGGTGGGTACCTATGAATTGCATTAGAGATGCATATGCATAACATCCTTATCCACCATGTACCTTAGATATTTAATTATTTGTGTGTGTTGCAATAGGGTGCTCAAAACTTATTAAACGTATTGCAAATGCTCCACCCAAGTTTTTTGAAGATGAGTATATCATCCATATATAAAACAAGAAAGGAAGTTATGAATGGTTACAAGATCCTCATGGACATTATTGGGGCATTAGTAAAATCAAATGCATGACCAACCACTCAAAGATGTCTTCTTTGGACTTGAAGGTTGTCTTCCATACATCACTTTTCTGAATTGACACTTGGTGATAACTCGAGTTTAGATGAACCTTATTGAAAATTTTTGGCATCCTTGAGATAATTAAGAATTTCAACAATTAGAGGGATTGGATATTGATTCTATACTATGAATTTTTTTAGGGATCTGTAATCAATACAAAGTTATCATTCCCCATTCTCCTTTTGAGACAATAAAATTGGGATTTGACAAGGTTAAGAGCTTGGTTGAATGTGGAAAGTGGTACTTTTGAATTAGCTTTTGAATTTTTGAATTTGAGTTCTCATTTCCTAGAATAAATAACTTTTATACCGAGGCATTAGGTAGAGAAATATTGGGTGTCAAACCAATTTCATGACTTACTTACAATGAAAAGGAACCCTTATAGGAGAGACGAAGATATCTTTGTTTTCTTCCACTATATTTTCCACGTATTTTTATTGCATAGAGATATGCCATGTAGAGGCCTTGGTAATCACGATGATATTATGTTTTCATTTTGATCGAATCATGAAGAGGAAAAGTCTCCCAATATGAGAGATGAGCTTATTGCACTACTTTTCTAAGATCAAAGAGATTGTAGTAGTTGGAACTATCTCTAATACCCTATAGAGCTAACCTCCCAAAGTAATATTGAAATTATGAGGCCTAGACTTATAAACAACATGATACTTCCACATTTGTGGTCATCCTAAAATAACATCACAAACTTCAAGTCAAGCAACATCACCTAGTACACTAGTACAAAATGGCTAAGTAGTTACTAAAAAAATGACTAAAATTTGCATATAAATGACTATTTTTCGGTCGATGACCAATAGTAGCTAATTTATAGTATCTTATAACATGACCAAATTTTAGGCATTTTTAGCTTAGTCATTAATTAGTTGTCTCAATTTTGTTGTCTAGTAGTATATTTAGTCATTAATTTATTCATTGATTTAGTCATTAATGGTCACAATTAATGACCAAATATAAAAAATATATATATTACTAAATGATCACTCGAGAAAACCAATTAATGAACAAAGAAATATGACCAAAATGTTGGTCGTGTTATAAGATACTGTAAATTAGCTACTAATAGTCATATATATGCAAATTTTAATCATCGTTTGAAACCAGTTAATGACCAAAGAAATATGACTAAATTTTAGTCGTGTTATAAGATACTGTAAATTAGCTACTAATAGTCGTATATATGCAAAATTTAGTCGTCACTTGTAATCACAAATTTATCATTTGCAGTAGTCATTTATGTTTTTTTGGTAGTTTCATATTCATTATATAAATGACTAATTTAGTAGTTTATATTCATTTCATTCAGTTTCATTAACAATCGTTATAAACAACTAATTTAGTCGTATATTCATTTTATGTGTGTTCATCATTAATAAACATAAACTACCTATTTAGTAGTTTGAGATTAATTTTATATGTTTATTATTAATCAACATAAATTAATTAGTATGAGCTTGCAACTAAATTTTAAAAAAAAAATGTAAATGTTTATCTAATATGAAAACGAAAAATTGCATATGTTAATTACAATACTAAGTAATATCAAGTGTGACTCTGAATAATTCCAACCACATAAATTACATTATATAAAATATAAAATATTACAATATGAGTTTCCAACTTAATATTGGTTGGAGTACAATTACACATGATATATTTTTTCATCGCTTCAAAACATTATCATTGTGTTGCCAAGACATTGCAAGTGAATTCACCAACTCTGAAGACTCGATCATCAGTCTCTATGTGTGTGTATTATGCGAGATATTGGCTCTACAGGTACCAATAGACCAATTCTCTTATCTCTCTCTTTAATTTTCATTTTGTCGCTCTAGTGTTATTGTTCTCCTCTTTCTTCAATTCCTGCTTCTTACCATCAATACTGAGTTCCTTTTTTGCAAAAAAAGAAAAAGAAAATTTGTTCAGTATAAGACATGAAAGTTGAGGAACACTAGAATATAAACTAAAGTAGACCATAAAGGTTTTATACGATATATACTTCAACATAAGCAATATTGTTAATGTCGTTTTTCCCCATAAAAGCAAGAAAATCGAACAAGTTTTCTTCAATTGGGCAATAGTGGCCACTATCTGGCCAAATGAAATCTATAAAAAAAGCAAATAAAACATCACCATAGAATAAATTTGGCACCTACTGTGTTCTCAGTGTATAACATTTGTCACTGAAATAATATCTTCAGCTCAAGTAATAAATGCAAATAAAAGCACACATTTATATCCCAATATTTTGAATTCCCATGCTTATGGTAGATTGCAATTTTGATTTTATACAACATAATAAAACATTGCAGGGCTAGAAATTTCTCCCAGGAATGCCTCATGCTCCACTTTTGTAGTTGTATCGTTTCCTCTAGTTATCTTTAAGAAGCAGTCATACTTCAACAATAAAACTTGTTAGTATAAATCTAATGGTTGGAGCAAAGTATTGATGACACAAGATTACGACAAGAAACTAAAAAATAATAAAACAAGACTTTGTAAATTGTGATACTAACTCAGAATATAGCTTCAATATAAAAATCTTCAATTCTCAGCATACTATTCCAGGGGAAAAATAATCTAATTCCCAAAATCCAAGAAATTATATCCAGAGAGAAACTAAACATGTTGGCTCCACATTCAAAGGTAAAGTAACTGGGGACTAGATATATCAAATACTTTTTAGAGTGTACGAATAGCTACTAACACCATTAATAAGAATTTTAAAATATATCTACCACGTATGACCTCAAATGTGGCAACAAGTTTGATATATGCACTACATGTGTACATTTCAAAATGCATTGCAATGATATAAGAGTATCAAAAGAAACTGCACATATATACATATTCACTATCCACTTTTATTCCAAAACAACATTAATAACTGTTATAACTTACCCCAAAAAATATGTCAAAATTTCCATTCACTGTCATGAATACCCCTCGTTGTCAATTCCTGGGAAGGTTGTTAGGAAGTGAAATCCTACAAATAAAACTTAATAGGAGACAAATATGACAAATACCCTTACCTTTTTCTCCTTTAAATAATGAAGGCTTCTCTTAAAAAAGGTCTAAAATTCTAAGCACTTATCTATTAAATCACAAATAGAACAACAACTATTGGAAAAAAGGAATTCACAAGTGGAGGACAAACTTTTTCCGCAACACAACATGGCACATAAAACCTATCATCGATGCTAGTGTTGCAGTGAACATTTTACAAAAATATTTATTCGGTTGCTTCCTTGGTGTGTCGATTTTGGAACCAAGATAACAATATTTTTTCTCTTGTTGCACAATATCATCAATTTTTAGGTCCTTGCACAAATGGAACTAGTACCAAAGCATTTCTCACTAAAATTGGCAATTACAGCAAAGCACAAATAATGAAACTGAAAATGTCTTACAACATTAAGAGGTTGCAATGTCATTTGAGCATATACGTCATCTGTTTCCACATATTCCTGGCATTCAATAAGGTGTTTATTAAATTTTAAATCTTGTATAATAACGATATGAATAAAAGTGTTCACAAGCAAGGCAAGGATGACATACAAAGAACCCACATGCATTGTAATAGTGTGAATATGGAAAATTAATTGAGTTGGAAGATTTGGATAATTGGATATATGAGCACCAACCTCCTTATTTGTTGAAGCAACTACCTGAAATCACATTGATTATGATTAGTTACATTACGTAACATTAAAATTTCAAAATAATGGGGTCGCATTTTATAATGAAAAGAAGATAAGCATTCATTATTTTCAGTCATTTATATCCAAAAAAAGATTGAAAATTAAAAATTAATGAGCAACCACCTCACCTGCTCACTATGACCCTGTGGAAAATACACAACCTTGCTCCCAACAATAGGTAAGGACACAAGCGGTCTAGCGCAGGCATGCCAAAGCTCTGAATTAAGGAATCTCCTTTCCCCTGCTTGATGTGACATGAACAAAATAAAATTCAATTAGATATTCCTTTAGAAACCTCTCTACATTCTAATAGTAAATGTGTAAAGTAATATGATATTATGAATGTAAACTTTGCAGTATAAAGCACATTAACTTGACAAATAGTCCAAATGATAGTATTTTCCATAGACATTTTTACATTAACTATTTTTCTAAGATGCTACAATTTGATATGATGAATTAATTAACATTATTCTCTATCTCAATTGCATCTCAATATGCAATTCTATAATCCAAACAAAATCCATTGAAACGAAAAATCATTCTAACTAGAGTAATAGGCGCATTAAAAAGCTAAGAAGCGTCATTTTCATGTTTAAGCTCTTAAAAGGATTTAAGCGGCAAGCCATTACATAGATATATTTTATTTGACATTCCATGAGACTTTGCGGCCATATGGGAGAAATAAAAGCTTACATCAAGTGTGACTTTTTAAAATAAATCAATGTCAAAAATGGCAAAAAACAAAGATGAAGGTGAAAAGATGGTAAAAAAATCTTGGTCCCAACCTACTCATCTAATTATTTTACTGTTAACCAATTCATAATTCTCTCTAAATTATTCAAGAAATAGCAAGAAAGCTAATATATGAAGGAAAGTAAAACCAATTCTGAAATAAAAGTTATTTCCCTGAAACCATTGTACTCTTATAATGGATTACACCCTAGTAAAGTTTGATAAAACCACATATGATAAAATATCCGAGTCATTTTGTCTAAACAAAATAGGATGCGAAAATACATTATACCTAGGAAGTATAGAAGAATGCTTCACTCCCCCTACTAGTATGTTATGGTTCAGTCCATCAATACTTGCCCCTAATGGATACAAAATCGTTGGATATGACAAAGCGAGAATTGTATTGCTAGACATGAAAAAAGTTGATGTCCAAAGCTCTTTAAGACAGTTTAAGTATGAGTGGCCAAAAATTGGGGTTTACATTGTCTTTGACGTCTCAACAAATGTTAAAAACCAACATTTGATAAATGTTCTTGGTGTGTTGGTTAGTGATGCAATCTTCCTTGTAGCCCAAGAATCCTCATCATTTGTACCATCTTCTGGGAGCATTGCATACCTCTTACCGTAAATTAATAATGATATAGGGCCATCCAATATGACACAAGTCATTAAAGATAATGTAGCTAATTGTAAAGTATCAGGAAAACGATTGAGCGTGTACACCCTCACATTTTCACTCTGATTGTTTGATGCACATGTTGAATTTTTTAATACATAATATTGTTAAGGACATAGAGCATGACTGGATCAATGCATTGTAGAAGGAGTGGAATTCCATCATCAAATTCACCACAAGGCATATTGTTATCCACTACATTTATTAGATTCACTCTAAGTTACAGTTACTTAAGCTCGCAAGGACTAAGATTTGGTAGCCATTAGCTCACCTTTAAGTGCTTCTTGAAGATAAGATGGGAATTGGCTAATATGATGGTGAGTGAGAAATGGGAGAAGTTGAGGATACATAATACAAAAAATAGAGATAGTGCTTCTGTAATGTAAAATATCAATTTTTATCCTATTAATATGTTTTTCAATTCATCAAATATAGCATGACTCAATTTGTTGATTGAGATCAATCAATGACTGGGGAATTGCATGAGCAAAAGGACACCATACTAGGAAAAATTAAGGACATTGTTGAGCCTAGAGATGTTAACTTCTATGACTGTATTTAAGTAGAAGTCGAAAAACAATAAAAAAAAAGAAATACTCCAGTCTGTGCTTTAACATACATTGTTACACCAAAATACTATTCTACATCATGGTTGAAATCATCAGTGCCTATTTGTAGGGTGAAGAGAAAGCTTCAAATGGATCCATAGATTCAAAGTGGTCAAATGCAAGCATTAAACAAGCTTATCACGGATGATTGTGATATCATACAACATCAATTGAGTACCTACATCAATGCCCAAAGATTATTTGGTTATGCCAATCCATTTATATATAATGGAAGATGGTGAATTCACTCCAGTGGTGGAGCATGTATGATGTTTCTACTCCAAAAGTACAACATTTGGCAAAATTGGGTGCCTCCACGGATGTTTCCACATATTTCTGAAGTTTGACTACTGCATTGACCAAGTTTGACTGGATTATTTTGGACTGTTTTGGGTTGACTTTGACTGTGAGAAGAGGCTGAGTTTACCTAGCTTTGAATGAGCTCCATTGGGAGGTATTTTGTTGGCTTGACCAACATTGACTTTGTTGGCTAGGGAATTCTGTTGACTATTGTAAATTTTACTTTCTCTCGGCTGAATTTGAAGAATAATAAAAATATTTGATCAAAGGGTTTTCCCCGCATTGGTATTTTTTCCTGGCATCCACCAAATTATTGTCTCTTGTCTTGGCTTGTCTTATGTCGATTTATTTGTGTTCTATCAACATTTACTATCAATTTTAATGTGATTGCATAACTGGAAATTGAATTGGGATAATAAGAAATATTGAAGTAAATTTCTCTAAGCATAGAACATACCATGGTTAACTAAAATTAACACCTTGCGTCCTGAGGAAATCTTACCTTTGCCTAAAATTTGGAGCGTGAGGTGTAGAGGGAGAGGGAGAGAGATCCAAACATATTTGGTATCATCTCCATCAAGGTTCAATTACCATAAATAACATGTTGAGCTCTTGTTGAGTATATTGTTGTAACGGCCTCAAGCCTTGTTTGATTAGTCCAAACAATATATACCCCCCCAAAAGAATATAAAGATATTTCAATAAGGAAAACACACACACACTAATGTAGGCTTCCTTCTTCATTTTATTTTTCACATTTTCTATAAATGCATTTGCACTCGCACATTGTACTCTTACTACTATATTCTTCGATCTCATTGACCTATTTTTGTGGTCACTTATTATACATTAATAAAATTATCTAAAGAGAGAGACAAAAAGTGCCCAACCTGTGTGTGTGTAGAGAGAGCATGTGACAATTGACCCAAATTTAGATCCTGACAAGCAATGCTACTCCCCTATTCATGTGGATTATTGTATGGTCCTAGGCAAGGTGCCAAGAAACCTTATTCTCCACTTAAGTATGTTAGGGTGGGTCAAGCTTATTTCCACTTTTTCCATTCATAAAGCGAAAAAATCTCGTATATATATGTGTGTGTGTGTGTGTGTGAATAAAGCATAAACAAAAAATAATAACAAATAAAAGAAGATAAAACAAAAGGATAAAATTATAGCAATTTAACAAAAAAATAACTAAAACAAATAAATTACACAAAAAAACCCCTCATACATAATAACATACATACATACATACATACATACATACATACATACATACATACATACATACATACATACATACATACATACATACATACATACATACATATATATATATATATATATATATATATATATATATATATATATATATATATATATTTTCACGAGGGGAAAGCTCACGGGAAACCCGGGCGTACTTCCCCAGAATTTCTGAATGGTATGTGCGGTAAACTGTTCGGCGGACTTTCGGTGCCTGACCCCAAAGGACTCAAGGATCTAACCCGTGACCTCTGTCAACGGAGAGGCCCACATATTGGCTCACTACCACTTGAGCTAACCCTTGGGGCTTATATATATATATATATATATATATATATATATATATATATATATATATGGGAATAAAGCATAAACAAAAACGAATAAAAAATAGAAGAAGATAAAACAAAAGGATAAACTTATAGCAATTTAACAATAAATAAATAAATAAATTACACAAAAAAACCCCTAAAACTTAACAACGTTATCCATTGTATAGATACAAATATCAAAACAAAAATGAGAATTTAACAACAACATCAAAGCATGCTTATAAAATGAGGAAAAATGAATAACAAATAGAAGAAGATAAAACAAAAGGATAAACTTATAGCAATTTATAAATAAATAAATAAATTACACAAAAAACCCCTAAAAACTAACAACATTATCCATTGTATCAATACTAATCTCAAAGCATAAATGAGAATTTAACAACAACATCAAAACATGCTTATAAAATGAGGAAAATTGAATAACAAATAGAAGAAGATAAAACAAAAGGATAAACTTATAGCAATTTAACAAAAAATAATCAAAATAAATAAATTACACAAAAAAACCATAATACATAACAACATTATCCATTGAATAGATACCAATTTCAAAGAAAAAATGAGAATTTAACAACATCAATATCAAAACATGCTTATAAAATTAGGAATGGTATGGAATACCTGCAAAGCTCTGAGATAAACATTTTTTACTTTTATGTTTATTCTAAAAAATTCTCCTTTACGCTTTCCCAAAAAAATTTAGAGGTTCATTCTGACTAGTTTGGTTGCTCTGAAAGGTTTGGGGTCCAGCCAAACTTGAACCAGGTCTGACTGAGAGTATAAATCAGATATAGAAGGCAATATGTATTTTTAAATAGTGGTCCTTCTTCTCAAATAGGAAATTGTCTTTTTGGAAAGATATTTATGAATTTAATAATTAACCCATGTTTACTAGTTCACATCAAGTAATATCAAATTCACATAAAAATAAAACATGTTTTATCAAAATTGTTTAAAAAGAACTCACAAGGCAAGGTAAATGCCAGATAAAAAGGCTAATGTGAAAAAAATGGTCAGGGCGTAATAATTTTTTATTTTATAATATCTTTGATGTAAAGTGTATGACTCCAGCTAATCAAGCTCAAGTTTCAGATGAAGCTAACATTCTAGGTCATCTTGCATTTCAAAGTGAAAATCGTGTAACAATAATGTTCTTCAAGTAAATTAGGGGTGGAAGGTGTTGGGGATCATACTAGATCCCAATGGGGAGCTTGAACTATCATTTCCTTGGGGTATAAAAAATCCACAAACAATCAAGCTAAGGCTTATACTCTTTATCAAAATGTTCTCTTGGAAAAGAACATCAAAACAGTCTTTGATAGTCGATGGTCATAGCAGACTCAAGCATAATTATTAAATTTATGGTCTTGAACTCAACCCCACTGAAAAGAAAACTTGCTTTGTAGCCAAAATTCCAAAGGAGGTTTGCAGCCTGCAGGAGGTCTAAAAAGAACAAAAATACCAGGTTGATTCTCTAGCCAATGAGGCCATCACACTTAAAATAAGTGCACTTTGAAAAAATAGGGAATTCCAATTTCATGCAATATCTTAATCCTCTTAGGTTATGGGTATAAAAACAAGTAGTAAAATAAATACAAGTAATCACTATTTATCACATAGCCACTGTCAAGCAAGGAGCTTTGACTTCATAGGACTAGCTCGCCCCTCTCTCACATGCTTGAAATTAACCCTTGTCTATATATTAAATTCCTCTACAATGGTCTTCATTGGCAAGGTGTGATAATGAGTCACTAAGTGGGAGAAGCTAGCAACATCATATGGAGAAAGGTTATTCAACCAATAATTATCCCAGTAAGAGTCCCTTTCGCTATCTAACTAGTATCCTAGAATTTGTTGTTGGGCTTAATAAGAAGGCATGTTCAATGTCCATTCCTTTGTTTTGGCCCCCAAAATCCAAGAGTGCATAATGTGTGTTTCCACTGTTTAGGTTGTTCATATATTTTCAATACCTTTCCACTCGGGGATTCTTATTTCACACATACCCTTTTGGTTTTCTAGGTTTTACTTCTAACTAGTTGTTAACTCTTGGTGTCGTGTACTCTCTCTACTGGGGGTATGGTTTTGCACTTCTTATTGGGCACTGCTCACTCTGATATTCTCAATTTTAGCTTCAGAAATCTCTGTTCTCCTGACACCGTAAGTGTTCTGTTGTGTGATATGCAAATCAGGGAGCTCTATTTCATGTGTTTGAATCAAGGTTACATATGGACAAATTGTGCAACAACTTGAGCTGCAAAAACCACTATTAGCAACTGGTATCAAATTTTGTTTATTGAGTGTCACACTAATGGATTATAATGAAGCCCAGGAGTTTAAAAGGGTTCTTCAAAGACATGAAAGGTCCATATAATGCAATAGATCTTCTATTTTTCCAGTGACTTCTAAAGTAAATGAAAATGAACACCAACACACTCCACAAACTATTATAATTATGAATATTGTGGACCGACAAACACAAAAAATCAATGTCTTTGAGGCAACATGTGATATCTTGATTCTTGAAAAATATGGTTATCAGTCTTAGTAATGGCTCTCACTTTGTAGCTTCTAACCATAGGATGTCAACAAATTCAGTGCAAATAGATTCTAAGGAGGAAGAAACAGTTCACCAAATTATGAAAGACATTGATTTTGGGAATCCAAACTCAAATTTTCACAGCCTATTCGGATCCTTTTGGACATATATTGCAGCGAATTGAACATAATAGAAAATATCAAATACAAGGTCGATTGAAGCATTAAAGAACAAAAATATAAAAGGTTTGTCACTAAACCGTAACTACAGAAGAATAATGGTCCTAAGGCACAGCAAGAAGTCCAATATTATAGAAGGACAAAGCTCTGAGACTGTAGGAAAATAGAGGTCCAAAGGTACAACAAGAAGTCTGGGATTACAGAAGAACAAAGGTTCGAGACTACAGGAGAATAAGAAATTGAATCTACAATGGAGTTGCAGGACTAACATCCAAAAGTCTATCATCCAAAGTTATAGTGGAGTAATCTAAAGTTGCAAGTTTAGATCTTTCATCCGAAGTTACAGTGATTCTAAATGTGGCAATGAAGGTGATTCGAGCTAGTGAAAATTACAATGATCTGAAGTAGTGAAGTACAAAGTTGTAGTCTAGTGGTTTTGTAGAGGAAGAATTGCAGTAATGCTTCAAAAGCTTGAAGAAAGTGGCATATTTGTTGACTTAGAAGACTTGTAAGGTGGTTTGACTTGGTTATTGGATCTTGAGAAGTCTCATTTTGGTAATTGCTTGATGAAAGAAAACTAAAATAATTAAGAAGAAGACATAAACTTCACAAGTAATTATCAAGCGAAGGAAAATCACCCTTGACCTACAATTACTTTGATTTTCCAACAAGGTCGAATACCATGGGCCACTTTTTGTGACTTTATAAGTTTTATTTCTTTATTAAATAAAATTCACTTAATTAATCCCTTTTTCAATTTAATACTGAATATCACCTATAGGATGACATTAAATAATTAAATTACGGGACTCCCTTTTTCTTGACTATAGCCTACGTAAATCAGATAGGCTAATGAGTTACTCCCCTTGTGATGATCACGTGAAAAGGGACATGACAACCTTAGTAGCTAAAAATATAGGATGGAGGGCATCCCACCCAAGAGAACCAACAAGGGAACAACTCCAAAGTGTTGGAAAATCAGGAAGGCAGAAAGATTTTGTTATGTTGATAATTACTTGTGATATTATTATGTTCTTATTAACTTTCGTGTTCTTTTATCTTTGTTTCATCAAGAAATTATCAAAACCAAAACATGAATATCAAGAACACCAGATGTAGGTGGACAGCCAGGGCAAAACCCCTATATAAGGGAAAACCCAGTAAAGAACTCTTCCTTTAGTAATTCAAATTTGAGATGGACCAAGACCCTAGACCAACATACTTTCCTCCTCTACCAAG
Organism: Pinus albicaulis; assembly: GCA_034641835.2. Taxonomy (NCBI): domain Eukaryota; kingdom Viridiplantae; phylum Streptophyta; class Pinopsida; order Pinales; family Pinaceae; genus Pinus; species Pinus albicaulis. The sequence continues at coordinate 714,312,259 of CM076583.1, read as the reverse complement.
TCAGCCTTCTAATATGATGCAACAATCTTCAATATTCTCTTCTTGTTTAGCATCTTTAGCCTAGAAACATCTCAGAAAACGTCGATCCCAGTTACTGCAACTACTACAGAAATTTTGGCCTCCTAGTTTACTGGAGACTTTCAATCCCCAGCTTCAGAAATTCAATCCTGCAATAGAGAAATAATTTCAGCCCCGACGTCAGCTCAATATATTTGAACATGTGAGAGAAAGGTAGCCCAAAAAATCAATCTTCTTTTGTAGTCCAAAAACTCGATCTTCTTCTTCCCAGCTTCTCATTCTTCTCTTACAACTTCGCACTCTTTTCTAACTACTGCAACTGCAGATCGAACTTGTTGTGAGTGTATGTCAAATGAGGTCAAGTTTCTCCAATATATAGGCTTCTTGTGAGGTCAAATTACCCTGTTTGAGGCTGACTTGGTGGAGGAGGCCTAATTGGCCTAATTGAAATAATTTTCTTTCCTGACAAATAATTCCCAAGAAGGGTTCTTTACAATATGACATGTACAAGGTCACTTGACATAAACCTTGGAGGTCTTCAATGGAGACCTGACCTAAAAAAAATTGACCCAAGCATGAAACCCATGCTTTAATAAGTCAATTTATAATAATAAATTTATTTTTTTTCTTTTGATAAATATATTTCATTATGACTCAAATACAATTATGAAGACTGAACCTAGTTACAAAATCTAGTTACAATATTCAGCACAAAGCCCCAACCAAAGTAGAAAGGGAAAAAGCCTAGGCACTCGCATGAACTAATAAACAACTCGTGGATACCACGCATTTGGTAGAAGGCTTTGATTATAGACACAACTCAACCACCATGGAACAATTGTATGAGCTTGAAGGCAGGATCCACCAAGAAAGGTGCACCGCTAATAGTTAGCCAGTGGATAAAGAGATAAAAATGCTAATCCTACGCATAGGCATTTCTAGGAGTTGAATTACCCAATATAACAAAAGAGTGGACTTGCACTAGCACACTAGGAAAATGATTTCCAATAGTATGGATCACAAGACTGAGCAAGAAACCTCCTGCTAGATCACATTCTAGATATCCTCCAAATGTTGGATGATAAATATATCTCCCTGAAAGAACAAATGTGTGGCCTACACACTAGTAAAGCTTGCTCAATCTATAGACATGTCACATACACATGACTAAACAACAGCAGAGAGATTGATGTTAATAAAAATTAGCCAATGTCACATGAATTATCCTAAGGCTATTGTAGTTTTTAATGACAAATAGTTGATCATGGTACATCTAGGTATGAGTTTGAAATTCACTACTTTTATGCAGGGAGCATTGGGCTTGCCCATGCAACCATCTCATGGAACATTATGTATCACCAAGAAAGGTGCACCACTAATAGTTAGCCTGTGGATAGAGAGATAAAGATGCTAATCCTACACATAGGCATTTATAGGAGTCGAATTACCCATTATAATAAAAGAGTGGACTTGCACTAGCACACTAGGGAAATGATTTCCAATAGCATGGATCACAAGACTGAGAAAGAAACCTCCTGCTAGAGCACATTCTAGATATCCTGCAAATTTTGGATGATAAATATATCTCCCTGAAAGAACAAATGTGTGGCCTACACACTAGTAATTCTTGCTCAATCTATAGACATGTCACATACACATGGCTAAACAATAGCAGAGAGATTGATGTTAACAACACTTAGCCAAGGTCACATGAATTCTCCTTAGGCTATTGTAGTTTTTAATGATAAATAGTTGATCATGGTACATCTAGGTATGAGTTTGAGATTCACTAATTTTATGCAGGAAGCATTGGGCCTGCCCATGCAACCAGCTCATGGAACATTATGTATCCTTCTAAACAGTGACACTAGTAAACTGATAGCTCAAAAAATAGCTTGGTATATTTATTTGTTTGAATACATGTTAACTTTATGAATAAGGCCTATTCTAAAAAGATTTAAGGGTTCAACCAAAGCTCTAGCAAACTCTCAACATGTCTATAACCTAATTTTGAATATATAAATAGAATATCCTACTCACAAAAAAAGGTTTAAAAAAATATCTACATATACCAATAAGAATCTTATTGAGTAGTGAGATTCTGAAATCAACCCACAAGTGGAAATGACCTAGTTTTATGTTATTCATTAGTACTTTATGTTAGTCATTGAAATTTTGGGTTGTCGCAATTTGTGGGGCATTTATTTCCACAAAAAATGTTAAGTTACAAAAAGGAAATGATCTAGAAGCAAAAATAAGAATCTTAATGGATAGTGAGATTCTAAAATCAACCTACAAGTAGCAATAAGAATCTTGGTAGGTTAAAAAAGGTTAAAAAAAATGCATGTAAAGCCATTGATCCCAGATACAAAGAAAAAGTATTAAGAGGGAGAGGAAATTATGAATAGGCCCAAAAGCCTCATGAGAGGAATGTTTAGTTGCAGTTACTCTTTGAAATATTTAACTCTTGCAAATTGCAACATCCATATCTTCTCAAGAAAATTCAATTGTCTTCGTATATTGGAGGGTCATTTTATCAATAGAGTTATGTTTAGTGAAAATTTTGCAATCTTGTATACTGCATTTGTTTTCCTAATTTCAGGAATAGTAGTTTTGGCATTTTAAATTGCTTAGGTACTTTTGGTTGAATAGAAATTAGTTATTTCTCCTACATTTGACTTGCTTATCACCCCATGACCAAGTTAAGATTATAACAGGAAGCACAAACAAATTTTAAAAACTCATTTCTTACATTATGGGTAGAAATGATTTTAAAATTGACAAGGCCTATCATCATAGCTAACAATCTGCAGATGTCATTTTCTTGATAATAAAAGCTAATTTTGGTCAAAATTTTAATAATGTTTATCGAGCTTCTGACTTTCTCATCTTCAAAATATGAGAATGAACAGTGAACCTAGTATTTTGATATAGGATAGAAAATTTCATTAAAGTTCAAAACAATTGGCTATACGTGTGAAGCACTTGACAAGTGCAACCTACATCTTTTTATTTTTCTATTTTACTTAATGTCCATTCCTTTCATTCATTTCAAAAATTTCATCCTATCGCCAAGATCCACATTCTATAAACTACCATCTGAGCCAACATGGTTGATTCATCCTCACATGCACTAACTCATCCCACACATTAAATATTTGTAACTTTTTATATAAGCCTCTAAACATGACAAACTCATGCAAAGAATTGACTCTTTTTCCAAGCCTCTCAAAGCATGAATTTCAATTCCTATCCCAAATTTTTTTTGAAATTACCCAATCAAAATTCTAACAAAAATTGTTGGATTTCCAAATACAAAAACAAAAAGCTAAGAGACATATGCACAATAATTCTTCAAATGTCATGGAACTAGGTTTACAAAGAAAAACTGGTGAAACTACTAAAACTGCACCGGAAAAATAATCCTTACAAAAATTAAAGTCTTGCAAAAATGAAAAATAAATGAAAGGCAACCATACCAGTCATGATAAATTCCAATAAGGTCTCTCTCATATATCACACAAAGTGTATTGTCTTTTGCAATGATTGGGGCAACGTTCATAACCCAAGCTTTGTTCGATGTAAGTGTTGCTGCAAAGCCACCAAGACCTGCATTCATGTCCATAACATTGTGATATCTAATCTCTCCAATATATTTGTTGAATATTTTGTAGGCCTCCACATGATTCTTCCACAACTGTGTATCGACATTATATGACTCAACTATAACACCTGATAATTAACCACTAAGAACTCTAGGAGGAATAGCATTAAGGCGCTTCCAAAATCCCTCCAACCACATCACTAGCATCATTTACTTTAGGCATTTGTGTAGTGCATATTTCCATTCTCTTATACGTGGACGATGAGAAAATTTTATAGAGTTTTATCAGATAAGCATAAAGTTTCAATCATATGACTAAAAATAGGTGACTCTCAAAGAAGTTCAAGAGAAAAACAAATTTATTTTTGCACTGCACTGAAATCTGAAGCCAACTATGAAAACATGGTTGAAAGATTCCTAATAATTTGACAGTTGAACTTATCTGCAGCACAAGATCAATTTATGCATGGCCGTTGAAATGTAAAAGCAGACAGGAAAACTCACATGACCTGAAAATGATGAAATCAAAATGTATATTTGACATGTATTCTGGATATAAAATTGCTAATCCCTTCATAAGAATATTGTAGCCATTAAATTCACAAGTTTTAACAGGTCAATATCCATTCTATTATTTTGTTACAAAACAGTTCTCCCAATATCTACATCTGTCAGAAAATTAGCCTGACAAGCAAAATACTGTGTACTTCTGCTTGGCAGCAATACAAGTTTATATTTTTCATAGTCAGCCACATTGACTTTTTGGTTCAAACAAATCCTAAAACCACAATGCACTTTGGAACACAGACACTGCAAGACTGACGTCCAATTTTAAATTTGGTGTGGTATTTAGACTTCTAAAGGGAAAAAAAAACAATTAGAGGATTAATTACAAGGGCAAAAGTTAATAACTCGTTAAATATCATAACAACTTTAACTTGTTGCCTCAATCCCAATAACATAAAACCTACAAGCACATTCTAGGAAGCGCCAAAAAAGGAATTACCTATCAAGGCCTAAGTATATATTCAATCCAAGACTTGAACCTAAGAAAACCTGCTGCACTGAGGTTATAGTCCTGCCTGAGTATAAACAATGTCTGGGTTACAAACATTGTTCATAAATATAGTCATTTTTATTCACCATCAATAAAATTTTCAGAACAGATTTTAGCACACTATAGATTTGATTATGCTGTGTTATCAAATTAGGCTACATAAACTGTCTTCAAGTTTTCAAGTATGAAGTTCAGGTACTTTCCATTGATGATGTCTTAAACTACTGAGGTAGCAAGAGAAACACTTGCAACAACATAAAGTGTTTGTCCTAGTCTATTAATAATCGTTTTGACAAATCAGCTATATAACCATAATTTGCAGTAACGGAAGGGACAATTTCAAAAATTTTGAAGATGGGGTCCAAATAAAAAGGAACCTAATTGGAAATCGTCCTTCAATCAAGAACAATTAACAAGTCAAAAGCCCAAATGGTATGAGCTACATTTACAAGCCGCGGTGAGTTGCTCCTTCCTTAAAAATGTATTGAATAACATTGTGTTATTTGTGGGATAGGTACCAGTTTTGGATTCTTTATAATTATACAAAAATTGCAATCGCACAGAAGGGAGAAATTTGTTTCCTTTTAACTAAAAATGTAGAATACAAAGTATTCAAACATAGATCAACTGCAATTATTTCTTGTTACAACACATGCTTACACGAGAAAACTAACAAAAAATTCAAAATAAAACGTATCATTTAAAACCCAACAAACTTGGTCCAACTTGTTCATAGCTTTAGTTACTTTGTTACACTTCTTGTGAACATCAGTTTAATTTTTTCTTTGAAATATTGAAGCGCGGTGTGAAGCATTTGATCGCATTAATGGCTTCTAATGAGCGCAGAAATTCATTTGGGCTTACATGGGCAGAGCAGTGGGATTATTCATTCAACAACCAGGAGAGAACATAGTAGAACAAGTCTATGGTCATGACTAGGTTACCAGATTATAACAAGAAGATGAAATACGCTGCGTTTGCTGGGGCCAAAAAGGTGAAGGAAGGGACTTCGGCTGGTATCCATTGGGCCAAACATCAAAACCAAAAAAATTCCCAGAAGTGAAATGGTAGTCAGTGTCCAAAATTTTCAGAAGAAATGAGTGTTGGAAGGGCTTATGTGTGAACTATTTTGCTTCCGCTGAATTCCAGAGTAAATTTATATTGTATTAATTTTTGGGTCAAAGTTTTGACTATAATAAATGACTGAACCATGTCGAGGTATTGATTGAATTTACAAAAACCCAATGAACTTGGGAACACTATAAATTAACTAACTGCAGATATGATAAAAAAAGGTTGAAGATTAAAACTTAAATGCACCGAGATCATGCGTAGAAAAAGTGGCATGACAATGTGAAACAGAATAAGCAAGATGTTGATTTCATCAAGAAATAGAGTTTGAAAAAATTACCTCCTAATGGGTTTCAGCCTCGTCACTGCCAAAAGAATTCAGCCTCATCCCTGCCAGAAGCATCTTCATTATCATCTAGGCTGGACGCATCTATCGACTGATTGTCTTGATCGTTTTCTGTCGGTCGTCGAGTTACGGCTTCGTGTTCTTCCTGGTCCTCCTCTTCTCATTGAGGGCTCGATTCTTCATTCTATGGTCGTTCTTCCTCAGAGAAAGCCAGGTCATCTGATTAAGTACTCCTACCGCTCTTGCCCATGGCTCAGCTCAGCTGCGGAGGATAGATCCTAGAATCTGTATGGAAATCCTGAGCGCAAATTCGAAACCCTTTTTAGTATTAAGAGTAAAAAATCTCACCGCCCTTTTTTATTAATTTTTTTTCATTTTTTCAGCCTTCTATCCGTGGATTTGGAAATTTTCCCTCCTAATGCACTTGTTCCCGCCTTTTTACCTTCTGGTGAAATTTGAGAGAGTGGGAAGGATTCCCCAAGGTTTGGAAGTTCCCGCCTTTTTTATGCAAGGATTTCCTCGCAATGAGGATCACTAGAGCCTCTTGAGTCCTTGTTGGTCCAATTTAGTAGGGAAAAGGTTCTCAAGGAAGAAATGAAACATATCGACCTGTTGTACGGTACAACAACCATCCCCATTTCAAATTTTTAGAATAAATTTCATTTATAAATAGGTCCCCTTTCTTTTTTAGATAGGAATAAAAGACTTAGAGGAAATTTGATCATTTTGAATAAAACAATAAAGGTTCATTGTTAGAAAGACATATATATTGCATATCTTTAATAGCACGTGTATATAAACAAATGCAACATTGAAAAATTTCTGATCTGATGAGATATAAAGAATTTATCACATTAACATAGTACATAAAAGTATTCAATTGAAACAAAGTCCGATGTGATACAGTAATCGCAATCGCAAATCGCAGATATCTTTAAGTTGTATATTTGTTTTTGAAAAACTCCGATGCGATTGAACCAATCGCAATCGCAAAATCACAAAAGTTTTAAGCTTTCACATTTGTTCTATAAAACTTCGATGCAATGTGATTGATCACAATCACATTTCGGAAGAGCAATGTAATATGCGCTTGTTTTATAATCTTCGATACGATGGGCCCCATCACAAATCGCAAAACGAAAATGCAAACTCTTCATTCGGTCATTTGCAAAACTCCGATGCGATGTGATTGATCGCAATCGCATTTCCGAGGAACAAATATTATATTCACTCATGATACTAAAATCCCAATGCGATGGACCCCACCGTAATCGCGATCGAAAATCAGCTAATATCATTTGTAACTCATTTCTTTTGAAAAGAGCCAATGCGATACACCATCATCGCAATCGGAAATCGGCGGAGATCATGAAATCTTTTTTGTTGTCCCTCTTGAAAATCCCCAATGCGATTAATACTTAATCTTTATATTTTACATTGCGCATATGTTATTTATTCATTGCAATCGCATGATTCAAAGGGAAATTTTTATGTTCTCATTTCAAAACCACCGATCTTCGATTGTACGTTTATTATTAATAGAAAATCAAATGAATGATGGTTATTGATTCTATTTCGAATACGTTGAGTGTGACTTCTAAAGAGAGAATTTAAGTTTAAAATACGGAGTTAATAAATGGAAATCAACGAATAGATCTTTCATATAGTTGTTCTCTTTATTCTCTTTTTACCATGTCTGAAAGCTTTTCTCCATTGCAGAACTACATAACACCCAATCCTTTCATTCGCCAAGCAAGGGAAACGTTACCAGACAACGAAATGTCTAAGAGATCTAGGAAAGAAAAGGCCACTGTCGCTATAAAGACCCCTATTTTCACCATGGTACCTAAAGAGAAACCAGCCAGAATTAAGCTGGTTACAGACACATCGTGCCAAGGTCTTGGAAAACTCTCTTGGGAAGAGGTATATAACCTGATTGAAAGGGAAAACCCTAAGGTCACTGTGGAAAAGGCAATAGTTCCTGATGAAGAAGACTCAGAGTCCGATTTAGAAACTTCTCTTCAAGCACGTGCGAATTCATTCCTGTACCGAATTGCAGCTCGGGCAAACATTTTCCCTTACTATGATGTAATTCGGTGGGTAATTGACAATGTGACCATCAGAAATAGGACGTTTGTTTCAGCTACTGGGACAACATTTGGGTCATTTAAAGCAGAGGACATTAAAGCAATGTACCACCTTCCGGACCCGCAAAAAATCTACAACAAAGCCTTCATCAAGGAATTTGCTGCAAACAATCAAACTCAGTCAGAGCCGATCAGAGAATGGAGAAGAGCTCCAGAGAAGCAAAAAAATGAGGCATCAGGTATGTACTCTGTGGAGTCCCTTTTGCCTCCATACTATTACGTTGTCGCAATTATGTGCATGCTATTTGGAAATGATAATTCAGCTAGGTTTTCGATACAAATGGTACCTTTAATCCATTCTGCTGTAAATTCTGAAATCATGGGCTGGGCTATCATCCTTTCAGATAAGATAGCCAATAGAATCCTCGAGTATAGAAAGGACAAGGACACAGGAAACACAACCCCATTTTACTTTTGTGCCTATATTCTAGATGCCCTATGTTTCAACTCTGAATTTCCCATGTTAGGATGGAAATGGACCTTCAAAGATCCTGCTCCTATTCATATATATCATAAGTTCTTGTGGAAAGTTCATTTTAAAAACCATGTTTATAGAATTTGTCATGGTTTCCTCATCCCTGTTTATCAAACCATTTTTAACCGATTCCCTCCTAGGCTTTCTGAAAAAAGATAAAATTGATATATCCTTGATTGGGGACTGGTTCGGAGAAGAAAGATTTACCTATATCAGAGTCTTCAGGAGCATTGTAGAGCCCCATATCCTGCCTCTGTATGTTCCCGATAAACTGTTAGCACAAGATATTTCCGATCAGTTAACAGTAGAAAGCATGTCCAGGTCCTTGAAGAATAATAAAAAGTTGATGTGGCCTACTTCTTCCTTCCACTGTGGGGATTATACTCTCAATAACTTCATTCATGCTGAAAAAGAAGTTATTAAAATAATGTATTTCAAGCTCTCAACAGTCCCGAGAAGGCAATATGACCCAAAGAAGGTGGCGTTTGATTTCACCACTTCAATTTCAATTGCTCGATTTGAGCATGAACCAAATGAGTTCAATGATTTTTTTATTTCTGTTGATAATTTTTCCCAAGTCTATAACTTAGCCAAGTCTAAATTTCAGACTGAAGAGATGAATAAATTCATGTTGTTTAGAAGCTAGAGATTGCTCAAAGCTCCTCTTGATCAATTAAGAATTCCTTTGCAAGAGTCTGAAACACAGCAAAAGGAAAAAGAAGATGCATCTAGCAAAGCAGCTAAAGAAGCATCCACCAGCAGGATCAATGTACAGACTGAAAAAGTAAGCACAAGTGGAAAACCCGATGTGCAAAAAGAGAATACTAATGGTAAACTCAATGTACATATTGATCAGCAATCTACAACTCAGACAGAAAAGGAAATCATAGGTACTGAGACCAATGTGCATACTGAGAAAGAAGATACAGGCAGTAAGGCTATTGTACAAGAAATAAAAGGAGATATGAGCAATAATCCAGATTCTCAACTTGGAAGAGAAAAAACTATTGAGAAAGTAGTGGAATCTGCTGAAATTATATTTTCTTCCCATTTGCTGAGCCAATATGAGCAATTTTCCCAGCAAATAGGAAAACAAAATAATCCCCAAGTTAAAGTTCTAGAATATCAAGATATGGAAGTTATTCCTGAACATCCTACAGGCGAAATTATGTTGAAAGTAGAAGAAATTCCTCCTCTAGACATATTTTACAGTCCTAAGCGTTGGGCTGTTGTTAGAACGCAGAGGAAGAGGAGAAGAACTGACCAGGATTCACTTTCAACATCATAAGTGGTGTTATCACTCAGGTTTTCCTAGAAGTTGTGTAAGAGGAAAGTATACCCGAGGTAACCACAAACCAACCTTTTAGATGCAGAATCTAGCCAATCTGCATCCAGAGAGGGCTCTCTCTTTATGATTTATCTTTGTTCTTAGAAGGTTTTAGGCTAGTTATAGATCCAAGAGTTTGTTTTGGAAAATGGTGGAATCCACAAACTAAGGGCAAGGTTGAAGGTTTTCAGTCCATTGGGCTATGGAGTCAAAGGATGCCTTTACTGGATTTCTATTCTAAACACAAGATGGTATTACAGGGCAAGATAGCTAGACAGAGAACAATCCTTAAAATTTAAAGTGGATGGGATGATCTTGAAGGGATGAAAGGCAGCTAAGAATCTTTCACCATTTTCAAAAGAAAGAAAAGAGATGACTACAAATAAAGAGCAATGAAGAATTCTTTATTATAGTAATCAACAATGTTTAAATTAGCAAAGCAAGAGCATTTAAGAATTCATGCTTATAACTAATTTAGAGGAAAACATTAAGAACAATCACATTTGAAATCAGAGTACAATTAAGCAAATCAACAAATCAGCAAACTTCAAGGAATTTCATGGGATATCATGTGGACTTATCTAATCAAGCCACACAGTCAACAAATGGCCATCAAATTCCTTTCAAATGCCATTCATTGTATCACTCCAGAGTTTTCTGATGCCACGTACACTGGGCAGTTACATTCAAGGGTAAGTCATTCAACAGAAGTCAAAGATATGCTCAAAATTTGCCATCTAGGCACATTGAACGCAGGAGATAATCAATGAATCGGTTTCACTTCAATATCGCAATTCTGTTTACAGATTTCCAATGAGATAGATTGTAGCAGTAGTTTTAGTTATTTTGTTTTATTTTATTTCCTATTTAAACCCCTTTCAGGAATTTAGAAAGGGGTCCTGAATTTGTAATATTTTGACTTGGATGTTACATTTTTGTACTCCATGGACTCTTATATTTTTATAAAGGATCACATCTGGTGATTTATGGCAAATTACCTCTGAGAATTGCATTTTTGTACCTTAGAGTTTGTTTTACATTGAAGCAATGGATTTGGATATTGAATTGCATCTGGAAAAGCATCAAGATGAATCTAGTATTTCTATCGATTTGCTGTTATTTTTCTTATGTTATGAGATATTCTATTTAAATTTGCTATCATTTATATGTATTTTCTTTATAAATATTTCTTTATACATATCATTTCTGAGTGTATAGAAATATTTTATCTTTCACAGTGTATATAAATGATATATAAAATGATGAGTACAGTGTGTTATTATAATTCTTTTTAATTTCTTAAACAGAGTTATCATTATTTGATGCTGCATATTTCATTTAAATTATAATACATTTTCATGGTTATTGATTTAATTGAAACAATCTTAAAGTTGTATTCATATTTGATACCCGAGCTAAGTTTTAGAATTATTTATCAGTCATAGATTAAATTAGATAGATTATTTAAGTTATTTTAGTTCCATTTTCCACTCATCCAATCATTCCATCACCAACCCATTTAAGTTATTAGGAAACTGGTCCTATCAATCCAGTCGGAGCCACCACACCAAACGGAAAAGGAGTTGTCCTAAGGTCCCAACAGGGTGGTTTTCTCCCAATGTTTGAAGCAGCGATTTTCGAGGCTTCAACATAATATATCATTAGTTTTACATATGAAGATATCTCATTTATATAGTATTATAATTATATTGTTGTAGTTTTTATCTTTGTTGAGTTATAGAGTTAATGAATACATGTAACTGTAGGTAATAATTTTAATGGAGAGTGTTATAAGATTAATTTAAGGAAATTGAAAAATGGAGAGGGTCATGAAATCAATACAAAGATCTTCATAGGGTTTAAGGGGCATCAAGGTGGTAGAATATTGCAATTAAGAGAACTATATAGCAATTTAGGAAATATTGATACAAATTGCACATATGTGTATGTTTTGGTGCAAATGTAACAATGTTTTTGAAATTCTTTAAGGTATGACAATGGTCAAGTTTGCCACGTTTTTTAGAAGTATGCATGTGTACGTAATGGTGGATTAAACGGCTTATGTTAGGAGGGATGAGGTTGAACCCCAAAAAATACAAGCAAGGAGATCAATCTAGTAACGTTGGTGGTGTGGGTCAATGAGCATTGGGATATTTAACTTGCTTTCACAAACATTTGTTTTTTGGATTGAAATTGTTTTGATGAACACAAGAAAGTGGTAATTAATTGATTTTAGACATTGGAATGTGGTAGAAGCATCTCAAAAGCTATGAAATCACCACTTTAACTCAACAGTCACAACTAAGTGGTATCTATTCTACAAAAGTCACTCTAGACTTGGACCTAACCCTATCTTAAATAAACAACCCCCTTAAGAAGGCAATTCAACCCATAAGGGCTGAACATGTCACATGGCAATATTGAACACTTATGGGGGGGAAATAACACACTATTTTCACCCACCAAGCAATAAGAAAGCCCCCATCAATGTTATGCACTACTTTAAATGGGTTGAGTGTCCTTGGATGCCTCAAACAATCGTATTGAATGTATGTGATGTTAACTAAGTTAACCAACAAAACGTGTCTTCAATAATGGTAACAATATTTGCACACTATTTATTTCATTGAACATTAAAATTAGGCTTTACTACTTGTAACCAACCATACATGTAGTTGATCAAGTTGACCAACCTAACACGCTTCTACTAGTGATAACCAAAAGGTACATGTTGGTAATCGGGTGACCAATTTGGTATGCCTCAACATTCGTAATTGAACATAAATTTTGTTGATGGGGTTGACCAGCCTAACATACCTCTCGCAATTGTACTTAAACATGCATGTTGATAGGGTTAATCTCCAAGATAGTGTTAATAAAAAATAGATGTTAATAACCAACCTAACACATCACTAACCATGACAATGGAATGCACATGTCAATAAACGAACTAATCGACATGACATATTGTTCATTAAGATGATTGACATGACACAAAACTCGCTAAGTTGACCAACTTGACAAACTATTGGTTTTGTCAATGAAATAAAATTCCTTTAATGAACACAACCAAATGTGCATGATGTTGAACAAGTAAACTAGCCTGACATATCTTTAACAATAGTAACAATGTGTGCAATTTGTGGATTGGGAAAACCAAACTAACATACCTATGATAATCGTAGTCAACCATACATGCCTATTGTAATCAATCCTTCATGAGTTCTGTTGATTTCATGAAAAATTAAGCATGACATGCAACTATTAGACTAACTTTGATACATATACAAATTAAGTTTGTATTTACTTGTTAAAATTGTGTTAAAGTGTTTCCCTTTAAATGTCACAAGTTTGAATCCAAAGGAAATTAAGGCATGTATACCTCCATGGATTAAATAGTTAAATCATTGCATGAAGGGCATCAATTGTTCCACAAACAATGGGGTCTCACATGCCAATTTAGCATCTACCTATATTATAACTTTATATTAAATACTATTATTATTTTCTTGTGTTACTGTGAGTGCTTTTAATATTTAATATATAGTTAAGTAGATTACCCCTTGACTAATTAGTGAAGTATTTAATATTGGATGAGAGAGTTGTAAGGTTGAAATTTCTATAGCTCGTGTTAATTTGGGTGTTTGTATCATTTCAATGCAAAATTGGATTTCATACATATCTATGGATCCATTAAAGGAATTTACACATGCCAACCAAAGACATTCAATAGTTGGGTTAGAAGTAGCAGTTGGGAGGAGTTCATTATCATATTCATCCAAGGGTTTCCATACTAGAGAAATTAGGGCATGTGTTTGATTTATGGGCTAATGTTTGAATGATATGAGGAGACGAGTTAGTGCAAGTCCTTCTTATGGTAAGGCCCTGCACCTGTTCCTTTATTTCTTAAAGTAAACTTGAAAGAAGTGATTACAAATATATGATACATATAATGTGCAAACCATTGACAACATCACAACATTAAACATTTACACGAGATGCAACTTATTTCATGTTGAATAGATTTTTCCTTTAAAAAAGAAATATATGGTACCATGATATAATATAGTGATTCACCAACATTGACCACCAAACAAATGACCTAAATGACAAATGTTATGTATGGTGAATATTTTCCACCATAAACTATGATTATTAGCCACTCTGACACCCCTAAGTTTATGGTCACTCATTGAACATGACTCCAAGAGTTGTTTCAAGCTTCATAAACTTATTCTTTCCCAAAAGACTAACAAGGATGTCTCATCACTGTAGCATTTTTTTTTTATGCGTCTTTCATCAAATTCTCTGCAACCGCATTTTTATGTTATCCTTAATTAACATTTCAATTCCACGTGTTTTATTATTGCGTATTTTAAAGGGTTTCCTTCATTCTCATGGCAGACATAGAGTCGCATTCATGGGTCCTTCTGTGTTTTGGGGAGCATCTCATTACTTGCAGTGGTTTCTCTCTAAATCAACACATGGCAAGTGCGGTATGATCAACCAAAACATATTAGCACCTAAAAGGCCATCGATTTCGAGTTAATCCCTACCCTACGCCATGGAATTTTTTTTGGTTTGAATAACTTTTGTTAATGAATAACATCATTGTGAGTAAAAAGGTAATGCAGTTTGGCTTGGCATTTGCTTATTGCATTAGGGGGTTTAATGGGTTACGGTTTTAGGGTTTAGGGGTTAAATGGGTTAGGGATTTAGAGGTTTAGGGGGTTAGGGGATTTAGTAGTTAAGGATTTTACGGGCTAGGGGTAATGGGGTTAGGTTTATGGGGTTAAATGGGTTAGGGTTTTAGGGGTTTAGGGGGTTAAATGCTTAGGGGTTGGGAATTAGGGTTTAAGGGGTGAGGGGTTTAGGGTTTAGGGTTTAGATGTTTAGGGTTTAGGGGGTTAAATGGGTTAGAGGTTTATGGGGTTAAGGGTTTAGAGGTTTAGGGTTTAGGGGTTAAATGGGTTAGGGGTTGGGAATTAGTGTTCAAGGTGTTATGGGTTATGATGATAGTTTCATTGGTCTCTGTTTGTGCACAATAGTTCTTTATTCTTTGTGTCTCAATGTAACAATTTTGTAGGCACTGTTGATTGTTGTCATGTCTTCTCTATTTATTAATTTCTAGTATTGGTTAGCCATTTCTTTACATTTATTGATCAAAATGTATATTTCAATTAAAACAAATGTATGTTCAATCTCCAGTTTCAAACTCAGCCACAGTGTTGTCACACAATTTAAGTCTAGAGAATGGACATCTGATGAAATCTCAATAACCACACTACACCTCATGACCACCATATAAGAGCTTACGTTTGAGTGTCCCAAATTCATGAGAAATTTGGTGATTATACTCTTGTGCCTCCACCTAATTGTGTCTTAGAAATGCCCTGGTTTGTTGCAAAAAAATCCTGATGTTGTTGACCTTGTCCCTTAATGGACCAAGAAAACAGATGAGACTAAGATGAATGGAAAGAACTACAAAGTTGGAGAGATTAGAAAATACTAGGATTATTTAAAGGATAAGCTTGAAGAATGTAACAGTGATTAAACAACTGAAATTTGTCCCAAACAAATAGTTGATAATGTGAAACCTTCTTCTGTACCAGTCAAGTAAGACTACATTCATGTGAGAGGAAGAAGAGGCCAAGCAACTGATAGGCATAGCCTGGTAGAGAGGGTATGGTTACCTCTTTTTAATGAAAGCTTTGATTTACATTTTTTATATCAAAGATTAACCATTTTAATATTGCCAACAAGGGGGAATTAACCCGATTGTAGATCCTAACTAGACCTGCTCTCATTTGGAATGGATAATTCCAATGAGTTTTAGGTATTATAAGTGTTAGTATGAATCTTTAGAGTAAGTAAAAGATCCCTTTAGCTATGCACAAAATATCCCTAACATCGATTATGGAGTTGCAAAATATCTTTAAGTCTATAATGAGGTGATCGCTTACGTCTTTTCAAATGAGATCTAAGCACAAGGAGACATTAACGAGATAAAATACCATATGGCTCCATGCATCCAATAGACAAGACAAGAACAATATATTTAAAAGAATTTTATATTATATTAAAGAATGGGGCACCTGAGAGGAAAACAAGAAAGGTGTTTTCCGGTTCTCCTCAATGGGATGGGTTCTTGAAAGTCCTCAATGTTTCAGATCTAAAATTCCTCTCTCTTATTGTGGTAGAAAACCCTGACAAACATAGAACTCAATGGGAGCTCACAAAGCAAAAATGGAAAATGGTGACCAAGAATAGATCCAGTGTGATCTAATGCAATGAAGGTGACTAATGAATGGGGAAAACCCTTCTATTTATAACAAAATATTAGGGTGTTCTAGAACTCGGTGCATGAATAAAATATTATTAATCAAATTCTAGAATCACCCTTTAGGAATATTTTATTATATTTGTTGGAGGGAAAAGGTCTTTTGACTTGGGTCAATTCCTTTATTTATAAACAATAAATAAACAAATGATTTATTTATTATTTTAGGGAGATGGTGGGAATATAATTAAATAAATAATGATTTATTTAATTATTTAAAAATGATTTAGTCAAATTTAACTAGGAATATTATTTAAATAATGATTTAAATAACTTATTCCTAGGAAATAATCAAATAAATAATTATTTATTTAATTAATTTCCTTGTTTTGGGTTAAATATGACCGAGAAATATAAACAAATGTTATTTCACATGGTGAAAGCAATTTTACTTAGGGTAAAATTGGTCTTACATGGTGTACTTGGGTTCATCTAATGATAATAGGTTAGATGACCAAAAAAATGGTGTAACAGATTGCCCCCCAATGTACGAGTGTTAGGAGCAAATCGTATGACCGAAGTACGTTGTAAGAACTCAATCACTAGGCATCAAGAGGGGAGTGAGAGAGAGCAATGTAAGGTAGTCTAATGTGCTAAAGGACTAGACCTTGAGGAGACGAGACTTGCAGGTGCAAAAAGTCTCTAGTTGATGAAGTAGTACCAGTGTTAAAGGTGGCGGGGGAGGCATACCTATGCCCGCCGAGACAAGAGTACAAAGAATAAGGCGCCTAGAAAACCACAGAACACAATAGCATGTGTTGGCCTAAACATGAGTCAGATAAATAAAATGATGAATCCCACATATATGCGATGCCTGGAATAACCATTAGAACTTATAAAAGAATATTTTTGTACATGAGATACAAATACACCCAAATGCCCCCTACACACGGGGAAGGGCTCGCAAAACCTGACTGATACATGCAAATCGAAGAGGCGCTGCAAGCGGTTGAGGCCGATATCATCAAATGAGAGGAGCTGCATCAAGGGCGGAAATGAAGAAGTCCTCCGGGCATGTGGGGGGCTACCTTCAGGGCCACCCCCTCATGAGGGTTGAGACACTCAAATATGCCCAGGAATCACCAATAGTTGCTGCTGCATCACTGGACTATCAAGTGTATAGAACACGATCATGTGGAAAAGTGCTCGAACCAAGGTACAATGCCCCCTATACCTAGTTTCTGGAGTAAATGAGATGATGTCGACAGAAGTAGGTCCGCCATAGGTGAGGAAATAAGGGAACCCCAACTAAGGCCTGGGAGAAAAAAGTAGAGCGACGAATAGACATACATGAGTGATGATAATGAAATGGGGGATGATCCAAAGGGGATCATAAAAAACATGAGTACAAAATGGTGTCTCATGATGGAAATTGACAAAAACAGGAATGAGTATGGAAGCAAGGTGGTGCCCCCAATGACATGTGTTGTAAGTGAGCAAATCCGATTTTTAGGGGAGGTGAAGTAAGGCTTCGTGGACAACAGGTGTCCTGGTGAAGTAACGAAATGCAAAACAAACAGGTGCTGGCTATCTAGAAGAGAATAAAACATGCATTTCGAATGGAAAATGCTAAGGGTAATATCTCTTAAGATAGAGTGCATTGTGAGGATTAGGAAGGATGTTAGAAAATTAAATATTACAGAGCAATGAAACACATAAAATATGCGGAAAATACAAGCACACAAAACACATAAAACCAGAGAGACACAGATATACGTGGTTAACCCAGTTTGGGCTACGTCCACCCCGAACAGCCAGTCCTTCCTTTTTATTATCCAGCAAAAATGAAGAGACAAAACCTACAGCAGATCCACTGTAATATCCTCTGTTCTCTCTCACAGTCTCCCTCTCTGTTTCTCGCTCCGAGAATACACTCATAATACACAGCCACAATACAATGCCCTCATATATACAAGGGGGTTGCCTTCTAGGGAAAAAAAACCTAATCTAAACATAACTTCTACCGTCAGATCATTTGCCTAATGAACGGCCCAGATTGACTAGAAATTACTATACTTTTACAAGGAAATTTTACATCTATTTTTTTAGCCAGGCGGCGCAAAAGCCCGCTGGAGACTCCATGCGTGTCGCCCCCTGGACCCCCCACGGCGGCGATTAATTACGGGCGGCGTTGCCGCCCTTTTTAAATTACGGGGGTCCAATCTTTGTGCTACAAAGTAAACAAGATAATCAGGCTCCACACCCAACGGGAATGTGGCCTTCAAATTCCTCTAAAAGATATGCCCCCTTACCAAGGTCTTTACTGATAATGTAAGGACCTAGCCATAGTGAGTCAAACTTCCCATGACCGAGGGTATCGTGGGCCTGGTCATATACTAGAACAAGGTCACCTTCATGAAAGGTATGAGGGTGGAATTTTCGGTCATACTAAGCTTTGGTGCGCTTTTTGGTCGCTTCAAGAGTTTGTAATGCAACATGATGTTCTTCAAAGGCATGCTCGAGCATGATAAGTCGTTGTTCTATAGGTTGGGTATCAGGGAGAAGTTCGACGGCCAAGTGAAGGGAAGGGATTTCACACTCGATTGGTAAAACCGCCTCCTCGCCAAAGACAAGGTCGAAAGGAGTGAAACCGGTGGTGGTTTTAACAGAAGTACGATAAGCCCACAAAGCAAGGAAGAGCATGAGATGCCAATTGGTTTTGTGATTATTCATTGTTCGTTGAAGCATGGTCTTAAGAATTTTGTTGACCACTTCAACTTGGCCATTACCTTGGGGGTAATAGGAAGATGAATATTGGTGCTCAAAACCCAATAGGGAGGATAGCTCATGCCAAATCTGATCTTCGAAATGTCGGCCATGGTCTGAGACTAACTATTTTGGAACTCCGAATCAAGCAATGACATGGTTAGAGAAAAAGAGGGCTGCAGTGGCTGCCGCATTGTTGAACGTTGGCATAGCTTCGGCCCATTTAGTGAAATAGTCAACCGCCACGATGATATATTTGTGGTTACCAACAGATGGAGGTTGGCATTCCATAAAGTCGATGGCCCATTTACAAAAAGGATCGGCTGTGACAACAGGGTGGAGAGGAGCAGGAGGAGCTCGCGCCTTGGGGGCGAAATGTTGGCAATTGGAATAGTTTTTTACTGCTTCAATGCAATCATTGAAGAGAGAAGGCCAAAAATATCCCGCACGCATGATTTTTTGGGCGGTGGCGAGGCCGGAGAGGTGGCCACCACAAGCGCCGCTATGACGGGCATTGAGGACTTGCTCGGCTTCAGCGTGTGTGAGGCAACGACAAAGGACAGTATCTATTCCGCGACGATAAAGGTCATCGCCGATTAGAAGGTAGCGAGAGGCTTAGTGTCAGATACGTCGTCGAGCATCACAATCAAGATGAAGGGCGAACTTTTGGGTGTGCAAGTAAGTAAGGATGTCACCGTACCAAGGATCGTCGGTGGTGATGGAAAACAAATGTTCATCGGGAAGAGCATCATTAATTGGAGTATCTTGCGTCCTAGAAGGCAAATCATAAATGAGTTCAGCGAGGACTAATCCTTTCTTACTTTTTGGGGTGGCAAATTCAAGGTCGAATTCTTGGAGGATAACGACCCAACGGGCGTACTTCCCATTGAGGATGCGGCGACTCAATAAGAAAGCCATGGGGTTGGAATCACGACAGCTAGTGCTAATGAGGATATAATGACGCAGTTTTTGGACCGAGAACACGACAGCTAGTGCTAATTTTTCTTCATGCGAGTAGGACACAGGTGGACCGGCAAGGTTCTTACTGACATAATAGACCACATGTTCAATATCGTTATTGTCCTCCTAGATAAGGACACCAGCAACCGAATAGGTGGAAGCGGAGATGTATAGGATGAAATCTTGGTCAAATTCAGGGAAACGTATCAAGGGAGCAGATGTGAGAACATGCTTGAGGGCATCAAAAGACTCTTGAGCGTATGTATCCCAGACAAAAGGGCTGTGAGATCGAAGAAGTCTAAGGAAGCCATGTGCGGTAGTGGCGTAGTCAGGAACGAATCGGCGAAGAAAATTAGCTTTGCCTTGGATACTTTTTAGCTGGCGTAAGGTACGAGGCATAGGAAGTTCAAGAATGGCTTGAACCTTCAAAGGGTCAAGAGTTATCCCATATTTAGACACGATGAAGCCAAGGAGACGACCAGCGGGAACACAGAAGACACATTTCAATGGGTTAAGGCGAATGTTATACTTGCGGCATCGGAGAAAAATGGTACGCAGGTCATGAAGGTGTTGCGCCCGATGTTTAGAACGCGCAGTAAGATCGTCTAAATAGGCAAGGATAATATGGGCTAAGTCATGGAAACAATAAGACATGGCTTGTTGAAAGGTGTCGCCGTCGTTTTTAAGGCCAAATGGCATGACTCGATATGCGAAAGTGCCCCACAGACTAATGAACATGGTTTTAAGTTGATCAGCACGACGGATAACAATTTGGTTGTATCCGGAGAAGCCATCCATAAAGGAGAGAATCTCGTGCCCCGCACACTCTTCGATGATTTGGTCAATAAATGGTGTGGGGAATTTGTCTTTGGGACAAGCTTTGTTCAGATCGCGAAAGTCGGTGCAGACACGAATGTTGCCTTGTTTTTTGAGGACGGGAACTGGGTTAGACACCCAAGTGGTATATTCGATGGGGTAAATGAAACCAGCTTGCCGGAGCTTGTCGATTTCAGCTTGGATGGCTTCACGTCTAGAAGGATGGATGGGTCTCAACTTTTGACGGACCGGAATGGCATCAGGCCATGTGTCGATGTGATGTTCGACAATGGCAGGATCGAGTCCGGGCATTTCTAAGTAGGACCAAGCAAAAATATCATGGAATTCTTTGAAGAGTTTGGTGTAGGCTTCAATTTCTTCCGGAGTGCATTGGGCGCCCATGGTGATATGTTCTTCAATACCTGGTTTGACAGAAATGTCTATTTTGATGGTAGGAGAGATATTAGCCATATTTCCTTCTTCGAAAGCGTCAGGTGTAGGGATAGGGTTTTTGAACCAATAAAATTTATCGGGAATGAAGTCTTTAGATTCGAGGGCATATTGGTCATGGGATTGGTGTGGTAGGAATTAAGCACGATGGTGCATATCGTCCCACGGAAAAGCAGGTTCGGTCATGGCTTCCATGATGTCTTCATTGGTCTGAAAGATGGGAAGAGTGGGTGGAATAGGAGGATCAGTAGAAATATGAGACACCTGATTTTAAGGGGGAAGGTTCACATGTGTGTCGGCATGAGGGGTGACAGCGGAGCGAACAGAGGAGTGGGTAGGTGAAACATCGGGGGAAGGAACTAAGGGGTCGGTTTCCGGGAAACGCGGGGATGAGGAAAGGTAGGAAATAGTGGCTGAATGTTCAGTCATTTCAGTATCGGTATGAGAAATGGTAATCGGGGTAGACAGGTGGTCTGGTGTTAGGGAAGAAGGATGACGGGCAAGCGCGGCTTCGAATTGGCGGTATGCGGCTAAAGAAGCTCGATACTCATCAAGGCGGGGGCAAATATGGGTATAATGTCCATGGAAATCGCACAAAGAATAAGGGTGATTGGTGCGCAAGTGTTTAAGTTTGGGAAGAGAATCAGGTATGGTGGCATAGACTTCAGGAATATCGGATTAGGGAAACGTTTCATTAACCATGGTTTTGAGATGTGGTAATTCAGGGCAGGTATGGGTAGCATGTCCAACAACATCGCACAAGGCACATTGGATGGGATGCTTTGGAGGTCAAGGAGGGGCAGAGGTTGTCGAGGTGGATTTGACCTTGGATGCCCCCTTTCAAGCTTTGTTAGTGGCACCTGACATGGTCGCAACAGGAGGTGGTTCCTGATGAGGGGACTGAGGCACAAGTGCAGCGGGAGAAGCCATGGGTATCGGTTGGACTGGGGTCAAAGCAAGATAAGGTTTGGGTTGGCCAGGCAGAGTAGTGGCTGGGGGGTCTAGGTACCAGAAGGGTATACCCAAGGTCAAGTTGGGGAGGGATAGAGTGGCCAAGATAGGGACGGAATGAGCACTAGGAGGGGGAGAAAGGAAAGGAATCTGACCAGTAGGGAAATGGCCAGGAGGAATGGTGCCAAGGGGGTTGTGCTCGTGCGGGGTCAACCCAGAGGGGTAGAGAGGTGCGTGAGGAATGTTTGGGGAAGGGGATTTTGAAGGAAGAAGGTTGGCTAGCGGGGGAGAAGGGCTAGGAGCTGGAGGGATTGAGTGCGTTTGCTTACTATCCAAAGTGGGTTGTGCAAGGTCATCCCAAGAAGATTGCATCATGCAAACATTCGCCATGCTAGGATCGGGTACGGGAGGAGGGTCAAAAAAGGTGCCAAGCAAGGAGGAGTCTTTATAGACACCAGGGGAAACACTGGTCAAGGAATCAACAGTTGACTTATTGGTGACAGTAGAGATGGTGGACTCGGGGGATGTCTGAGATTTTGGTTCATGGTAAGTCAACTGGTCAATCGTGACAATCTTGCCATTATGAGGAAAGAACATCTTGCGGTGGACTGCGGATGGGACGGCAAACATGGCATAGGTGTAACTACGCCCCAAAAGAATGTTGTAGTCAAGAGGAGCGTCGATAACTTCCACGTCGACGCAAACAGTCTTACCTGCAAGGGTGATAGGACAATTATGAAAGAGGTCGATGGGTTGGGAGGCATGGCCATCCCACGCACGAAGGGTGATTGTGGAAGGGGCTAGCTCAGGAGATCCAAGTTGTTTCCAAACCAAAGCAGACATCACACAGGTAGATGCCCCCTCATCAATAATACACCGAGCGACATTGGCATTTCGGATTTTGACTGGGATTTGGAAAGCAACAAAAGGAGGAAGAGGGGGATGGTCTGACTGACAGGCGTCGAAAACAATCAATTGGTCATCAGCAGGATCTACAGCACCCACGGTAGATAGTAGAGCCTTCTTTTGAGAAGGGCACGACTGGAGGAGTTCCAGTGTTGAAATGGCAGCAGGAGATTGTGCCAGATCATCTACTATACTATATGAATGGGCAGCCCGACCATAGGCAGCATTTCGACGTAATGGGCCCTTAGGAGTCTTGGGGTGAACCTCGGTTTTGGGCGGAGGGATTTGCAAGGGACCATTGGGTGTCGACAGAGGCTCTGTAGGACCTAAAGAGGGAGACTCGGAGACAGACGGAATGGGAGGCGTGGAATACTGACGGGACTGAGTTTGAAGGTTGAGGTCGACGGTGAGACGTGGGTTAGAGGCCATCATGAGAATCTGGTAATCAGAGGAACCAGAAGGGGAAGGTTGAGTGGTTACCGGGGCATGAGGTGGTTGAGTGGCCACGAATCCTTGTTGAGGGAAAGGATCTGGTAAACACAGCGGGTTGAGAAGTAGCTGGATTTGGAGGGACAGTAGGGGAGGAGTGTTGTCCCCACATGGTGGCCTGAGACTCCCACATCTACCACATTTGTGGTAATAAGGGACAGTCATGAGTGTAGTGACCATAAACACCACAACACGAACAGGGCTTATTGGTGCGAAGCGGCCTGTCTGGCTTGGGCTGAGAGCCCTGTGGCTGGTTGGCAGTGGTAGAGTCAATATTGGAAGGATTGGATCCACGATTACCAGAAGCGGATTGATTGCCTTTTCTCTTTCTTTGAGAAGGAAGAAAATTAGTTGCCCCCTGTTATGCAAATACTTGCCCTAGAGGGGGTAGTAAGTGCGGTTGCGGGGGTGGGGAAGGCAACAGAGTCGGAGGTCCAAATGCTGGAGGAGCTGGGACACCAGGTTGTGGATACGGATAAGGGGTAGGATGGGCAGCATTAAGGTAAGCAGGAGTGTGGGCAAAAGGAGGAGGTATGTCGTATCCTGGGTACATGCTACCTGGAGGGGGGAAAGTGCCGGAGGGGCTAGCCCCTCCTGAAGGGAAACCATAGCCCAGAAGAGGTTGAGCAGAGGTATGTGATAGGGTTCCAACGATACCGTCGGCAGAGTGAGATGCCCCCGAGGCATTGGGGCCACCGGGCTTGGGGAGGTCAGGAAGGACGGTATAAACATAACCAGATTGGGCATAGATAAGGTCATATTTCAAGGCTATTTGGAGGGAGGCTTCTTCGTTTTGGGGAAAATGGGAGGCGACATCTTTGCCAATGGGAGGTAAGAGAGAGCGAAGGAACCAATCCATGTAAACTCGATCTTCAAAGGGGGAGTGCGACACAAGCTCCATCTTCGTCGCCATTCCTGGACATGAGCGGAAAGGTGGGTCGAAGAGGATTGATGGAAAGAAGTTAAGAGTTCAGTACCAGTGTCGTATCGGAGAGGGAGCTGCAAATAAGATAAAAAGGCTTGGGAAATGGTCGCAAAGGTGGTATGGGAAGAGGTGGCTTGATCAACATACCATTTAGAAGCTTCGCCGATAAGCATGCGTTGGAACAATCGAAGACGGATGGAGTCATCGGTGATGGAATTGGAGGGACACCACATGTGGAAAGATCGAATATGGTTAGAGGGATCTTCACTAGCAAGGCCTTCGAACTTGGGAATGTCAGAGGGGAGCTTGGTTGGCATAGCAAGCCAACTGACATCGTGGCGAATAGGATCATTAATCAGCTGATTGAAGTCGGGGAGACTGAGGCCGGCCATATAAGGGAGCAAAGGGGCAATCAAGGTAGGTCCCATAGTGGTTCCACTGGAAACAGACCTAGCAGTAGAACTAGGGTTTCTGCTGGTAGTAGGCCCTGAAGTAGACATGGCGAAAGTAACAGGGGGAGAAACAGGAGTAGGGGGAGAACCCGAACAATCAAAAGAAGAGTCGGAGTGCAGACTCAGGGGAGGACTTACTCGATGACGACAGGAAAGAGGAAGTCGACCAACCGGAAACTGAGGGTGAAGGCCAAGAAGTCTCAGGGACAAACGCCTTGGAGGCGCAATGATGACGGGAAGAAGAAAACCGACAGGGGCAGGGAGGGGTAAAATCAAGTGAGATCAATGTCGAAACAAGGGCAAAGAGGTGTAGTGTCAATTGATTTTAAAGGCTATGCCAGGCGGTGTTAACCAGGCTCTTCTTCACTTAGGGTCAGTGTGTGGCGTGCATTAATTTTAATTGTTTAAATCCAGACATTTTGAGAGTAAAAGAAAAAGTGTGCTGCGTAACTGAAAATAAATCTGCAGTAAATAAGACTAAAAGAACAGAAAATTAACAGCTACCAATGCGTCAATCTAACCCAAGAAGGCAGGTCTCTCAAACTAGTCTATAAGAGGGAAAAAACTAAGCAAAGCACGCTAAAAAGAGGGCAATAGATCTAAGGTCGGGAGGGACGGGGATCTAAAGGAGAAATCTACTGAAAAGAGGTGCATAGAACAGCAAAGAGGCAGAGGCAAAGTTTCTGCTAAAAAGGAGGAGATCAGCTAAAAATAGAAGGGACTAGGAGGCAGCCCTAGAAATGAACCCAAACAAAACTATATGAGGTGATTTGAAAGGGAGAAGAGCTAATCTAAAGGGATCTGAAAATGAGGTATCAGATCTGGAAGCAAAAGGGCTGAAATCCTAGAAATTTAGACTTCTGAACCAGCAAAAACTCTCCCATAAAAATTGGAGGGTACTAGAGCCCTAAGGGGCAAGATTCCCACTTAGTTGAGTGAAACAAATCAGAAACAGGTCTAAACGGGCGGAGACGGAGGCTGGAAAACCCTGACAGAAGCTTCAGACAAACCCAGAAAAAGTGCTGGAAAATGCAGAAAAAAGTGCAGGTCGCAGGTTCTGACATGTTTGCAGTCCAGGTCGCAGATTTGGGGCAAAAAAGTGCGACCTCAAGGCCAGGTCGCACTTTTTGGGCCGATAAGTGCAACCTGCAGATCCGGCACTCTCGGCGGCAGATTTCAGAAAAAGTTGTCGTCTCAGCTGCGGCTGATGTCTGGCACCTGCACAATAAGGCCAGAAACACACGGAAGTTAAAAATTTGACTGTTTGAGTGTTTTAGAGGTCGAAAGCACCATAAAAATAAGAAAAACAGAAAATGGAAGAGAAACCCTAGGGTCTGAAACAACTAGATATGCAGGAATATATGACAGCGGTCGCAAAAGAAAACCCGTGTGGAGTCGCCAATTGTTAGTATGAATCTTTCGTCGTAAAAGATCACTTTAGCTACGCATAACAAATAGCCCTAACATCGATTATGGCTGCAAAATATCTTTAAGTCTCAATGAGGTGAGATCCAAATAGTGCCGCACAAATCCAAATCTACACAGTGAGACAAGCGTATTAAAATAAGGTTGGCGGGTTCAATGCATCCAATAGACAAGACAAGAACAATGTATTTATAAGAATTTTATATTATATTAAAAAATGGGGCACCTGAGAGGAAAAAAAGAAAGGTGTTTTCTGGTTCTCCTCAATGGGATAAGTTCTTGAAAGTCCTCAGTGTTTCAGATCTAAATTTCCTCTCTCTTATTGGTGTAGAAAACCCAGACAAACATAGAACTCAATGGGAGCTCACAAAGCAAAAATGGAAAATGGTGACCAATAGTAGATCCAGTGTGATCTAATGAAATGGAGGTGACTAATGAATGGGGAAAACCCTCCTATTTATAACAAAATATTAGGGTTATCTAGAACTTATTGCATGAATAAAATATTATTAATCAAGTTCTAGAACCACCTTTTAGGAATATTTTATTATATTTGTTGGAGGGAAAAGGTCTTTTGACTTGGGTAAATTCCTTTATTTATAAACAATAAATAAATAGATGATTTATTTATTATTTTAGGGAGATGGTGGGAATATAATTAAATAAATAATGATTTATTTAATTATTTAAAAATGATTTAGTCAAACTTAACTAGGAATATTATTTAAATAATGATTTAAATAATTTATTCCTAGGAAATAATTAAATAAATAATGATCATTTTAATTAATTTCCCTTGTTTTGGGTTAAATATGACCGAGAAATATAGACAAATGTTATTTCACATGGTGAAAGCAATTTTACTTAGGGTAAAATTGGTCTTACATGGTGTACTTGGGTTCATCTAATGATAATAGGTTAGATGACCAAAAAATGGTGTAACAACAACGACAACAATGAACACCACCATGCATACACAACAAGCACATAGTCCACAAACATAAATAACACATATGCAACTAACATGTATGCATGAAAAATCTATTCCCCGCCTAACTATCCAAGTTATGAACCATGCTCTTATACTAATTTACACTAATTTCACATTTACCCAAGCACTAGGGTAAACTTGTGATGAGGAGCTACTGTGATGACGAGAGGCTACTACGATCTGATTCAACCTCCTAGGTCACCTTAAAGAAGTGGAAATAACACCACACAACTACACATACCTTCTACAGCTAGTACAAGACAGCTAGGAGCCATCCAAAACTTTCAGGTGGCTAGACCCTAAGACAAACTAACCTTTTTGTGCATCAATCCCCCGCCGCTCACACAACATGGGCATGTGTGCAACTCGGGGACTTTTCCAAGTAGTTTTGAGCTTGCAATCCCGATTTTTGTGCCACTTTCTCAAGCCTGTGGCTCGTGTCACTTCCCAAAACTCCATGACACTTCCAACTAAAAGATAACAATGGAATAAATATGATGTAATCACTTAAACAAATACTTGACTGGACCCCTACTAGCCATGATAGACATTTCGTCAAACATGTCACAAATATGTAATCTACAGGTTTAAATAACACATCTGAGCATAGGGGTCTCATACTTATCTCAGATTCGCTAAGAAGCAATGTTTTCTCATCACTTTAGTTGCATTATCATCTATTAGGTCATAGATTCATTATTCATTCATTTAGAAGTCAAAACATGATGAGAGCCATACATCATCATTATTATAATACATGCTCATAACCAACATAATAGCTACATAAATACCAAGGATACACCAACCATATAATTCACATACAGACCAGTGTATTACTCATGAGAGAACAAGGGAAAAAAACCTCTTATTAATGTATGCAAAGGCCAACCAGGTTTGGGACTTCCACGTTCCACCCGACCATAGATTGGCTGAACCAAATATTTCTTTCAGCCAATTACCCCTGTGCCATATTCCAAGCATGAATGTGGGAATCATAACCAAAATCAACCAAGGCTTCTCGAGGCTACACCACCTTAC
Organism: Pinus albicaulis; assembly: GCA_034641835.2. Lineage (NCBI taxonomy): Eukaryota > Viridiplantae > Streptophyta > Pinopsida > Pinales > Pinaceae > Pinus > Pinus albicaulis. The sequence continues at coordinate 714,283,765 of CM076583.1, read as the reverse complement.
CATCATTAATAGAATCAAGATTTACCGCAATGCACACCGGATCACTAGGAAAAAATAGTAAACATGTAACACGAGGCTTTACCATGATCTCCACCAGATCATTAGGCCAAAACAAGCATGGATGCCACCATATTTCTCCACCTACATCGTGAGGAATTTTTTTGTCTCCTAGTCTCTAGGTCGCTTTACCGCAATCCACACTAGATCACTAGGCCCTAACCAATACTCCACCCTCTAGGATTTACCATATATCCTGCCATTCACTGACAAGGATTCCTAGGCCTAATCAAGAGAAACCACCTCAAGACTTTACCGTATATATCACCATTCACTGGAAAGGATTCCTAGGCCTACTAAGGCACATATTACCTAGATTTACCGCAACCCACATTTTGGTTTAGTGGTCACTACGCCAGCGACTTTACCACAATCCACAGTTTGCTTCAAGGATCACTAGGCCATGTGTTCCTTCATTTAGCGATCCACCTCATTCAACTTGGAATTCATCCATCAATCCAGCTCAACCAAAACATGAGAACCCCTCACACCATCGCTATCTGGAAATGGCAAGGTTAGGCTGAAAAAACATTGTCACGCTTGGAAAAACCCATGCCAATGACAACAAGAGAACCAAGAACACACATGCAACACCATGAAAAAAATCTAGCAAGGAAATCACACATGCAAATCTATACATGCAAGTAAACCCATTGTACCTTCTTGATCCCACTTTTGCCTTGCTTGACATTTGCTTCCTCTTTCCTTCTTTTTCTTTCTTGATCCAACGTTGAAGTGCTCTCCAAGAAAATTGTAAGTGTCCAAGAGTGTGAGAGAGAATAGACGGAGAGAGCTCCAAAACTGAAATAAAAAAAGGTTGAGCCAAAAGCCAGTCAACTAATCCTTAGAAGCCTTTTTATCAATGAGGCCTCTATTTTCTTCATTTTCATCCTCACATGAAACTTGTGACCTTTCACCTTCCTTTTCTCCTAATTTACATTATTTTGATAAATAAAATGTCAATTAATGCCCCTTGCCTTTCCAAATCCTTTATCTTTTCCTTTTCCATTTTACTTATCCATAATAAATTGAACTGAATACCCACTAGGATGTTTTTCCCACCATTCATCTTGGAATACGTGTCCCATGACCGTAACCTTATATATTTTTTACATGAATTTTTACTAGGGTCGTTACACTAAAGCACTTCATGTATTATGAAGTATTGGCCCACTAGCTGACCATTAGAAGTCCCACCTTGTACCATTACTTTTTCCTTCAAATTTTTAATTATGTATTTTTCTTTCCTATATAAGTCCCTACCTTTTACTTTTTTCAAGTTTAGCTTTTTCCCAAGACTGCAAATAGAATTTTGACTCCATGGCATAATATATTAAGTCACTTATATACTCACAACAAATTCTAGATATTTGCAACTTGGGGAAGGAGCCATCCCACAAAAGGAGTTGAAGTTATCACTTGGTCAAGCCTACAACACTTAATTATTCAATTAGATTCAAATCCCAACTTTGCCTTCATAATTTTCACACATTGGAGGGTTCCTTCACCACAAAACCAATACCTATGTTATATTGACTCTATTTTTCACAATTTTAAAACCATGTTTATGAATAAATGTGGTAAGATATTGGTCAACAAGGTAAATCCCTCATGCCCCCTACACACCAATCAAACTGTTGCTTTGGTATACTTCAAGATCAAGTCCAATTCTTGAATTGGTCTCCTAATCATACAGTTTGAATTGTTTCAAGATCAAATCAATTCCTCAAATGAACCCTCTTCATCAATTTCAAATACGTTAAAAGACATTTAGTTTCAAGGACAAATGAAGATCCATACTCTAAAGAAATAGGTGGCACTATGAGGAGAAGAAACCTAGAAAGGAATCTTCATGTGGTAGGGAATCTCCAAATGGTCCAGTTATAATGACCTTTAAGCATTATGTTGGTTGATTTCAAGAATCATTCCCTATTCCTAAAACTAGGCCTTTTTTCGCTATTCAAATTCTTTGTTTAGGAAACTTCAAAAGTGGACCTAATTCCTCCATTGCTCCCTTGCTCACTAATCGAATTATTTCCTCATCAAATTTCCAAGTTGGACTTGATTCCTTAATTGGGGCTCCCTGATCACTATTTGAACTATCATCTTGGCTTGATTTCAAAGATTAACTTTATTCTTAAGTGCCCCCCCCATCATTAAAGTTCAAATATGTTCAAAGGAAAATCAAGGTATGTACTTTGAAGAAATGGGTGGCACTATGAGGAGAAGACACTTGGCAAGGAATATCCATGAGGGTAGCATAACCATTTTCAAGATGGAACTCACACATGTGGCCTTGATTTGATGTGATTAAGAGAGAGTGGTGGCCCCTCAGTACGATTTAATGAAATGTTTAGTTAGGAGGGCATGAGATTAAAAGATTAAGAGAGAGTGGCAGCCCTAAAGATGCCTTTTAAATCGAATATTAGGCATACCATTTTCCCCACCAGCATGTGCAACATCATTTTCTCTTTTACATAGGAGGTTTTTTCAATCAAGAGTTTAATTTTTCAAAAGTTGAAGAGGGTAAAAAATAGACAAAGGTCATCATAATTCAAAGATTTTCTTGAAGCATCATGTTTTGTAGCAATAAATGGCTTCTCCTCCTTCCACTTCTCACCTCCTTCATTCTCATTCTTATTGTAAGCATATTCTTAATAGCAACCTCTATAGAGGGAAAGAAGAAAGCTTAAGACAATAAGATTGTAATCCTAAACCTTGGTGCAATTTTTTATCAACAAAATGGTTGTTTAAAATATGAGACTTCTAATGTCCAAATGTTGAAACTACTATTTGAATAATCAACTCTTGGATTTATTATGAAATCATAATTGGAGTTGTTGCCATTAGTTAATATTAAGTTCAAGCAAGTTATCCTGGTTTTCTCCCCTTCATTTTGTATCTTATATAATATTGAATAAGCTAATGGAGTTATGAGTGTCTTGCACATAGGTTTTTCATCTAATGAATATGCACTAGGAAAGTAGTTCTACCTCCTCTTGTCCATATTTGTTCTTCCACAATTAATTACCTAGCCTTATAACATTTTGGGACCCACGGTTCAAAAGATCATGAATCCTATTAGAACCCCTCCTCTTGGTTATACCCCTTTTGAATTTCCTCTAAATTAAAAATCAACAACCTATTTGTGTTTCGAATCAGTAGGAAAGATTGACTCAATGCACCATTTTTCTCTATTATTCTCTATTAGGGCACTCAAAATATTAAAGTTTAACAACTGTAAACAAGATTCTGGGCAAATCTTTGCCAGATTTTCTGAAAAAAAATTACTAGATTCTGGGTGAAAACGCCTGGTTTTTAGACTAGGCTTATTTGAGTTATTAAATGTTTGTTAATTATGCATTGTACTTTTAACACATTTTACAAAGCATTTTCCAATAACATGTTGAAAGTATAGACCAATAAAAAAATCAAAAAAATAAATTTAAATAATTTAAATAAATAAACAATAAAAAAATTTAATGTTTAACTATGGAAAATTATAAAAAAAAATTGCAAATAAAAAAATTAATGTCAACATCACAAAAAAAAAAAAAAAACCAATGCATAACACGTGCAAGGGGCAGGTACAATAATAATTTGACTACATCACAATGTTAGACCACACTTCAAACAAAATGTTGGCATTGGATTCGATTTTGAGTAGCTTCCATCTCTTTTCCTATTAGCACCAGCGGAGACGTTAGGCTAAAAGATGCCCACGTGGATCCTTTCTGTACTTTGTCGAGATTCTCCACTTGATATATCCATTGGCGGGCTGAATGCAATTTGAATGGTCGGTGGAATGGTCGGTGGATCGAATGTCAGGAGCCCCACCAAAATAGAAAGGCCGCCTCTGCTGTGACAACAACCACATACACATTGACAACTTCAAGGCATAAGGCATACTTATCAACACGGAAATAAATACTTTTCAGTCTATTGGCCCATAATGCATCTGGCAAATAAATGTCCATTGTTGGATAGTGTACTAGATTCCCATCAATTTCCCATCAATTTCCAAGGACAAATTTCGACTAGATTTTTGGAATAAATTAATTTAGGTAATTTTCTATGAAATTTATTTGGATTTATGAGATTGTTGAAAAGTTTTATCAGCTTATTATCAATTTGAATAAGAAAAGCATTGAAATGTAAAAGGCAAAAAATAGAAAATTCATAGCTCCCTAAACTATTTTTAGTCTAATAGACTTTAAAATCTCATTTCATTTCATTTCTTTTAAATTATTTATTCAAATTATTTTCAATTTTAGATTTGAGGTTTTGATGCTAGAGTCCAGAGGCTCATTCTACAGCTCAGTATAAAAGAATGTGTAAGTTTATCAGTCCTGTGTCCCATTAAAATAAAAATTATATTTTAAATGAAAAATAATATTTGCTATAATTAAAAAAATGAATTTATTGTAAAGTAATTAGAAGTTAAAAAATGTGTGAATGAGATGTTTAGATCTTATACTTTCAAAATATTTCAACAAGAAATTTAAATAAATTATTTAAAAATCTATTTTAACTAATTGTTAAAAAATTTATTTGGTCTTATATATACTTTATTTAGTAGTAAAAAGTACAATTTAAATAATGAAAAATCACATATGGTATTTTGCACTCTATAAATATTTGCACCTCCGAAATTTGATCTATCCATTTTCACCATTAAAAAAATTATTCAAATACTTTCAATTTCAAATTTTTGAAAAACAATAATAGAATTTCAAGCCGAAAATCATGGTTCACACAAAATCATCACCTACACTTTGAAAAAATATTTCTTCCTCAAAATTGAAAAATGAAATGAAATTTTAACACGGACACTAAAAATATAGTCTATGGATTCCGTGTTTTTGGCCTTTTCTTATTCAAATTAATAAAATTTCTGCCAAACTTTTTCAAAATCATACCAAAATTTCCATTATATTTTTACCTAAATTGTGAACTCTATTAGCTACGTCTTTCATACCTGCAAACATGAATTGAGTGACAAGATGCCTGAGATTCTGACGAACCTTCCGGTGTCTCCGTCTTTGATTTCTTGATGGTGGGATGACGTGGCGGTGGTCCAAAGTACAGACTTTTCCGAAGCTTGTACGACACGTGTGGGGCTCCATGAACATAAAGTTCAGTGCCTTGCCCGACAAGCAAGGTATCTCGCCCCATCATTATTCAGAGGGAAACATGCGCACAACAGAAACAATTCCAGAAATTAAAGTGGACAAAACTCAAGCTTGGAATTCTGTAACAAATGAAAAATATATTTTATAATTATTTTAAACTTTAAAAAGCTGTAGCCTACCACAACCAGTCAAAGAATACTTCAAAATTAATTGACAGAAAGGCAGTGGGCCATTCAACCTTTTTAGCCCCGCACTTTCCTTACACCTCACTCATGGCCCATAAATTCCATATATATATTCTATAGTTCCTTTATATTGATTAAAAAAAATCATTGACAATTTTATTACTTTGGCTTTTAAAATAACGGATATTAAAATGTAGAAAGTATATTTATTTTATCTAAAACTTTTTGGATTTTAATATAAAAATATAGTGGGCCATTCAACCTTTTTTGCCCCACTTTTCCTTACACCTCACTCATGGCCCATAAATTCCATTATAGTTCCTTCATATTGATTAAAAAAATTCATTGACAATTTTATTACTTTGCCTTTAAAAATAACGGATATTAAAATGTAGAAAGTATATTTATTTTATCTAAAACTTCTTGGATTTTAATATAAAAATATATATTTTATTTTAATTTTAAAAAATTAAAACAACTACCTAAAATATTTAAAAATTAGAAAATTATATTTTTTTCCCTAAGATTCTTTACCGCACTGACTCATGTATTCCATAACTCCTTGACCTTGAGTTAAAAAGGGGTTAACTTTAAAAAAAATCACTCGGAGTAGTCAAAACTGCACTGACCCATGTATTCCATAACTCCTTGACCTTTGGCTTAAAAAAAGGGTTAACTTAAAAAAAATCACTCGGAGTAGTCAAAGTTTGACTGACGGTTCACTGAAACTATTGGTGCTGGAAACTTGGGTGACATCCATGTATTTTATAATTATTTGACCTTGACTTAAAATAAAATCTCTTGTCATACTTAGATTTAAAAGAAAACCATGCATATTGAAAATTAACAAATTCAATTTCATATATATATATGAACAAATTAAAAGATGATTAACCATTTACCAAACAATTCACTCTGAAAACTGTGAGCCACTCAATTTCCTTTTTCTTCACACTTCTCAGCATTTCACACATGCATTCCACACTTTCTTTGTCTTGCATTTAAAAAATAGAAAACCACTTCTCATTTCATAATTCCTTTACCTTTGGGAAAGCACTTCTCAATTAAAGTAGTGGGCGTAGAAGAAGCGACATTAGAAAGGAGTAATGGTTGAGAATGTCTTCCTCTTAGAGTATGGGGTTCCAGCATAAGAAAGAAAAAAAGAAAGAAATTATTTTTAACGTTTACGAGGCTAAAAATAACCTATGGGACAGATTGCTTCTTCATCTGGCTCTTGTATTCGGTCACTTTCCTGTGGAGTTTTACAATAATCGCTCTCAACTTCTCGACAAACTCTTCATTGAATAGATTATCCCAAGAGCTAACTGCCATAATACCTGCATAATTTTCCCTTCTGTCTTTGAAGGCCTTGCATTCTAAAATGAAATGTTTTCTGTTTCCACTTTTCCGGAAGAGCAAAAAATACACTCTTTCCTCCCACATTTCTTTTGGCCTTTTCCAGCGCCAAAATACTTTCGTTTTGCTAATATTGACTTGCATCCCAACCCTTCTACAAAAATTCTCAAGGGAACGTAAGTGCTCTTGCAAACCAAAAGCCGATTTAGCAATTAGTATAAGGGCATATGCGTACAAAAAAAGCCTTATAATGAACTTGCCCAAATGGATATCGTCACCCCCTTGCGAATTTAGCCACTCTTCAAGCTTGTCAATATATAAACCAAAAAGGTTAGGAGACAATGGGAAACCTTGCTTGACCCCGATATCGCTTCTAAAACTTTCAAAAATTCCTGTTGATTTTCTAATGTTCACTTTCACCTCTTCATACAGCCTATGCACCACTGCTCTCAAATGCATGGGAATCCCGAGTTCCTCCATTTTGAACCAAAGCTTATCTCTAGGAACTGTGTCAAAGGCTTTCCTGAAATAAAAAAAGTAACAAAAAAATTCTTCCTTTTTTTCCCAAACTTTTTCAATGATGTGCCTTAAAGTTATACAATGATCAACTATGGAATGTTTAGGTCTAAAACCTGCTTGCCCATTAGTACGTTTATCTCTTTCTTCTGCCCACTTGCTAATTTTATTTTCTAACATGCTTCAAAATAACTTTGCAAACAAGGGGTTTATCATTATGGTTCTATAATTGGAGGGATTATTGATGTCACCACTCTTGAAAAGAGGTATTGCCATACTAGTTGTCCAATTTGTGGGGAACCTCTGCTATATGATGTTGTTGAAAATTTTTGTGATGTGAGGTGAAAGAATTTTTAAGCCCCACTATAGATACTCTGCTTGGAGTTTAGCTAAGTCTTTTAATTTTCAAGCACCCAACTTTTTGATACCCATCTCTACCTCTTACACCGTGAAGAGTTTTGTGTATGTGTTGACCAAGGGAGGAGGGTCAACCTTGGGATCCTGCTCATAAAGTTGTCTTGCATAGTCAAACCATTTAGAAGTTGTAATGTTGTTTTCAGTTTGCACTTTTTTCGGTTGGAGCATATGGGGTTATTTTTCCCAAGGAAGATTAGTTCTTCTCTCCTCGAAACCATGAAATCAACTTTTTTCTTTCTTAATATCTGCTTGTAAGCTTTGAGCTTTATGTTATCCTTGTCTAACTCATTCCACATTCTCCTTGCCTTTTTGCATTCCTCGTCAAACCAAGCATTAACCGAAAAATAATTTGTTTCAGACTTCTTAATTTTTCCTCTTTTGCACTCAACAAGTGCACTTTGAATTAGATGTGTTAATTTGTGACTATGAAGGTCATGCAATGAGATTTCCACCTTCTCGAAGAGCCTCTCTAGCGTTATTTTGAAGGTATTACAATTCTCTGGAGTCAAAATAATTCCTCCCTTTGGGGGATTTGTAGAACACGCTGAGTTTTTGACCCTAATTTCTTCTTTCTGGTCCAAGAGAAACTTAAATAAATTGGCTTGTGATCAGATTTTAAGTCCCAAATTTGATCTCCAATCAATACTTCCTCCATTTTTTCACACAAACTATGCGAGAAAATTATATAATCTGCTACACTTGCTCCATTGTAAGTATTGCAAGTGAAATTACCAGACTTTTCCCATCTAGTCAAACCATTACAAATGACTAAATAGAAAGCCCCACATAGTGTAAGCAATTGTTCTCCAAATATATTGCATCATTTATCCTCTGAAATTCTCCCACTGATGATTACTCTCTTCTGTAAGCCAGATAGGGTCACATTTTTCTTTACAACAAAGAATGCTAGCTTGTTCACCTGCATTTCTAGCATTGAAATCCCCCACTCTAAGGACTTCACCTAGCTGAGAATATATTGTGATATCTGCTTTTAGGGCTGCAAAGGGATCTTTGTGGTCAAGCCCTATACTTTTGTAGATTTTTTAAACTTGCGACGCAAAATAACATGCTGTAATTCTGATGTGATTTCCATTTTCTGATATTTTAAGCCAAACAAATTGCTTATTTGGGTGTTCTTTTTCTCGCTGAATGAAATGACCTTTTTCTCTCACTAATACCACGATACCCCCATGCCCTTTTCCATTCCCTGTTGCCTTGTTCCACGTTGCTATCTTCCAGTACCCTTCAAACAAAGTTGTCTTGCACCCTTCATGCTCATGTGTTTCTATGAGGCAAATTATGTCTCTACCTTCCGGAATAGGCCCTAACCCAAGTCCTCGTCTCCATGGGAAACCCCTGCAGTTCCAACAAACTAATCTTAAGGAAACCTAGGTACGACTTAATTGATATTTTTTTTTACAAGCAAGACTCACAGTTGAGTCTTTGTCCCTGCTTGCCCACACTGGTCGTTGTTTCCTCATTTCTTGTTGAAGAGTTTGTTGCCACTTCTTTGTTATCGTTTTTCTGCCTTGTTTTGGAAGGAGGTCCAAATTGCGCTATCACAGATTTACCTTTATAAATACATCCTCTCTTTCCCTCATCTCTTGCTGCCCTAAATTTTGTCATTTCGTCCCTCCTTTCCTCTTGGTGTCTTATAGTTAAATATTCTTCTAGAAAAAACCGAGAACCCCTCAAGAGTTGCTTCTTGCTTAGAATGATATCTTTATCATTCAAGCTAGGCATGATGACTTTTATGGGTTTGGCTCTCTCACCGTTAATATTACCTACTCTCCATGCTTGGCATATTTGTCCTTGCCATTGCAGCTTGTCTTTCAAGAAGCCTCTTGCAAGGTCAAGAGTACGTTCATTTTTCCCATAATATTTCACCCCTTTAATAATTATGTTTGTTGCTCTATCTTTTATTCCCATGCTTTCTCTATCTTGCATGTTGTAAACCTGAATGTTTGTTTCTCCTCCCCTCTTAGCAGAATTGCTAATAACTTGAGCCTAGGTTTTGAAGATTTTTGTGGAATCTCATTTCTTTTCTTCTCTTGATGTCTCTTCATGGTTGTCTATTTGGGCAACTACTTTCGCCTTATCCTGGGATGGTTTCGCATTCATCGCCTTTGTATTCTCCACTGCAAATTTCTTCATGTTTTGCACCTCCTCCTTCATGGGTTGCCATTCTATCTTCCCTATCAGGATAGCTTCATGTAGCAATGCCACTTGCTCCTTCATAACTTTGTTGCTTTCTGCTAAAGCCTGGTTTTCAGTTGTTATTATATGGATTGTACAATCTCTTTCCTTCTCTTTAGCTTATACTACCTCCAACTTATTTTTTACATTTAACAATTATTTCACATAAAGATCAGATGACCAAGTGAGAGGTGTGGATGTGAGACTATATAAGGCAGAATCATCAATGAATTTCCCTTTTCCTTTGGACTTGTTGTTGCCACATGGTTAAAAAGAGGACTTGTTTGAATTTTGTTTCTTGCGAAGGACCCGAGTACTTTCCCTTTGAGACCTTTTTTTCCTTGTGTGCTTCCATTTTAGATGAGCTAGTCTTCGTTTTAAAATTTCCTGATACTGCTTGGCATTAACCCAAACCCACTTCCCAGCTTTGGTTGTTGATGCAATTTCCACTTACCCTATATCATTTGCTTCCACGGTTCTGAATTTTCTTGTCCCATTATTAGGATGATATTAAGGGAAATCAAAGCTTTTGCCCAAAACTGACCCTAATATTGGCTCCGTAGTATTTAATTGTTGGGAAGTTATATATATATATAGAGTAGTTTATCTTGGTTACAAATTAGCTTTGAAAATAATGGAAATTCTGGTATGAATTTTGTCAAAATAAGGCAGAAATTTTGGGAAATCTGGGTTACAACTGTCAAAGTTTAGGATTTTGGGTATCCATGGGGGTTTTGATGGTGTTGAATCCATTTCCACCATCAAAACAACAATTCAAGCACTCTTATGATTAGATTAAAAAATAAATAAAAAATTGTTGGATTTTGGTGAAAATTAACTTTACCCGCAAATTTGTGGCCTTGATAGATAAACCACCATATATATATATATATATATTGATTGTTTGATTATTTTTTAATTATTTAATCGAGAAATTTCATTACTTCAAAAGGTTACATGTTTTATGGTGTCTTCAAAGAATCTGTTGGCCTCACTCTTACTAGATTTGTTGGCCAACATGTGCATGCCCAAATACATGATATATTGCCAAAATGGAAATGATCTACATACACTAATTGACAATGATTGGTGAGCGATTGTCAAAAAAATAACAAAAAAAAACCAACTAACACACATTAGGTATCATCAAAATTTACTATGACATGATGGTTTGGAGCTAAGCCCAAAGGTGACGAGGGTTTAAACTCACAATGGACGTGAACCTCCATATGAGCTAGCTTGGGTTCCAACCGATCCAATTGCTCCTGAATGTGCCTTTGTCGTCTCCAAAGACTCGCCATTCTGTCATTCATTTCCCACATATTGCATTGTAGGTGGTTCATGAATTCAATGATATCATTATGGTAATCTTATCGGGCTCGGCTAAGCTAGACCATTGAATTGTGCCACTATTGAAGGATATTACTACTATCATCTGAAGAGGGTGCATTTCCAGCCGAAGGGAGGAAGTATGGAAACGAAGGATTCATTGTTTGACCTTGTCCTTGTTGTTATTGACAACGTTAGACTCTTCTCATCTCCAACCCATGACTCGCCCTACCTCTTGGAAAATTCATGTTCTGCTTCTCACCAAGGTCTTCTTGACTCCAAAAAATCCCCTCGTCGAAATGTTTGTTACCCCATCTAGTCAGACGAGTGTAACCCTGTGATTTGAGGAGTGTTCTAGCTACCCATGACCTCCACCGCACATTATATGAACCACCTCGGTTTTTCTTAACCACCACAAAGATATACAAAGCAATGAACAGAGAAACAACCTTTTCCCCGTTCGGTAATTCTAATCTGAACTTAGACAGGAACACAACAAAATACATATATATCCATAGATACAAAGATGCAACAGAAATAACACTTCATTTCATTAATATCAAAGAACTAAAATATTCTTACAAACATAATGGAAATAAACTAGCTCGGGCGATGGTAGCTTATTTATGAGAAAAGATGTGGTGGTTACATGTCTCCAAACTATGTTACAATGAGGCTCAAAGGCCTATTTATTATTGAGAAACAATGGAAAACCCTAAACACCCAAAAAGATAACCCTAGGAGATGAATCATCAAAATTGTTGGCCTCGCTAGGGTAAATTGGTACATCAACTTTCCAAGGTCATAACTTTGGCATATGATCTCCGTTTGACATGCACAATACCTCATTAGAAATATATATCTGAGGACTATAACTTTTGACTGAAAACATCAATCAATTACATATGTTTTCCTATTTTCCAAAAAACGTCGTTTAGGGCCTCAAAATAGCTCCAGAAGTTCAGGACCCAAAAACCTGCCAAAAATAGTAAAATATCCACCCAAATGAGAGAAATTCCCCCCCCCACCCCCCCCAACCAATCTACACTGAACAAAAGAAAATTCAGACCCAAGAAAGCGGGTCATTAAGGCAAATGAGACCACATAGATGAACGAGCAATCAAACCCCCACCCATGCTTACTAGTCACACACCCAAGGGTGGGTATAAACACCCACCAGAACCACTCAAGACAACCCCACTTCCCCAGATCCTCCATAAAGGGCACACTGATACACTCTTTATCAAACCATATCACTAACACACCACACCCAACTTTCCAAAGACTATGCATCACAAAAATAGCCAATGTAGAGAAAGAAACATGACAAAGATGCTTATACATAATATGCATTACCAAGAGAACCTCTGAAAATGACACGTACACAACTAAATTAGCAATGCAGCGTGGTAAATTTGAACTAAGCCCCCCATATTTCCTAACAATGTATAATTCCTTGTTGCATACAACCTCTTGCTTACTCAAGTTTACAATACAAAAACTACCCTGGAGTCCCCTCTCCTCTCTTGCTCTTAGACTTGGGCTCTGCGCCTTGGAGAAAACCTTCGTGAGCAATTCTGTAACAATCACGACCAACATTCTTGGACATAAATTCATTTGGGTACCCAACCACTGCCATCTAAGCCACCATCTTTGCATCAAGTACACTAACATTACATCTATTGTAAATGTAATTAATTGCTGATCCTTAGAGACTAGACTCCACATACGTGTCTGCATGCATCCCACCAGCAAAGCAACTCCTCATCCCATGTCAAGAATGGGGTGTAGGGTGGTGAGCCCTCATCGCATTTTCTAATTTCACGTTGTGTGTTATCCTATCAGGATATTTTGTTTGAAATTATTAAATAATAATAATAATAAATCTGATAAGAAAAGTTATTAAATTTAAATGATTTTGTTTGAAATTTATTAAGATTATTTAAAATAAATTGATTTTTTTTTTTAAATTATTGAAATAAATTTTATGTTAAAAAAATATTTTAAATAATTCAAAATATTAATAAAAAAAAAATTCAAATAATTAAACTTTTCCTAATAGTAGGGACCAAGGGATTTGAAGCCGGGTCAGGGAATATTGGCGAAGTATTCGTAGTGAATAAATGGCAAAGTTGCTTTGTGGTTAACACTCGTTCAACATGGAGGGCACTGATAAACTGCAAGTAACCATAGATTCCCATACTCACAAGGTAGCAGATAGTAGGTAGCAGGTAGCAGATCTGCGACATACAGGTAGCAGATCGACTTCGTTTCAGTGGCAAGAGACCAAACAACAAGAGATCGAATACCTCAATGGAAAAATCCTTCAACTATGATTCACGCGTAGGGAAATTTTGATGGTGATGTGAACGACGTCAAGGGTTGAGTTCTCATAAAAATAAGTTTAGGACGACACAAATGCGAAGATTCGAATTTACTCTTTGCTGAAAAGGGAGTATTTTCTATTTAGGATTTATGCTTAGGAGGATTTTCTCATCTTAAAATGGAAAGAAAATTAATTGAAAATGTTGAAAATGGTAAGGAAATATCAGGTTCTGTGGAAACCAATCATTTAGGTCAAGTCAAAATTGTTTCAACAGACAAAACAGGAAAATGGATTTGGGTAAATGCAAAGCAGTATTAGGGCATTTAAAGACGTAGGTTTGCTCGCCTCAAATGGGAACAAGAACAAAGACAAAGAAGAAGAAAAAAATGCCAGAGAGAAAATAAATATGAGCAGCAAAAATAAAAATAATCAACCATTTACAGTCCCAAAACCACACCTCTTACTTGGTCATCAGATCTCTATGTCGAAGAACTGATGAGGTCCAGGACAAGGTTGGAGATTTTGGAAGCCAAAGAATAGGAAAGGGACCACAAAATTTTAGAGATCACATTTGAAAATCGGTGTTTAATGGAAGGTAATAGAATTTTAAAAGAACATGTAAAAATGTTACAAGAGGCTCTAGAGATAGGAAAACAAGAATGGAAAAGCATGAAGACAACGTGGAAAACCATGACAGGATCAAGGGAAGCAAACAAGGATTTGATAATTTCTAAAGCAACGCAGGTAGATACACAAGTATCTCAACAAACAAATCTTGCAAAAGAGAAGACAAAAAAGAACAATAGGGATGACGGTCGAAAAGAAATCAAAGATAGAGTTGAAGACGCTAATGGTTACATAAGGACAGGGGAAGAAGAAGAAGAAGATGCAAGTGCTCATAGAGCACAGGAAAGAGAACACAAAGAAAGAAAAGGCAGGGAAACACAATTTATTATCAGGGGACTAAGAGATGGTGGGAGGAATGAAAGTACTCTCAATTTGAGAAGGGACTTTCTAAAAGAGAAACTACACTGGAAAGGGAAAATTTGCCAAGCAAGGAGAGTGGGGAAGATATGTGAAGAAAGGCCTTGTCCCATAAAAGTCACCATGGCAACCGCGCAAGACAAACATCATCTCTTGAGCAAAAAGAAACTCTTGAAAGGCTCACACTTCTTCCCAGATGAAGATTTAACCAACAAACAACAAGAGGAGAGAATGGAAGAAGTAAAGAAAATCAGGGCGACAAGAAATGAAGGGAAAAGGGCATGGTTGTACAATGGTAAAGCAATTATTGTAGTGTTTGGGACTCAAGACAAAATAGGGCAGCAAGCTGGTAGTAAAGAAAAACAAAGAATTCAATAATAGGGAGGAAAACAACAATAGCAACATGGATGGAAAGGGGTGAAGACTCAAATTTGAGTCTTATGTGTCAAACTGCGTAGCACTCAAATCCTACCCAGGCCTACCTAAGTTTAGTTTATTGGAATTTTAGAGGTTACCCTTGGAGGAGGGGACGAGGAGGGCACCTGGGTTAGGGCCTATTGTGGAAGGTATAGATATAATTTGTTTCACGGAAACTCATGAACATGATGGTTGCAAAACTCCTGTGTTTAACAATTATTTGAAGTTAGCGGTTTGGAACAAGGTAGCAGAAATGGTAAAGGGTATGGGGGAATACTAGTTTTAGTGAAAGAAAAGGAATGCTGTCACATTCAATTGATGAAAGAAGATGAAAATAAACAATATTTATGGTTCAAAATATCAGAGAATGAGAATCCCATAAGAATTGCAGCATGCTATTTTTCCCATCAAGTCTCAAAAACTTACAAAAATAAGGGGCTAGATAGCAAGGATCCATATGCAGCTTTAAAGAAAGATATTTCCGCATACTATCAGTAGAAAGAAGTGCTTTTAGTGGGCGATTTTAATGCTAGAACAACAAATCAACAAGCTAGTATTTTTTGTTGCAAAGAGGATCATAATCCTATTTGGCTCATTGAAGAGGAGAATCCCCAATGGGTGAGATGTTCAGAAGATAACAAAGTTAGCAATCATTTTGGAGAGGAACTGCTTACACTGTGTGGGGCTTTCAACTTACTTATTTGCAATGGTATGGACAGATGGAAAAGGTCTGGGAACTTCACTTGCAACACATACAATGGGGCAAGTGTCGTTGATTATGTGATTTTTTCATAAAGCTTGATAGAAAAGATAGACAAAGTTAATATTGGAGAGCATAATTGGGACTTGAAATCAGACCATAACCCAATTTATATGAAGTTATCACGGGTAGAAGAAATGCAGCATAAGAGAAAAATCCAATGCTCTCGACAATCACTACCAAGGGGTAAAATTCTTCCAACACAAGAAAATTGTACTATATTCAAGAAAATGCTGGAGAGATTAATTTAGAAAGAGAAAACTGGTTTTCAAAGATTCAACAATCATGAGTTAACAAATATAATTCAAAAGGCACTTGAGAAGTGCAAAAGAGAAAAAAAAAAAGGAAATCAGAATCCAATTGTTTTCTTGTAAATTCTTGGTTTAATGAGGAATGCAAAACAGAAAGGAGAACCTTGACAAAGAAAGGCAAGGAGAAGATGAATGTAAATTTATATAAGTATATACTAAAAAGGAAAAAAAATGAGTTCATGTAAACAAGGCGAGATGAGTTAATATATCTAGGCAAGAATAACCCAAAGCTTTTCTAGCAGGAACTTCAACCAAGGAAGAAGCAAATCGAAATTAATAATACAACCAATCAATGGTTTGAATATGAAAGACAACTCTATGAGAAATAATCAGAGGTTGAGCCTCCCTAGGGCTCAACGCAACTACAAAGCTCTTTACATTACGGGATGTGGAGATTGGAATTAAGAAGCTGAAAACGGGAAAGGAAAAAGACTTGGTTGAACTTCAAGCAGAGTATCTAAAATGGGGAAGGAACACTCTTGCACTGCACATCATGGAAATATTCAACAACATCATTCAACAAGGATTCCCAAGAGACTAGACAACTAGCCTAACAATATCCCTTTTTAAAAGTGGATACATTAATAACCCGTCCAATTACAGAACCATTATGGTCAATCATTTGTTTGCAAAGATTCAACAACATGGTAGAAAATAGAACCAGTAAGTGGGCAGAAGTAAAAGAAAAGAGGGAAAAAGGACAAACGGGTTTTAGGCCGAAGCATTCTACAGTGGATCGCAACATCACGTTGAGACACATTATTGAAAAGGTTTGGGAGAATAAAGAAGAAGTATTATGCTGTTTTGTTGACTTCAAAAAGACATTTGACACAATCCCTAGAGATAAGTTGTGGCGTAGAATGGAAGAACTCGAAATTCCTTTGCTTATAGAGTTGTTGTCCATATACTTTATGAAGAGGTGAAAGTCAAAATTAGAACCTCAGTTGGTATTTCAGAAATCTTTAGTAGTGACATTGGAGTCAGGCAAGGTTTCCCTCTATCCCCTACTCTTTTTGGTTTATATATTGATAAACTGGAAGAGCGGCTAAATTTGCAAGGTGGGGATGGTGTTCGGTTGGGGGAGTTTGTGATAAAGCTTCTTTTATATATTGATGATCTTGTATTGATTTCTAAATCGACCCATGGATTGCAGATGCACCTATATGCCCTTGAACATTTTTGTAGAGCAGTGGGGATGCAAGTCAATATTAGCAAGACCAAGATAATGATTTTCTCTAATAAAAGGAAGCAAAGTCAACATACATTCTTCTTTGAAGGCAACATTATTGAAGAAGTAAATGAGTACAAATACCTCAAGATTGATTTCAACAACAAACTTAGTTGGGAGGACTGCAGAAAGAAGAGAATCTTAGGAGGGTGGAAAGCATTATATGCTCTTTGTAATATTCCCAAATTAGCAATAGCTAATTGGAATATTAATCCGGACCAATTTTGCCGCCAATAGTCAATTTCAAATAACAAAGAGCGGGTCGTGGTCTCACCCGAGCGCGCAGAGGCAAGCACGCGGGCTGGGTTGGCAGCGTGGGGCCGAGAAGGGCTGCGCGGGAAAGGAGTCGATGGTTCGAGAGGAAGGCCGCATACAAAAGGGAGAGAGCTTCCTTGTTTTTGGGGATTATTATGGATGTTTAATATATTGAAACTGGTCGCTAAGACTTGAGCACACCGGCTGTTTAGTAGGTCTGCAGCACTGTTTAGTGCGCCGAGTGTCTCCGAGCGGAGATCTCAACCTCAGCCCCGGGGGACTTCGAGTGCCTGCTCGGGTGAGGCATTCTTGTCATCATTTTGTCAGAGGATCAGGTTTAGAACTTGTGCAGAGCAGCGTCGGGAGTGTCGACGCAGTATTTGTGGGAAGACCGTGGATCGACCAGTGTGAGCTCTGTATTGTCACCATTGTAGTGGTTACGGGTCAAGAGGAGGAGCAGAGAGGATTGGGTCAGGGAGCATTGCGCAGAGCAGAATTAGGAGTTACTTAGCGGAGCCCTTTCAGCCGCATCATATTAGCAGCACGCGGCAGTATTCCCAACTGCTTGAACGCAACAGTAAAACCGTTGTACCCTTGTATTTTCGGGATTATCTTTTGCCTTGCCTGCGCCAGTTTGAGCACTATCATCTGGGCAGCTATTGTAATCACTTATACTCCTCAGCATAATAAAATGGCTTAGTGATTTCTCTGTTAATGGGTATCTGTTGCATAGGTCGTTTTATTATTTTATGTGCTGTTGAATATTGGATGAAGGAGCATTCAATTGCTGTACCATTTGCTGTGTTTATTTAATTTCCTTAAATAGGAATATTACAGTGGTATCAGAGCATGGTTCTGGCTCAGCCTGTGGACATTATCACAATGCCTACATTCTTACCTCCAGTGCTGAGTGAGAAAGAGAGGCAACATGATCATATACCCTTTGGAGACTATTTCCGTAAATGGCAGTCCATGGGGGAAGACTTCAAAGCAGCTTTACCCTTCAAAGATTACTGTCAGCTCAGGCAGGATGAAGGAGGAAGGTACAGTGAAAGGAACAGTGGTTTTTCTACCATGCAGAGTTCAGATTCGCAGCGTACCATTGGGAGATCACCTCTTCCCATGCATGAGGGATCCACTAGTCCATGTGAGTCTAAGCCCAAGAAGACCGGAGCGGTGAAAAAGGAGAGTTTATTCTCATCTCTTTTCAGATCCAGAGGAAAGGCATCCACCATTGAGGAGGACAAGAAGGGTGAAGAAAAAGGAGAGGAAGTACCATGCGCTTCCAATTCTCATCAAGAAGAAGATATCACATCACCTCTTGAGGAGGCTTGTGAAAACATTGCCCTTTTTTGAGAAATTTTTTTCATTTTTTGGGTTCTTCAACTTTCTGCAAACTATAACAATTTTTCCGTGTAGAATTTCATTTTGCGGTAAAAATAAAAGTTGTGAGAAATTTTGTTAGCTTTTTATTACTTATTTTTTGAAATTTTTTTATGCGGATTTGATATGTCAACTTAGCGTTTCTTTGAGTGTGTGTTTCTTAACAATCAAAGAATTCATAAGTAGTCATGTTATGTGGCAACGTTGTATTCATTGAAAATTTGTGTTTTTGAAAAAACAAAATGTGTTATAACAATCTAGACAGAGTCTACTTTGGTTTCGTCATATTTACAAAGCCAATGGATGCATATCATAATTACTAGAATTTTTTGAACTGGTCTAATACGAAAAACTGCGTATTTTTGATATGTTTCGTGTGGCAACAAATTTCTTAACATACAAGTTATAAACTAAAAATCTAAAAGCTACCCATTACAGTCAACGGACCAATGTAATGCCCCATAATTTTTTTAATTTTTTTTACAATGTATTTTGGGAGATACAAAATTTTGATTTCACTGAATCACGATGACCCTCAAAAATTGTTTGCACTCATTTTATTAGAAAAATTATTAAAATTAATAAACGTTTACGAAATTCCATAAAATTTATATTTCCTGAAAGTAGATTCAATTCTGAAAATGCTTGTCTTGGTTCCGACAGTTAATTAACAAGTTTTCATGGAGTTTAATTAGTCCAAAGTTGCAGAACCGTTTTCAGAGCTTGGCTCTGCGTAATCAGTGACGCGTTAGTTCGGCCGAACTATTAGCGACAGTTCGGTCGAACTATGTTTTCCGCTTACGGGCCGCTAAAACTAATGGCTTAATAGTTCGGCCGAACTTATTATCAAAAGTTCGGCCGAACTATTGTGTAATTTTCCGTCGGCCGGAATTTTTTGTGGAGCCCCTTACAAAACACATATTTCGCGGTCAATATAAATTGCCGCGAAATGATTCACAATTTTCGCACATTTCGCACTTCATTTCATCTTACAACTTGGTTTGAATTCAAAAATTTTTCTTCAAAGTTTGGGGTCAAAAAAAATTTTTGGAAGACATTTTCTGGAGGCGACGTGATTTTTCTTGGAGGTTCAAAGTTTGAATTTAAAAAACTTTTTTGGAAGACATTTTTGGAGGCGACGTGATTTTTCTTTGAGGTATGTACGTGTTTTGTGTTGAAATAAATCTTTTGAGCTTTTTTGTTCAAAAAATTTTCTTTACATTTTAAGATTTAAAGAATTTTTTGGAAGACATTTCTTGGAGGCGGTGTGATTTTTCTTAGAGATATGTACGTGTTTTGGATTGGATTACGTATTTTTTAGAAAAGATTTTTTTAAATTAAATCTTTTGTGATATTGTTGGTAATTGAGTTATTGTCTAATTTTTTAAAGGAAATTTTTTAAACCTCATACCCTATTATCATGGGAAATCGAAGAACTTGTGTGAGAAAATATGATCGAAAAAGAAAGCCCGAGGAACGTAGAGAAGAGAAGAGACAATATCGCAAAAGAAAGTTAGAAGCTCTCTCAAATATTGAAGAGGAAAATCAACCTCAAGCAGAAATTGAAGCAGGTATGTAAATGTAAATATTACATGCTCTATTGATATATATTTAATTTTTTCCTAATGTAAAATGTAACGCTTAATTTTTATTTGATAAACTAGTTTGAAAAATATTTTGTTTGATGTAAACAGACAGAGATATTCCTCAAAATATTGAAGAAGAAAATCAACCTCAAGCAGAAATTGAAGCAGGTATGTAAATGTAAATATTATGATCTATTGATATATTTTTAAAGTTTTTCCAATGTACAATGTGAAGCTTAATTTTTATTTGATGAACTAGTTTGAAAAATATTTTGTTTAATGTAAACAGACAGAGACACTCCTCAAAATATTGAAGAAGAAAATCAACCTCAAGCAGAAATTGAATCGGGTATGTAAATGTAGATATTATGATCTATTGATATATTTAAAATTTTCCTAATATTTATTGACATATTTATTAATTTAGTTATTTATTGAATATGTACTATTTTTTCGAATATGTACAGATGAAATCACTATCGATAATGAGATGTTAGAAAATGTCGACACTCGCACATATGGAGATAAAAAACCCGACTATTTTATACGATATCGTGTCGAGAAAATTTTGGAAATGTTTTTCAAAACTGAGGTGACAGTTCAAGCTCAAATGTTGAAATGTCTCTTATCATCAAGGAAATTAAAAGAAGCGATGACACTATTGGGTATTCGAAAATCAACCAAAGATTAAAAAATGAAAGAAGAGGTGATAAAAAATATTAGTGGTGCTATAGAGTCAATTAAGAGATCTAGAGATAAAAATGTTTCAAATATACGTAGAGGAATACAAATGGCAATGGTTTCACCAAGTACTCAAGAGAATCGTTTGAATCTAACATCTATGGCACGAGCACCGGGAACCTCGCGAAAAACTCTGCACAAACATCGAAAATTTCGACTGCAAATAGACGTAAATGATGAACTCGCTTGTTGGAGAGCTATTTGTAGGCAACCATACAAAGATAGACTTGGAGAAGATGTTAAAAAAATAATATATGAATATTGGAAGAACAATTCGCGTGTTTCACCGACTGCAAGACATGTGATGCGAAGAAGAATAACACGAAATCAATACGAAGAACATGAAAACATCTCTTGGAAACCACTCAAATAGAGTTATTCAACAAGTTCAAAGAAGAGAATCGTCAAATTCAAGTTTCACTCAGTGCTTTTGTTCAACAAAACCATGGTATGTAAAACCTATCACCGTACGCGACACTTGTTGTTGCCGTTATCATGTGGAATTTGAGTTATATTATGACACATTCCTTGATTTCGGTAGAACATTATGGAATGATTCACCTCCTCCTTCCACTATCTGTGAATTCATATCTCAAATTCTATGTGAAAGAGAAAGCGATGAACTATTTTACAAAAAGAAATGTGTTGGTGGTAAAAAATGTGATGATTGTGGAAATTTGACTAAATTTCAAAACAAATATTGTATTGATATAAATGATCAATCATTGTCCAACATGAAAGTGAAATGGAAGAGATATGAATATACCAGTACATCGATTCAAGGTGCAGATAGTGTTAAAAGAATCGAATTACGAGAAGACTAAATTTTTCTAATAGACTTTTTGAGAAAGTTTGAAGCAGAAATTTACAAATACACCATGCATTCCCATAGAGCTCGATGGCAAGACTTGCAATTCAAAAAATCTCATGAAGTTTTTCCACCAGGAACCATTTTGTCAGTGATTGATTTTGCAGAAAACTACACATTTGCTCCACAAAAAGAAATTCAGAGTGAATACTATCACTCTGACCAAGTCTCCATGCTCGTTCATATTCTATATAGACATGCTGAACAAAATATCGATCATATAGAAAGCACGAGTGAAAATCGACATACCATTAAAGAATATCATTTTTATATCAGTGACGATCGTACGCATGATACATGTTTTGTACAACATTGTTTTGGAAAAATTTATGATTCATTGAAAAATCGTGGAATAACATTCAATGAACATTGGATATGGTCAGACGGATGCGCAGGTCAATTCAAATCTGCACGATCATTTTTTGGTTGTGTCGTCTTCATAAGAAAACCTCCATTAAACATTGTTGGAATTTCTTTGAGACTGGCCATGGAAAAGGAGAACATGACGGTGCAGGAGCATGCATAAAACGAGCACTTCGAAGATATCAAATGAACCACTTTGCACGCCGACTTGCAAACGCCGAAGAAGTTGTTCAATGGTGCAAAAATGCTCTAAGCCATGAGATTAACCCATCACGAGAAGTGCAAAGGTACATTCAATTTAATTTATATTGGTAATCTAATTTTAAACATTGTACATTTATCATGCAATGATTATTTTTAATTGTATTTTGATATCATATTTACAAATTATTTTTCTAATTTTCCATATAAAGGTTTTTCTGGCATATTGGAATCTGAGACGTAAATAGATCAATTGGAAATGAAGTTGGAACAATAAAAGGGACTCGAAAATTGCATTCAATTCAAACAAAATTGTCCACAAATGTGTTTGCATTGGATAAAAGAAAATATTCTTGTTTTTGTGATGTTTGCATAGACAACACAAAATCCAATGACATCCGTGAAAACAAAATGTATGTGAACGATTGGAAACATACAGAGCTAAATACAAAGGGAAAAATGTCTGTTGCAATGATTGAAGAAATGGAATCAGAGGAAACTACAATATCATCCGATGGTGATCGAGTTTCTGATCTTGTTAGAGAAGGTAACAATTGAATTAATTTTTAATGATTTAAAGATTTACAAATTTAAATTTAAATATGCATAATTAAATGTTAAATTTATTTTATTGTGCAGGAGATGTTTTTGCTGTAATTGCACCTATTGACAACGATGAAAATGTGAAGTATTATTTGATGCGTTGCACTGAACAAAAAATGAAATTATTACAAGAATATAATGATCACGGATTTCAGTATGACAAAGGGTCTATTATACTGAAAGGTTATTTTTTCAAACAAACTCGTCAAAGTGGAGACTTTGTTTACTTCGAAGACTATGAACCTGATTCCATAAGTTGTCAATATAGTCACTTGGTGTGTGCAGCACGCATAAAGTTGATAGAAGTTCAATCAAAGAAAAATCAAAAATTAAGAAATGGAAAATGTCAAAATCCGATCATGAACGGATTATTGAGGATGGAATTCCATTAGAATTTTTTGAGTGAAGTGTCAGGACAACAATTTATTATCTTTTAAACCTTTCAGTACTCAACTAAAAATTGAACTGCTTATGTTATTTGTGGTTTGCAAATGTTACAAATTGTTTGGGTACAAGCACGTGCTCTAGTTTCCACTGAAAATAGTTTTTCTATACATGTGCATTGATTAAAAATGTTAAATATGTATTTGATATATATATTCTAGAATGAAATTAATTGTTCTTGTATATTAATTGTTTTTGTATATGTTCTCCAACCATATGGTACAAACTATTTCACTTTATTTTGTAAAGTCAGATTCGGTCCCCATATGGCCTAGCCTCCAAGGGACGAGATAACAAGTGGTTGTCCCCACTTGCCCGAATCTCGGCTTTTAAGTACAATTTTACTGTTTATGTCGAGCATCTTACATGATGTCCTAGCCAAAGATAGATTCTCTTTGTTTCAAGTTTCTAGTAAAAGTTGTCACCGAATGCCCCGCTCGAACTCTTGTAGTAAACACCATACCTCATCTCTCTTGCTCTCCAATATTATTAGGTTTAATTATTATAACACAAAAATCGTTCTAGACATTATCAATAATTTTTTGCGCTTAAAGTAAAATCAATGAACACTATTAATCCAATGTCTTTACAAGTAATGTACCATCATACATGTGCAATTATATCAAATTAGAAATCAACATATACAATGAAATCAATGGGGATTGTCTTGTTGCAAGTAGTTCATAATTTCAATTTACCATATGTGCAAATGTAGGTTGAAACCATCCAAAACTTTAAGTTGTAAATTGAAACCATCCAAAACTTTAAGTCTTAAAACCCTTTCGATTATATATTGTGCATCATTAAAACATTTAACATTTAAAGTTCATTAAATATCACATGCAAAATGTAGATTGAAACCATCCAAAATCGGAGTTTTAAAAACTTCACATGCCACATGCCAATTATAATTCAACAATCCAACAAAAACATTTAACAAATTAAATATCACACGCCACACTAAGACGACCACACTAAGAGGATTGGTGCACTTCGTTTGGAAGGAGTCAATATATGTCGTATTGGAGCGATTAGACAGAATTCGAAAAGGAAAGAGCTTGAACCAATTCAAGCAGACCCATGATCGAATTGTTCTATGGAGCTTCATGAGAAGAGATAACAAATTAAATATCACACGCCAAAGTCGTTTCAAGTTTTTGGTAAAAGTTGTCGCCGAATGACCTACTAGAATATTATAAATACTCACTTTGTAAGATCATTTGGCATTCGGAAAAATTCGAAAATCTTAGACTGTCAATCAATTTAAAGTATCATTCACCATAGGGAGTGTAAAATATTCAATGTAGGTTGGTGACGATGCTCACTCCTAGCTTGAAGCAGCGCCAATGACCAATTCTTTAATGAATTCCAATGCACTAGACCAACGTTGGTTCAACCTACTTGGTTTTTCACGCAAGAAATTCCAAGGATGGACTTTCTAGACAAACCGCTGAAATTGAAAAGCTTGACATGGAGATACGACAAGGTGAACAAAGACTTCAGGAACTCTTTATGGAAAGGGCTCACTTGAAGGAAATAAGCACCACGTTGCAGGGTAAAGTCAAGAACATGGAAGATAAGATCAAGAGGGACTTTCTTGATCCGAAACCTATTGGTTTGAAGAGAGAAAATGCATGTGTTGGCACACTTGGAAAAGAAGACGACCACACTAAGAGGATTGGTGCACTTCGTTTGGAAGGAGTCAATATATGTCGTATTGGAGCAATTAGACAGAATTCGAAAAAGAAAGAGCTTGAACCAATTCAAGCAAGCCCAGGATTAAATTGTTATATGGAGCTTCATGAGAAGAGATATGTGAAAAGCACTGTTAAGCCAAGGGCTAGTTCAAAAAACATATTGGAAGAGGAAATGTTGAAGAAGATTGCGAAAGTAAGGCACAAGACAAGGAGGAATGATGATGAAAGTTCCTTGGACTTGAGATTCATGTCTACAACCGTACATGGGAAAAAGTTCTCTGCTTTGATAGACACGGGGCTACCCATAGCTTCCTAAGTCGAAAGGCAGTTTCATCTCTTAGAAAGAGGAAGGCTAGCATCGAGAAAGAGTTGAGTGCTTTCAAGGCAGTCAACTCAAGGATAAAAGTAGCACGACTGGTGTCATGAAAAGCACACATGTGAGAGTAGGGTCATGGTTTGGAAAGATAGACTTAAGAGTCATTGACATGGATGATCATTCTATGATGGACCATACCAATGATGGATCGAGACATGAACTCTTAATTCTTGTGATCAATCTTAAACTATTTTATGAAAGATAGATAAACCATTTAAATATTTAGCTCAAACTCTTGTAGTAAACACCATACCTCAAGTCTCTCTTGCTCTCCAATATTATTAGGTTTAGTTATTATAACACAAAAATCATTCTACATTGTCAATAATTTTTGCGCTTACACTGAAATCAATGAACACTATTAATCCAATGACTTTACAAGTAATGTACCATCATACATGCAATTATATCAAATCAGAAATCAACATATACTACATAATGAAATCAATGCGGATTGTTTTGTTACAAGTAACATTTCAATTTACCACATGCAAATGTAGGTTCACATTCTATCATTCATGTAGTTTTAAAAACTTCAGATACCATTAGAATTATAATTCAACTATCCAACTAAAACATTTAACAATAAATATCACATGCCATGGCAATTATAATTCAACTATCCAACAAAAATATTTAACATTAAATATCAAATGTCAAATGTAATTCAATGACAACATTACTTCACATTCACATGCCACAAGTAATAAAACCATCCAAAGAAAACTGAAATCAATGAACAAGTTATTAATCCAATGACTTTACAAGTAATGTACCATCATATGTATGCAATTATATCAAATCAGAAATCAACATATATAATGTAATGAAATCCAATGACTTTACAAGTAATGTACCATCATATGTATGCAATTATATCAAATCAGAAATCAACATATATAATGTAATGAAATCAATGGGGATTGTCTTGTTACAAGTAACATTTCAACTTACCACATGTGCAAATGTAGGTTCACATTCCATCATTCATGTAGTTTTAAAAACTTCAAATGCCATGCCAATTATAATTCAACTATCTAACAAAAACATTTAACATTAAATAACACATGCCATGCCAATTATAATTCAACTATCTAACAAAAACATTTAAAACATTAAATATCACATGCCATGCCAATTATAATTCAACTATCCAACAAAAACATTTAACATATATGTCCAAAAATACGTCCAAAAAACATATTGTAATAAAATATGTCCAAAAATTGTAAATCTCACTCAAGTATCAAACTGTATCAAGTTTAACAAATTTTAAAACCATCTAAATTTTGAAATAAAATCAAATCTACTGTATGTCTTGTCCGTCAAATGGAAGATCTAGCCTCCGGGTCCCGATTGGCTCGCTATCTTGTAAAGGGAAAACCTACATACACAATGTACATGTACTTGAACATTAAAATTTGAAGTTTTAAAAATTAACGAGAATATATATATCTAGAACTTCATGTAAAAAACAAAATATAACAAAAAAATCGCGCAATACCTCGTAAGGTTGCCTCTCCATTTGATGAAGAGTATCTGCCATAGAAACATCTGTAGTGGTAACCTGTACAATATACATGTACAGTTAAATATAAATTTATATATATATATATATACATAAATAATTTATATAAATTAAAAACTTTCAAATGAAAATGCACGTGTGTACATATATATAAACTTATTTGAACAATAATATTAAAAAAAAGAACTAAAGACAACTTCTTCAAATGTTGTGGATGTCCCTATCTCCGTCGCTAAAGTCCTTGGATTAAAAAAATCTTCTATACAAACCTAAATTCAAAAAAATTTAAATAACTCAAAATATAGATCTCTCTCTCTATATCTCAATTTTTTATGGAACTTTTTGAGGTAACATAAATTTTGAACTTGTGAAAAATTGTCCATACTTGGTCATCTCCCAATGAAGTAGAAGGTATATCTCCTAAAGAAGAAGAAGGTACCGGGATCCCAAAAACATCAGACGGAATCGGTAACTGTTAAAACATTTTATCGAATTATATATATACATACATGTACATGTGTGGCAACAATTATTTATTTTAGAGTCACTTAAAAAACACTAACATACATGTGCCAACATATCATGATGGCCAGACCCAGCTGCATCGTTTGAGCCAGAGGTCCCGAACGTAATATTAACATTTTCATCACGCATCATGCCCGAGAACTGCAAATGGTGTTTTAACATATAATCATACATTTTTGTTAGATTAATGTACACATACAAATAAATGTATACATGTGTACATACACATGTATTTATTACAAATTGTACACATGTATATGTAAATATAATTTCAAATCCTAAGGTCACTAACAAATACCGTTCCGGTGCCCTCTTCCTCACGAAAAATTAGGTCTTGCAGACCATTGCGACAATTTATTGCGTATGTTCGGAGATCTTCAACATTCATGTTGTAAATCTCCTCATCTGTATGATAAACAAAATTGGCACGTGCATATTGACGTGCTATTTGTCGATTTAAGCCAAGATCGACTCCACTCAATCCGCTATGAACATTTTCAATCA
The DNA here is from genome assembly GCA_034641835.2 of Pinus albicaulis. Taxonomy (NCBI): domain Eukaryota; kingdom Viridiplantae; phylum Streptophyta; class Pinopsida; order Pinales; family Pinaceae; genus Pinus; species Pinus albicaulis. The sequence goes on along the minus strand of CM076583.1, from coordinate 714,255,477 downwards.
TAACATCTCTTGCTTCACGACTTATTTGAGAAGTCGCATCCATCTCTGATCGCAAGGTTTCGACTCGAGACGGTCGACTCACCAATGGTGGCTCAGGGCGAGGCAACTCCACATCTCGCTTTGCGCCCTTACGTTGACATAATCGACCTCTCCCCGGGCCAAAAAATTTTGAAGGAAGATCATTGTAGTCGGGTTTCATACCCTTAAAAAATTCTGCATAAAACATTTGTGCAAAATAAAGAGGAACCTCATCGTTCCATGGAAGCCTTCCAAAGGCCGCAAGATGTTGACTATACAAATATTTTGCTATGTCTGGGTGCTTGAAATACTGCACCTTCAACATCTTTCTTTTTGGCCCTTCCTTAAAATTAAACATTGACTTAGCCTCCTGTCTTGAAACTTGTTTTTTTATGTCCTGCCATTTATCGGGACCTATCCCTGCTTCTCTTCTCTGTCTCATCACTTCTACAAACGAATCAGTGGTTGGCCCCAAATCTTTGTACACTTTTACCATTTCACTCAATGAATGTGCAACTATCTGTAGGCTTTGTCTACTCTCAGCAGGTAGAGTCAAATCCTGGAGATCTGTCTGCAATTTTGCATAAAGGCTTTGACACCTTTGTAAGGTGCATTCCGCCATGTTCCTTTCCCATGGTATATCAGTAATCTCAGCCGGATAAGTTGTGCTAGGTTGACAGCCTTCTTCTTCAATGTAGCGCGTTGCCCTGCGTCTTTTTTGACCACTGGCTCGAACATTTTGAGCCTCTGCATCAATATATATATAATTTCATATATTAGAAAAAACATGTGTAAAAAAAGTTGTAAAAATTTAATGAAAAATATTGAAATTGATGGCAACCTTGATGTTGTTGGTTAACATCATCTCCAACATGACCCTGCTGAGAACCAGCCCCAGAATGATGCCGCTGAGAACCAGACCCACAGCGACCCTGCTGAGAACCAGCCCCAGAATGATGCTGCTGAGAACCAGACCCACAGCGACCCTGCTGAGAACCAGCAGCCATTGATTGCTGGCCTTCGGGGGAATAAATATCACTCCCTTCCGGCACCATGTTACCTCGACCGGTTGAACCTTGGCCACACTCCATTGATGGAGTAGAAAGCCTTCTCCTCTTGCCTCCTAAAAATTAAAATATGAAACTTGTTAACAACTAATTTCACTCACAAAGTTAGTAAAAAAATCAATTCCATATGTACACACATGTATGTAGATTTAAGATTATATTTAAATACCTTGAACATCCTCCGATCCCCGAGACTCCATATGGGATTCGGTTGATCTTCGTCTTTCATCCTCCATGATGTATATCTATTGGTCAACATTCACAAAATAGATTTCAAAAAATCAATACCTCAGAGTAAAATCCAATTTGGGGATGTTAAATCCAATATGTTCTATATTTCTTACATTTCAGCTCTCCTATTTTTCTTTCCAACCAAGGTTTATAAAATAACATGAGAAGAAACATGAGACTTAGAACAATCATTTTCATTATCTATATGGAAGGCAAGAATGATTATATCCCCTTGAGCTTAAGGGTATGTAGTTTGTCAATTTTTATCATATATTTTTTGGTAAGTGTAAATGTTTTTTTTTATCTATAGTACACGTCATGAGTTCCCCACTTTTACCTTATGTAAAGCATGATTCTAGGATTACTAAAATTTGTACTTGGTTTTTTAAGAATATATCAAATAAAGTTTTTGAGAAGAAAATATGGCTTTTTCCTTAGAATTTGGCACTTTGAATTTCCTTACCCATATTTCTTGTTAATGATTATAACCTTAAAATGGCTAATATTGGTTTGTCATCATCATCTAAAAATGACTTGGCACATGAAAATTTACCATGTCCGTCATCATCACTTCACACCATCTCATACATGACCCCTTCTACATATTATATGCATAAATTTTTGAAATGTCATCCTCTCTACCTATCCCATGAATGGATTGTGACAACAGGTGAATAAAATACAATTTATAAGCAAAAGATAGTTTCTAGCTTGTCCTCCTCCATCCGCCCCATAGCTATGATTTCTCAATTTTCCACTTCCAACTTTCTATTCTCGAAATTCATTAGCAACTAATTTTATCGATAGCCACACCACTATACATATAATTATCATATTATACACTACTACATTAATGAACTCTAAGTTGTTTGTTATTGTAAAGTCCAATAACAAACAATGTTAATCGAGTTTAGTAGTGTATATAACAATTTCTTTGACTTCCAAGTGTGTTGTGACTAAATAGTAGAATTAACTACCAAAATGAATTTCCAAAATAAAATGTTGGAAGAGAAAAATAGGCAATCATTAGATATGGAGTGCGTCGAGGAGGACAAACTTATACTGATCATTTCCTTATATCAAATTTCCTTTATTCACCTAATGTCACAATCAATCGTGGTCTAGATAGAAGGGATGACCTACCATAAATTCAATCATATAATGTGTAGAAGGGTCATATGTATATGGTGTGAAACGATGATTACAATCATGATAATTTTTCATCTACTAGGCCATTTTGAGATGATGATTACAAACTAGTGCTAGCCCATTAAAGGTTATAATCATTGGTGCCTAATGTGGGGTGGACAATTTAAATCAAGTTCGTATCAAAGTACAATTTAGCTCATTTTAGTCAAGGTTATTTAGAAGAATTAGCCAAAATATGGAGACAATTATCACCAAATCCAACGTACGATTATGCATGACGGAGAATATCTAGCGCTTTCCCTTGTTAAATATATTAACAAGGGCAAGCGCTAGAGATTCTCCATCATGCATAATCGTACGTTTATGCTTATAGAGTGAAAAAACTAAAAGAATCAACTTGTAGGGTCATTTAAATGGGGGGTGGAGAATTCCTGGGTCTTTGCAAATTCAAAGTATGGTGCATGTTGCATGAAGCAAGATGTTGAAAGTAGAGTTATGTTAGACACACATAAATGCAACAAATATGGAAATTTGTACATGAGCTCTATTATTTCCCTTAATATGTGATCCATGCCTTTCTCTAATTCATATTTTTATCTCTTCTATTAATTATGTTATTCTTTCTATGTATTGTTCTAGTACAAGGGGGTGAAATAATTTCGTATCATTTTCTAAGTGGTGAGGTCGTTTGAATCTCCAATAGTTGTGTTGGTGTGGTGGGAACCATGCTAGAAGTTGGGCATTCCATTGATATGGTCAAGGTACTTAGTGTATGAGGAGCATCCAAAATTAGGCGGATTGGGATCTTGATGAGGGGGATCCTGAACACTTCAAGGGTGAACAACAATATACACATGTTACTCGAAAGTATTACTGGCATGTATGTTATAGAATCATGTTACTTTTCCATGTTTAATATTGCGGATGGTATTTTGAGCTGTTGTAGGATGCTGGAAACCCCGATCATGATGATCTGAAAATTCCTCGCATTCGATTTGAACCCCTACACTTGAATTTCTTTCTACACCAATTGGATCCTCTTTTGGCACTCCCCTTTGTTGCATCACGATTAATATCTATTGAGATCTACAACGAAGCGGGGTTTCATTGTGAAGTGTCCTCTGTGTAGCCCCTCTACCATCCTATATTTCCATGCCTATTTTTTTGTAATAGAAAATGCCCCAAGGGGCATAAATTTCAAAGAAGTAAAATTTTCAGTATGTAAAATAATTATTGAGAGGAAATAGAGGCACCCCCACAAATGAGTGAGCAAGAAATTGTGAACCTAAAAGAACAGTGAAAAATTAGTAGAACTTTTGCTCAACATAGATCAAGATATTGAGAATGAAATATTAGTTCATGCATTGCTAGGTGTATCGATAAGTCAAACCCCTGATATCATAAGATATATTAAGAATCAAAAAGTCATAGCGCTTGTTGGTTTTGGTAGTATCCATAGGTTCAACGATCAAAGATTATGAAAGTATTTGAGTCATTTTGTGTGCCCAATGGAAAATTTTGAAGTATCAGTCGCTAACAAAGGAAGTATTTATTGTGGAGGACAACACTATAAAAATAAAACTTAGTATAGGAGAGTTAGATACTATAACTTATCAAGCCCCATGTATGCCATTCCTTTGGGAAAAGTAGATGTGGTTCTAGGGATTAAATGACTATGAACTTTGCGTATAGTTATACAAACTATAATGAATTATTTATGAGATTCAAATTATATGGAAGTGATTATGAACTCAATGGGCTAAGTTCTCCACTTTCTCAAATGATCAACTCACACAGAAGGGAAAATTTCCTAGAAAAGAGTTGTCGTGGAGTCATTGCTAAAATTTAATTGATGGAAGTGAAGTAGAAATATAATATTCCATTAGAACTAAAATGATCTACCTCTGGCTAGAGATCATGAACATCAAATTGAGCTCATACATAGAAGTACAACTCGTTATAGAAGATCTTATAGAATAATAAACATCTGATCTGAAAATTTTAATTTGGTTCTGTGATTTCATTGACTATTTTAGGGGTTTACAAATCCCCAAGTCCCCAAGATGGGAAAACATTGGACATGGCCCCAGATAGTGAATTAAATCAATGTGCTACATTGGTTTCCCCTTTTCTGAAATTTGGAAGTTCTGTTTTTAAACCTGTAACAATTTCCCTATTTGGGGAGGCACAGCCCACATGGGGGGGTTGCTGCCATTGTTGTTTACTGTTTACTGTACTAGACAATATATGATTATGAAAACACTGATTACTTTTACACCATATTTGGATCTTTATATCCATAGTTGACGTCGGAAAAACATGTGCTCATTAATCTTCTTAGCAGTTGAATCTGCAACTTTCCAAATTTTAGGACAGAACCTTTGTTTTGATAAGGAAAAGCAGTTCCTTGTTCTGGGTTTGGATAGAATAGAAACAAATTCTAATTTGCAATTTTCACTACTCGACATATTAGCTGATAAATTTAAAATGCATGCTAACTAGTCAAATCTTATTGCTCACAAAATGACAAAAGTAGACCTGGATAAAATCAACTCAATCAACTTCTTAATCATTAGACTCATGGCCCCTTCTGTTTTGCGAGAGTAACACTATGTGAATAAGTGCAAATATGACTTGGAATGTGATCTTGATTGTGACAATACATCAAGATTTCCACCTATGCTATATGATTTGATAAGCTATTTAATAATTTGGAAGAATGTTCTACAAATTGATATCTAAGACAGATTTCCTGTTGCCTTCAAACTAGAGGAAGAATGTAGGGAAATGGTGGACTTTCATTCGATTGATCTGGGATAGTACTTTGCAGATCAGGTATGAGTCATTTTAAGCATATTAAACTATTGGCGCTCTGCCTGATCATTTTTGGAATATGAAGGCAACATTCTTGTTTTCCATTTACATACAAGAATTCAGATTTTGAATTGTCTTCTACACATTTATTGAAGATTCTAGAAATTAACAAGAATTTATTAAATCAAACATTGAAAAATACAGGAAAATTAATACCAAGACATGCTTAAGTTCTATTTTCTTGCAGTTTCAAGAGGCTTATTAAATTACTTTGAAATTATATTTTCATGATAGTTTGTGAGAAGTTTCATTTATAGTGAAACTAGTCTTCTGTGGGTTATGATTTATGTGTATAGCATTCATATCGGGATGGGACGATGGCTTCTAAATCACCTTTATTGGTATGTTTCAGGAGATTGCACCTAACCATAGAATGAAATTGGATAGATTTGGGGTTGATTTTCCCATAGTACGCAGACATGGTAGCAACGCCCATCAATTGAAAATAGTTGTTTTTGACAGTTCAGAACTACATTTTCTTATACAGACTTACTAAGTCCTAGTTCCATAAGTGATGAACAAATAATACAATTGTTTCGTGTCATAAAAATGTTGTTTGAAGAACATAAGAAGACAAGATACATGCATCTGGCCTTTCACACTCGAATCATTATACCAGTTCAGCCACAGGTATGTTTGTATTCTTACCACTCAAAATGTATTGGCGCGTTGAACCTCGACCGGATGCAGCAGAACCTCGACCAGCGATCGATCTTAACGGTGGCGCAGCAGAACCTCGACCAGCAATCGCCGGCCATCGCCCGGCGCGACGAGGCCTGGAGCACGCAATCGCGCGGGCGAAGCAGACGAAAAGATCAACGGTAGCGCAACCCGGGCGGACTGTTTATAAAAACGGAGTTCGTGAACTTTTCAAGCTGGAACTGGCCGAACTACATTGTAGTTTTTACGAACCTCCTGAACCCTAGTGTTCTTGGACCGTCTGATCTTGTGATCAATAAAAACGGATTCAAAAGTTCGGCGAGCATTACTAAAATAGTTATTGGGAACTATTATAGGGTCAAGTAGAATAATAAGAAAAATTTTTGCCCGTTCTCACAAAAGTGTAACCCGACTTCACGTTTCCGCCCTAAAACTTTCCCAAAATATTTTTATAGTGTGCTTTAGCTTCAATGGATAGGGATATTTTTTTTCCAAGCTATGAAGATGTCATTAAAGGTGCTTGAAAAATTTAGATCAATTTCCAATGGGCTTACTAGCTGGTGCCAACATTCTCTCGCAAAGGGAAATTATAGGAAAAGATGTCGGATGCTTTATTCATCATTCAGGAACATGGGACACCTTGTAGGCCCTAAAAAATATTTCCTTTTGAGGTTGTCTGCTGTAATGAATTTTCTTTTTAAAAGAGTCTAGATGAATATTTTGACCTTGGGCGAAATTTTTGATTTCCATTATTTTTTCCATGGTGCCCAATCCTAGTTATTTTGCTGAGCTTGGATGGTTAAGTGCTCTAATTTGAACGAGTGTTCTCCTCCACTAGGATCCCAAATGAGGGTGTCTTAAGCCTCTTGGTAAGTTGGTGCAGCTCCCTTGAGGCAGATGACTAAGGACACCCAAAGTTTTTTTTAAATTATGTGGCATATTGGGAGTGTACAAATCAGCCCAATTTCCATTTTTCCAAAGAGAAATAGGGAACAAGGTGGTCAACCCCTTAGAGAAAATCCACCTTTTTAGGTCATGGAGGTATGTATGGAGGATAATGGAGGATTCCCCATTATTCTGTCATCCCATAAATGGACACTTCTTCCGTTTATAGGGAGATTAGAAGTATGCTTTATGATGATGGGGAGGACTTTTCTAACTAGCTTCCAGACTTGAGAACGAGGTCTGATTGGTGTAGTTCCTTCTAGTAATTACAGGGTTCGATGCTGATTCATCTACTTTGATGCCACCAATAACCTTTCCCTATGATAAGTCTCCAAGCAATTTTTTCGCCAAGGGCCACATTCATTATTCCAGGTAGCCTTACAGATACTCCTCCATTTTTCATAAGGAATTGTTACCCAATCCCATTTTACCAAAATGAACTTTTTGGTTTCAATCTTTCCACCTTGCCACAAAAAATCATCTTATTATAAGCTGTATTTTCTTGTGGATGCTGGAAAGTGTCAAGATTTTTGCATATTGGTAGATAGGCAACACTGTAAGCATTGCTTTGATAATTATAGATCTTCCTGCTAAATTAATCCATTGCATTCCCCAACTTTGATTTTTTTTTCTCATTTTCTCAATTTGTGTGCTCCATAATTCTGCCATGATATTTTATTTTTATATAGGGTGTCCTAGATAATGAAAATGGCTCCTATTTTCTTGTGTCATAATTTATAAAATCTAAGATATTCTTTGTAAAGTGTGTGGGGGCACATTCCAGCCATAGATTCTGCATTTTTCATTGTTTAGAAGTCCGCCTGAGGCCTCCATGTAATTTTCCAGCACTTTTTTAAACCTTTTAGAATTAATACATGATGCCCTTCCCATCAATAGTGTGTCATCAGCGAATAAGGAGTGGTTGATTCTTTTAACTCCTTGGGAGATGTGGAGACCAGTTAGTGATCTATCTCTTCTGCTCTTCTCAAAACACCGGCTTAATGAATCTACCATTATTATATATATAAATGGGGATAGAGGGCATCCTTGCCTCAACCTTCGGGAAATCTGAAAAAATTCACTTGCCTTCCATTTATCAATGGAGCAATCCGGGTCCCATAATGCATGCTCTGATAACTTCAATGATCTCATTTGAGAATCCAAATTTCTTGAGGACTAATGATAAGAAGGATAAACTTACTCGGTCAAATGCATTCACCATGTCCAATTTTATGATAATTCCTTGCTCTTTCCTTAACATACTTGAGTGCAAAGCTTCTTGTAAAATCATCACATTGTCAAGAATATGTCTATTTTGTACAAAACCACTTTGGTTTTCCGATATAATATCAGGGAGGAGATGCTTTATTCGATTGGATATAATCTTTGTGATTATTTTATAAGAGGAGTTACATAATGAAATTGGCCGAAATTGACTAAAGGTGGAGGACCTTGCATCTTTCGGAATTAGAGCGAGGTAGGAGGAGTTAGTGAAACCACCCAATTTTTTTTTCTTAAATACATTCATTATCATTCTTGTTAGGTCCTTCTTGATTATATGCCAATTTTTCCTGTAGAAGGCAACAGAAAAACCATCCGGGCCCGATGCCTTTTCTGGGTGAAGTCCCCAAACAACATTTTTGGTTTTCTCTTCTTTAACTTCTTGTATGAGCTTCATATTTTGATCAACGCTTATATTGTTGGGGACATGTTGTAAAAAAGTCTCATAATTTGTGCTTTCTCCACTTGTTGTAAGGAGATTTTTAAAGTGTCTATATGCTTCCTGTTTAATTCTTTTGGTCCTCTTATCTCTCTTTCCTCATTTTGGATACTTTCATTCTGGTTTCTAATTCTTCAAATTTTCATTGACTTGTGAAAAAATGTTGTATTCTTGTCTCCTGATTTTAACCATAGGCTGCGAGATTTTAATCTCCACACCTCTTCTTCTACTCTATGTTCTCTATAAATTTCCCAATAAAGTGAATTTTCATGGATTTGGCTTTCTTTTGTTTCTTCCTTGGTTTCCTTTATTTCTTGAAGTGTTTCCCATTTTTTTATTATCTCAACCTTCCTTTTTTGTGTTTTTTTATGGTTTTCCTTGGCCCAGTCTCCCACACAAAGTAAGGAGAACCAATGAATTTTTGGGACCAAACTTCTACAATTATTTTTTTCAATTCCTCAATGTTATTCCATGTCTGACAATATCTAAAAGGCATGGGACCCTAAATTTCCAAAATTCCCTAGAGAGATAACCACTAGCTTATGGTCAGATGCTAAAGTATGAATAATCCTTGACACTGCTGAGTTGTATTTAGATAAAATGTTGTCCTGGACTAGAATGTTATCTAGTATTTCTTTTATGTTGTTGCTGCCAATTCTCTTATTGCTCCATGTGTACTTGCCATTGTTGGGAGGAATCTCAAGAAGCTTATATGTTTCCATTATATTTTTGATGGTATCCCTAGATGGATTTGCATGGTAAACTCCACCAAATTTCTCTTCCACATTTAAAACTAGGTTGAGATCACCTCCCAATATAACATTTATGTTTTTGGCATTATCTAGTGTATCTTTGAGAGTGTTCCAACATAGTTCTTTCTCCCTATAATGATATGGAGCATATATGTTGACCATGCAATATTTCTCATTGGTGGCTATATTTTTTAAGTCTGTTTTAATCCAGTGCTTCTCTTGTTTTTGCTGAAGTGGCTCCCAATTTTCTTTTCTCCATAGAGTACAAATACCTCTCGAGGCCCCTATTTCTTGTAGAGCCGTACCTTCACAATTTGTTAGTCTTTTGATCATATTATCAGATTCTTGTGCACTTATTTTGGTCTTCTGTAGCATTAGTATATCTAGGGTTTCCATTGCTAATATATCTTTTATTCCATTGATTTCCAGTGATGTCCCCATGCCTCAGAAATTCCAGGAGACCACAATCATTATTTATTTTGATTGGAGGCTGAGAGACCTTTCCCTCTTGGGTTATGATGAGTTTTCGCCTTATTTCCTGATATTTTTTCAAGGAAGGAATCCATGGGTTGTTGAGTTCCAATAGCCATCTCTTTTGCTGCTGCTTCGTCTGTCAACTCTTTGTTTTTCTTTCTTTCTGTTTTTTTTTTTTATGTTCAAGGGAAAGGAAAGAGTCTTTTGACTATTTCCTTATCAAGATTCGATCAACATAGGGGGGGAGGAGGGATGAGAGGGATATAGGGGGAATATGGAGTGAGGAGAGGAGGGAATGAGTGGTGGCGGGAGGAGGGTGGGGGGGGGAAGAGGTTGGGATGGGAGGGTCTTCAAGAGGACCAAAAGGGTTAGGCCGGTTAGTGAGGATGGAGGAAGTACGAGGGGGATTTAGAGGAGGAGGTGAGGAGGAATATGGGCTTGATTGAGAGGGAGCCCAAGGTTGAGTAGTGGAGGGGGGAGGTTGTTTGTTTGTTGCTTTTTCATTTTTTACTTTTTCCCATTTTGGTTCCTGAGCTTCTGCTTCTTCATTATCTTGTTTTTTCGGGCACCTATTTGCAAAATAACAAAATTCATGACATAAATTTCATTTAAGAAGTCTCTGTTTGTAGTCCAATTGTTGTATGTGCATCCAGTTATCGACTTTGATCTTCACTGCTTCTAATAAGCCTTTCCCTAGGTCGACTTCTATGCATATCCTTGCACATGCATGCATGTTCTCCTTTGGCTCACTTCTGTCAATATATGATCCAGACTTATGTAGGAACACAATAAAATATAGAAATACACATCAACACAGAGATGAAACAGAAATAATACTTCATTTCATTAATATCACATAACTGAAATATGCTTATAAACAAAATGGAAATAAAATAGCTAGGGTGCTGGTATCTATCTCTGAGAAGAGATGTGGCAGAAACATGCCTCTGAGTTGTGTTACAATGAGGCTCAAAGGCCTATTTATTATTGATAAACAATGGAAAACCCTAAACATCCAAAAACCTAACTCTAGAATATGAAGCGCCAATACTATGGGCCTCGTTTGTGTAAATTGGTACATCAACTTTCTGGGGACGTAACTTTGGCATACGATCTTAGTTTGACGAGTACAATACCTCTTTAGAAATATCTATCCAAGGACTACAACTTTTTATGTGATCAACATTAATCAACTACCCATGTTGCTCCCATTTTCCCCCAAAAAAACATCGTTTAGGGCCTCAAAACGGCTCTGGAAGTTCAACACTCGAAAAAAATGCTAAAAATAGTAAATTGTGCTACAATTAAGGAACTAAAAAAGAGAAATAAAAAATGGTGGGGCCCCAAGTGGAATAGGCGGGTGGCCACCAATATCCACTTGGATCATTCCTCCCCCATTAGGAAGTAATGGTCCCCATTGCATTGAGTTCCTCCATGAGATGAGGAAACTTCTGCTTAACATGGTCCTTGATGAGCCAGTTGCCTTGGTGAAGGAGTTAGCCAACTTTGATAACCCGAGACAATTGGATATTTTGATGGAAAGTGTTCTTGGTTTGCGTTTCCATGATACGATCCGTGGTGGTATGTTCCATGCAGTATGGGTTTAACTCTATTGGTGGGAGTTGTTCTACAATGTCGGAGGTGTCCAGTAGAGGTGGGAAGTAGGGTCGAAAAAAGTCCACATTGAACATTGGGTGCAGACCAAGGAATGGTGGAATAATGAGCTCAAAGGCATTATCCCCTATAACCTTGGTGATGGTGTATGAACCATATCAGATCGGGTGAAGCTTACAATGGGGTCTAGCGAGGTGCTCCTTCTCCAAATGTAGCCACACTTTGTCGCCTACCTGGAATTTGTGTGGAACCCAATGCTGATCATGTTGTATGCACCATGTTAGATCTTTCAATATTTCTTGAACCGGTTGCGGATGTGCAGAATGTACTCAATGAAGTTTTTTCGCCTTGTCAACTTTAGACTAGACATAAGTCGAATCATCCTGAGTAACCGCAAATGGCATGGCTACATCAATGGGACATAGTGGTTGGAATACTAAGCCCACCTGAAAGGGGTTGTGATTGGTTGAGCTGTGGAGACCCCAATTATAGATGTGATGTACATAGGGGAGGATTTCATCCCATGTGCATGGATTCTTTGAGCTGTACATGGGCATAATCTGTACGATCATCCTGTTGACTGCCTCTGTCTGGCCATCGATTTGGGGATGGAAAGTTGTAGACTTGGTGAGCTTGGTGTCCAACATTTTCCAGAGGCTAGAACAAAATGTACTGAGGAACCTTCTATCAAAATCTGAGATGATAGACTGTTGGATCCCAAATTGTAGCCACACTCATTTAAAGAAGAGCTTAGTAGTGGTTTCTATTGTGATGTTCTTCTTGCAGGCTAACATAATGGCCATCTTTGAGAATCTGTCGATGACAACGAAAACACAGGCATTCCATGCTTAGTAGAAGGAAGGATAGACATGTAATCCATGGAAATGGATTCCCAAGTTTGACTAGGGGTAGGCAATAGAGTATAGAGGCCTTGCTTCTTAATGGCTGGTTTGGAAATGGCGCAGGAAGTGCAAGATCTGATGTACTTACCGACATCGAGTTGAAGGTTTGACCAATAGAAATATTTCTGCAGTATCGTCACTATTTTCTCGACCCCGAAATGTCCAGTGACCCGACTGTAGTGTGCTTCCCAAATCATCTTGGCACACTCGCTTGAAGGAACAGAAAGGTGTCCCAGGTGACATAACAGTGTGTCCTAGAGATGAAAAATTGGAACTTTATTACCCTCCAAGAGTGTCTTGTATGTGTGGCCAAATTCTGGATCGCTCTTGTAGAGAAGTGGCCAATCAGAAGTCTTGTGCCCATAATAGTTGAGCATGGTGTTAGCGCCACGATCGGAAGTCAGCTGAGGCAGTCTACAACATTATTGGCACTTCCCTTCTTGTACTTGATGTTCAACTGAAACTGTTGCAGATATCCTAGAGAAAGAAGAAATGAGTCCGACCATATCCTATAAAGCATTGGCAAGAATTACCACTCCTCAAACTCTCAAGATAGAAGGACATATCAAGAAGAAAAATGTGATATTTCTTATTGATTCGGGTAGTATCCATAATTTAATTCATTGTAAGGTAGCCAAGGAATTGAATTGCTTTCTATACCCAATGCCAGAGTGTCAAGTGATGGTGGAAATTGGAGGAACTATAAATTTCTTTGGAAAATGGCATAATATCAAGCTAACCATGGTGGGATATGTATTGAATATTCCAATGATTTCCATTCCAATGGGTGGTGCTGATGTTGTACCAGGAGTGCAATGGTTACAATCTTTGGGGATGGTAGATTTTAATTTTTAAGAAATTTTATTGAAATTTTTTCGAAAGGAAACGAAGTTGAATTATGGGGTATCGCATGAAATTTAGGAAAGATAATAAGCTCTAATTTCATGAAAAACCTTCTAAAGAAATAAAAACAAGGCGTCATTGCACAATTATGCTCACTAGAAGTTCCAACATCAAAATCATCTATTTCTCCAGATCTCCAAATAGTCTTGGACAATCATTCCAAGGTGTTTGAAACTCCCAAAGGACTCCCACCTATTCATGATCAAGATAATGCTATTCATTTGATTCCAGGAAGTGTTCCTCCAAGCATCAGGCCTTATAGATATCCTTATGTCCAAAAGAGCGAAATTAAACATATGATTGCAGAAATGCTAGAGGCTTGTATAATTCAACCTAGTAAAAGTTCTTTCTCTGCTCCAGTAGTATTAGTGCACAGGAAGGATGGATCATGGTTCATGTGTATGGATTATAGGGAGCTCAATAAGCTCACTATTAAAGATAAATTTCCCATTCCCCTGATTGATGAATTTTTGGTTGAATTACATGGAGCAATTTTTTTCACAAAGTTGGATCTTCGTTGAGGATATCATCAAATTAGAATGAATTATGAAGACATTCTAAAAACAACATTTCAAACTCATGAGGGTCATTATGAATTTTTGGTCATGCCTTTTGGCCTTACCAATGCACCTTCTACATTTCAAGGGTTGATGAATTCCATTTTCAAACCCTTCCTTAGAAAATTTGTGTTATTATTTTTTGATGATATACTAATCTACAACAGGTATTGGAAGGATCATGTTCAACATGTTGATAGGGTGCTCAAACTATTGGAGGAGAAAAAATTATGTGCAAAAACCTCCAAATGTTTCTTTGGAGTACAAGAGGTGGAATATTTGGGTCATATTGTATCCCAAGTGGGTGTTAAGGTAGGCCCTAACAAAATTAAATCCATTAAGGAATGGAAAGTCCCCACAACCATAAAGTAGTTGCAAGTATTTCCCAGGTTAACAAGGCATTATCACAAGTTTGTTAAGAATTATGGGAAAATAGCAACACCTATAACAACATTATTGAAGAAAGATGCATTTTCATATACTCTTGAAGCAACTAAGGCCTTTGAACATATGAAAGAGGCAATGTGCCAAGCACCGGTCTTAGCTATGCCAGGCTTCACAAAAACCTTTATTGTGGAATGTGATGCCTCGGGAAATGGAATTAGTGTTGTTTTGATGCAAGAAGGAAGACCCGTTGCTTTTGAAAGTTGTCCAATCAAATGAAACTATTTACAAAAAGATATTTATGAGAAGGAAATGTTGGCGATACTACATGCACTAAAGAAATGGAGACCTTACCTAATGGGAAGAAACTTCAAGGTAAAAACTGATCATGATAGTCTTAAATACTTTTTGGAACAAAGGCTATCTTCAGAAGAGCAACAAATATGGTTCACAAAGATGTTGGGTTATGACTTTGAAATCATCTACAAAAAAGGGAAGCTAAATGTTGTTACAGATGCCCTCTCAAGAAAGGATGAGGATGTGGAAGCGTTGCTTTGTCCCATTTCTATTATCCAACCAGATTGGATAACTAAAGCAGGGGAGGATTAGAAGAATGACGAAGAAGTATGGACACTCATTAAAAAAAAATTGTAAGATCCCAATACATCTGATACATTTAGTTGGAAAAATGATTCCTTATGGTGCATAGATCGCTTATATCTTTGTAATAATTTCCAACTAAAACAAAATATTCTTTTGGAATTTCACACCTCTCCCTTAGGAGGACACTCAGGATTTTTAAAAACTTACCACAGGGTGGAGAAACAATTTTTTGGGATGACCTTAAATCTGATATTCAAACTTTTGTGGTGGAATGTTTGGTTTACTAGAAAAATCAAGTGGAGACAATTAAGACCTCGGGTTTGATACAACCTTTATCCATTCCAATTCAATATTAGGAGGAGGTTTCAATGGATTTTATCGTAGGTTTACCTAAGTCCAAAGGAAAGAGTGTCATCATGGTGGTAGTTGATAGGATTACGAAGTATGGACACTTTTGTGGATTATCTCATCCATTTAATGCAAGTACAATTGCTACTGCATTTATGGAAACAATTCAAAAGCTACATGGAAACCAAAAGATTATTGTAAGCGACAGAGATCCCATTTTCATTGGAAATTTTTGGATGGAATTATTTTCTTGTTTGGGTACTCAACTAGCTTATAGCTCATCTTATCATCCTCAATCCGATGGGAAACTGAGATAGTGAACAATTTTTTGGAAGGATATCTTCATTTATTTGTATCCAATAAATTAACACAATGGGTCAATTGGTTACCTCTGGTTGAATGGTGGTATAACACTTCCTTCCATACTGCATCAAAAATGACCCTATTTATGGAAATTTATGGATATCATCTGCCATCCATCACATCATCTTTAAGAGAAAATTCTAAGGTTCAAGAAATGGAAGATCACATCGAGAATCAACAACAAGTACTCCAACTCTTAAAGGATAACGTAAATTTGGCACATAATCGAATGAAACAATAGACATATAAATGTTGCAACAAGAGAAATTTTGATGTAGGCGACTGGGTATTTTTACGACTACAACCATACAAACAAATTTCCCTCAAGCAAGCTAAGAAGCACAATAAATTATCACCAAAGTACTATGGTCCTCACAAGGTATTGCAAAATATTGGTACTATGGAATACAAATTGGATCTTCCTGCATCTTCCTAAGTGCACCCAATTTTCCATGTTTCATTCTTAAAGAAGGTTATAGGTGACAAAATTCTGATTCAAACAATATTTCCAGAACTTGACGAGGAAGGAAAAATCATATTGGAACCTGAAGTAGTCACAGATAAACTAACTCGATAGCTATGAAATCAATCAATTTCATAGTTCTCATCAAGTGGAAGGACTTTTCCATTGAATATTCCACATGGGTGGATGATAATTTTATACAGAAGCATCCATAACTACTCAAGCGTTGAGGAAAACACTTTTTGAGGGAGAAGGGCATGTTAGGGCCCTATATTGCTAGTGTAGTCCCTTATTGTTGTTAGTGTATCCCCCTTATTTTTATTGTTGTACCCCTATAGTCCCCATATTTTTATTATTGTGCCCTTACATTATTATTGTTAGGTTGGCCAGGATTATATTGTGACCCCTTGGACTCCTATATATAGAAAGGAGGTTTTTTCATTTGTATCATCCAAGAATTTTTCATTTATGTAATGTAAAGGAGGTTTCCCCCTCGAACTGGCTGATTTCTAAGGCGTTGATATCTCTTTTCGTCTATTTTGGGAGTTTGTTTCATAACATTCAATAATTAAACCCAACACTTTTCGGTATAGTCATCAATAAATGTCATCATATATTTATTTCCATTTAGAGAAGGAACAGGCATGGGTCCACATAAATTTGAATGAATAAGCTCAAGATTTCTATGTGCTCTAGAATATGAATCATGAAAGGACTGTTTTCTATGCTTTCCTAGAATAAAAGCATCACATTGCTTAAGTTTCCTAGGAATTGTAGGCAATCTAGTAATACCATTTTTCTTCAACAATCGGAGGTTTTCATAGTTTAAGTGTCCAAATCTAGCATGTCGTAAAAGACTTGATGGGAATGTACCTTCATCATAGTGACAACTAAATGCAAAGTTTTGTGCATAATCAAAGGTACTTTGCAGCTTTAAGAGTCTTCCTTCTTATATCCCTCTCATGAAAAGTGAGCAATCTGATGCTTTTCTGACCTCAACCTTGCCATCAAACATGTGAATGGAGTGTCCTTGCTAGTGAATGTGGACCAAGGACAACAATTTTCTCCTAAACTTTGGGAGGTATAAAAACTCATGTAGAAGAAGATCTGGAAGACTGGGAAACTTAAGCCTGATTGTGTCAAGCCCTCATGGCTTGAATTTAGATTTTTCTTCAAAGTATACTACTCCATCAACCTTGTTAGTAAATTATTCAAAAAAATATTTTCTAAAATTCCTATGACATGTTGCCCCTAAATCTAGCAACCAATCATTTCTCCAACAATCAAGTGAAGCATTAAACAAGTCTTCAGTGACTCCAATATTACAATGTGCTACAACATAATGAGTGGATTCAAGTGCTTTACCTTTTTATTTTTCATGATTTTTACCTTTGGCTTCATTTATTTCCTGCTCAATTATATCCCAAGGAAGCTTACATGTAGATGCATCATGCCAATCTCTATTGTAGTGTATGCAATGAAGATCAAAATTTTCACTTTGAGCTTGTTTTCCCCCCCTGCGTCTGAAATTTATTCTTCCTCGTCCTCTTCAACCATCTCTCCCTCTGGAATAGTCTTGAGCATGATTCTTCTCACTACGTGCAAAACATAAATATTCTTCAGAATACTTAGGGGTTTTCTTCTTTCCAAAAGCCTTATCTCTTTCTGCAAAATTTTTCTCAAGGGAGTCAAAGGTGATCTCCTTCAGGTTTCCACTTTCTTGCAATGACTCAAGATAGTGTGAGTAAGTGGGATACAATGCCTTGACATAAGCTATGAGAGATATATCAATTTCTACATGAGTGTTTTTAATGTCATGCATGATAGATCTTACTTCTGATGTTAAAGCAAGAGGGTCATCATTTTTCAATTCAAGGCTGAATAAATTAATCACTAACTGAACAACTTCAAGTTTTGGATGTGAGTCATAGAATTATTTCAATTTCATCAAGGATTCATAGGCATTTGAAAATGGTATAATATGACGACTCACCTCTTCATTTACAAATGTTGCAATCAAGGCATAAGCCTTGCTATTTTTGTTGTCCCAAATGGTGATCTCCTTTTCTGTTGTAGGATTTGCATGTGGATTTTCTTTGTTTCCATCACAAATTCATTTCCAAAACTCATTAAAATTGAGTGTACATTTAATCTTCCTTGACCGTTCAGGATATTTCTCTTTGCCTGAGAGAATGACTCTAACAATTGATATGAATGAATGAAATAAAATATGTGTACTGTAAAAAAAATTGTACTTCTGGTGGAAAAAAATGCAGTTCTGGTGGAAAAAGAGATATATTAGGAGCATTGTGCAACAACAACATAATACTTTGGAAAAACCAAACTATTCAAAATATTAGAAGCTAAAATGTATGGTGATTCACTAAAAAATGCATAGTAAGTTTTAAATTTTATTGCTTATTTTACTAAAAACAACATTACAATTTATGTTAGGGTTTAATTAAAAGAGAGATCATTTGAAAGAGAAGATCATATCAAGGTCCCATGGCCTTGGTCTTATATTTTTTTACATGGATTTTTAAGCAGGGTTGTTATAGAACCCTCTCGCTTGGGGGAACACTGTCCTTAGTGTTCAATGACACCTACAACCAGAAATACTACTGACAACCAAAACATACTTCCCATGGAGCTTTATAACACAACTCGTAGTAGTATTTACAATGACTGCTGCTGAAAACATGACAAACATACCATGTACTGGTGATTTATAACAAAAATCATTACAGTATTTACAATAATGACCACATTTTATCAACTAGCAACTAACCATATTGTTTATGGAGATTTATAAATCCATCTCAATACAATGTTAACCATAATATACACATATACACATTTGCACATTTTCTCAACCAACAAATAAAACGTTATAATTCCTACATTTGCAACAAGGGATTCCAGAGGCTCACACCTCTACCCTTAAAGTAACACCATAGCACTGGCACTACTAACTGTCGCACTACAACTCAGTTCCTGAGAGTTAAGAAACTGAAAGATATTACCCAAAAATCTTGTCAGACAAGTTATTCTAGATGAAACTTGATACTTAAGCACCCTTTGATGCTAATCTACGCACTCTCAATGGAGCTCTGAACTGCTGCTACTCTCCACTGCGTAAGAACTGCCTCTGTGCTGCTGCCTCTGCTCTACACTTCTCAAGTCTTCAGCATCCTAGCTCTGCCAATGTGCCTCCATAATCCTCTGCACTGATTGACTCCAGTCATCCTGCTATTATCATTAAGGGCTCTCATAGCTCATATGTGATCCAATATTTTGGGCACCTCAAGGATCCTTCCCTTTACATACGTATTTCCAAAAGAACTATAGATCTATGTCACCCCATCTTCTCCAGGGCACATGAGAACTCTTCGCCCGTCATCATCACCAACAACTGAAACCTTTGAATCATAATCTTCTTTGCCCTTCTTCTTCTGAGGACAAGTTGTGGCGAAATGTCCTAGTTCACCACATCTGAAGCACCTGACTTTTGAAAGGTCTTTCTTCTTCTTCCTTTCTTGTTGTTGTTGTCCCTTAGATGCAAGAGTTGCATCTTCCTCCTCCTCCTACTTAATCTTGATCCCTTCGTTGTTGTTGGCCATCTTGGACATCCTCCTGATCTATTCTTGTCAAAGACCTGCTCACATGTTTTCACAATTTGGGAGATCTGCTCTGCCCAAGATTCCTTGGACAAAGTTCTCCCACACTCCCTTGAAATTTTGGGTAAAATAATGAAATGGTGAATAAATTTTTACTATTTAAAGGAATTTATGAACTTAGATGTTGAAAAATCAATTGCCGCTCATTTTTGAATTTTTAAAAGAGGAAAAATAATCCTATTTTTTTTTATTCGATATCTCTGCACATCGGTGCGCTCGATATTCAAGCGCACTGGTGTGTTTATACAAAAATCACATCCACATTTCTGGGGTGCCATATTTTTTCAACACACCAGCATGATACAATTTATTTTCCTTTCTGAAATCCTGAAACAATGCGATTATTTTTTTTAATAGAACAAGGCGGTCTATATTTAAAAGAGCACTGAGATAGTTGAATTCATTTTTATTTTATAAATTAGGGAAACAATGGCTTTCCAATGGTTTTTATTTAAACATAGAAAAAAAATGTATTTATGGTGTAAAAAGAGAATTCTGCAAAAAAAAAATTGCAAAAAAATTGGGTTTTTATAACAGAGGTAATATCTAGGGGAGTTGACAATTAGAGGAGTTGTGAACTGGGGGGGAGTTATCTGGGGAAGGGTCAAGTTAGGGAGGTTTTATCTGGGGAAGGGTTGATTTGGGGAGGTAGGATCTAGGGAGGGGTTTATTTGGGGAGATTAGGGGTTGGAAAAATGTGGAGGGCCAACATAATGTGTGAGGAGGTGGATTTTTAGGAGCTGCATAGTAGTATGGAGTATGGAGGGCCACAAAGGAAGAGTCATGGAGGGCGCAAGTGTGAGATGATAGGAGGGAGATGTGAGACGATGAGAGGGAGGTGTGAGCCAGTGGGGTAGGGTTCTAAGTCGGAAGACGGGAGGTGTGAGAGGCCAGCGAAGGCCTGCATAGAGGAGGCCGAGGCATTGGCACCACAGAGGACTCGAGTGCCGAGGTGTTGAGGTAGGTAGGGCCGACTGTGTTGAGGCAACGTGGATTCTGATTCTAAAACACCTCAAAAAAGCATGCAGAGCAAAATGGAGGTGTGAGTAGGAGCACAGAGTAGCGCCAATAGGCTAGGAGTGAAGGTTAAGTTGCAGTGGCCACCGAGAGCATGAGGGAGTGCCGAGAGCGTGAGGGAGAGGGCAGAGAGTTCCAGGACTATCTTAAATACAAATTTACATATCATCTACAAAATTCGATGGTGAATGAGGAAGAATGGACAGAGGACAACAGACTGTATGATAGAAAAGGAGAAACAAAATTTGCAGTGATAGTTCTGCCAGGTGCTAGAAGAAAGGCAGAGAGGGAGTTACATGGGCATTAATGCCAGAAACAGAACTGGCTCTGATACCATGTCAAGCTAGGAGGTAACTCCACCAAAAATTTGATACGAATTGATTAAGGATACATATGAATATATATTTGGAGGTGAGACTCTTGGGATTCATTTCCCAATGTCTCTTCAATTTCCTTATTTCCCATTTTACATTAATGTACAATTTCGCCCAATCCCTTAGGATTAGGTGTCACCACTATGGAATTGGAAAAAAACCATTACATTCCCTTCTTGGATGTTCTTCTCACTAAAAAGGATGATGGAAGCATTGGGCACCAAATATTCAGGAAAAAAGAAATTCCCACAGACAGTTATCTCCACACTGAATCCCATCATCACCTTGCTAAAAAAATTGGTGTTCTAAATACACTTATTACTAGGCCATTGAGATTGTCTAACAAAGATCATCTTCAACAACAAATATACCACCTTATTAAGGTTTTCCATGGTATTGGTTATAACTACAAAGACATCAAAAGAGGCAGTAAAAGAGCGACAATAAAATTCCCTTCCGATTCCCCAAAACCTAATGGGAGGGATTTTCTTCCACATATCATTGGTACCACTGATAAAATTGCAAAAATCCTCAAAAGAAACAGGATCATCACTTCATTCAAACCCTTGGAGACCATCCAATAGAAAATGAGGTTTGTGAAGGATAAATTCAATTCATTATAGTTCAAAGGTGTCTACAAAAATGACTGCTCATGTGGACTATGCTACATGGGAGAAACCAGTCGGCCATTTAAAATAATATTGAAGTAAAATGATGTTGATATCAAGAAAGAAAGAACCTGATCTTCTACCCTTATTAAACATTCACTTAAGACTAGACATCACCTTTTCTTCGAAAACACTAAAATCATCACAAATGAGGTTCACTATTTCAGATGCAAACTCAAGGAAGCTCTTGAGATCATCAAACATCCTAAAACCTCAATAGAGATAGTGGCATTGAGGTTAGTAGATGTTGGCTTCCCCTCATCACTTGATTATTCCTTGGTTCTCCTTCCACCTTCCTTCCCCCTTTTCTTTCCCTCATTTCTCACTTTCCTTTCCCTCCTTTCATTCCTTACATTCTGGGCCCCCTCCCTCATATTCTGTCTCATTCAACCTTTCTATTCTAATTTTATACAATTCATTTTATTTTTATTTATTTTATATTATTTTATCATTTTATTTTTATTTTTATTTTTATTTTATTATGTTATTATTTATTTATTTATTTAATTTTATATTTATTTATTAATTCTATTATTACTATTCTTTATTTTATTATCATCTCCTTTTCTTTTATTATGATTTATTATGATTTATTTTCTTATTTTTTGACTTGTCCTCTCTCCTTGCTTCTTTTATGATTGTTATCTTGATTTTATTTATTTTATTTTATTTTATTTTTCTTTAACCCTCCATTGCTTAGTTGAACTTCTCTTCTTATTCTCTTTAGTATTTCCTCTTTTTATTTATGAATTCGTTATTTGGTTCTTCTCTCAAATTCATGATTATCCTGATGATGGGTCTTGATTGTGACCAGAAATGTCGATTTAAAAATGAAATTGTGGATTCAATTCTGATTTCTAACTCTTCAAAACCTTCTATTTCTTTTCAAGATCCACCTTTTACAAAAAGAATAAAAATTGATAAAGGAATAGAAAGGAAAATTGTCTTACCATACTATGATATGCTAGATGAACTTAAGAATATTTGCATCAAAATTCCTTTACTCCAAGCCATAAAGGAAATACCAGTATTTTAAAAAACTATCATGGATCTATGCATTAGGAAACCAGGAATAAAAATAAAAGATGTTAAAAAGATCCAATTGGTAGGAAAATTTTTTGATATTATGATGGGGAAACCTATTGTTAAAAAATATCTAGATCTAGGTTGCTCAATTGTAAAAATTCATATCAATGGTATTGAGATTCCAATCACCTTGATTGATCTAGGAGTAACCATTAAAATATGAGTAAATAAAAAATGGAGCAACTAAAGCTTCCCTATCTTCAATAAAATCTAGCATTATTACAATTAGCACATAGATATGTTATCAAACCAGATGGTACATTAGAAGACGTGTCTATTTCTCTAGATTCTTGGAAATATCCTTTAGACTTCATGATTTTAACCCCCAAGAATAATTTAGGAGGCCATCCATTGATCCTTGGCATACTTGGCTAGCTACCGTTGATGCATTCATAAGTTGTAGATCTGGTGATATGTATATATCTGATGGAACTTCCACTGAGAAATTCACATTGTATCCTCTATAATATTCCCAAATGGGAAAAGCGGGAATATAGCTCTTAATAATGGAAATATCAGGAAGTATTAATGCATTACATGTGAGCCAAATTATAGATCCATGGTTTTATGTATAACAACACTAAATAAGTACAAGATATTGGGGATCAAGCCCCTCAACATAGGCAAAAGAAGCCTCCAATGCCAAAATGCACCCAAAACAAGTAATACACTGCTACACAAGTACTGAAGCAAGAAAAGCATAGTTTTAATGACTAATACTACTGCTAGGACATATAAATAAACCGATCTAAAAATATCATGCTCATACAAGGCCAAAAATGGAGATATATGCTCCCATACACTTTTCCTAGACAACCCAGGAAGGGTTTCCGCAAATACACAAAATATAAATGGTGGATCTAAAGCCCTAGGGCTGAAGATGCACTGCAACTAAAGAACATAAAAGAGGTGTCTGAATATGATGTATATCTGAAAGAACTCCTCCAAAAGAACCCTCTCAATGAAGGGTTGATCCCTTCAATGGAAAACAAACACTCCAAATGGAGTACTGAACTTGTCCCTATAGCAGCTCACTAAAATAACATAGATATGGACTGGAACTGCACTGTAGGGGATAAAATCAACTTGGACTGATGCAAAATATGTCAAATAATCCCAAGGGGATCCTTTACTGGTCTCCCAATGGAAGGAAACCTTCATCCACTGCAAAACTAGCTCAAAAAACACCCAACAAGATCTTCCACTGCTGCACCCTGCAACTCAGCACATCTCTCAACAGAAAATATGTTGTACCACAAGAATGAAGCTTGGTCTGAAACCTGAATGTGGAAATGTAGTGCAAAGCTCTTCCAAGAGGCCTCTCAAGGATAGAGGTGGGATTCTCGATCAGGAACACCAGGTGATAAACAACACTGCAATCTTAGCTAAACAACTGAAGAAAGCTTATATGTCTAAAAAGACCATATAATAAAAAAACATAACATATCATAACATGAATAATATGGCTTCCATACTCTTCCTTATATAAGAAATGAGCTTCCAAACCCTAAGTCCTAAGCCCTGTCCATTAATGACTCTACTTCCATGCAATGTGTCTCCATCTAAAATTGCGTTGTCCCTCATTGAATGCCACTCCTCCATGACAAAGTTGTTGATTTGGTCAAAGTTGACCCAGTCCACATGCTCTAGCCCCTGTTCACACCTTAGGGTGCTTTATTAAGATGAAAATATGATCAACTTTCACATGAGAAGTGGTTTTATTCCTAATAAAGAGATTTATGGGTCTCCCTACCCACTTATTCATCAAACAAGAAAGAAAAATTAGATTTTAATATTCCAATTAGCTGGATGCTAATTTAGGAATATTACATCCTCGTGCAAAAAAAAAAACTGAAGTAGAAAATGAAATTTGGATTTGATCATGATGATGAAGACATTGATAATATGCAATCAGTATATACTTTTTCACAATTAGATGAGGAAGATCAATTGATAAATTTAATGAATAATAATGATTCTTCTTCTTGTTGTGAGCAAGATCAAAGTTTTCAAGAACAATTTAATATCGAATATTTATCATCTCACCAAATGGATTTACATCCTATGGAAAAGTTTGGAAATTCTCAAGTAGATTTTTTCCAAGGAAAAACATTGAATATTAATAACAACTTGGAAGAATTTCAAAAGAATAAATTGATAAAAATGCTACAAAAACACTCCTCTTCTTATGCATGGGAATATACGGATACGAAACTAATTGATCCTAAGACTTGTATGCATCATATTTATATTCAGGAGAATGTCAAACCAATTATACAACCTTAGAGAAGAATGAACCCTAATCTGAAAGAAATTGTTAAAGAGGAATTACAAAAGATTCTAAATGTGAATTTCATTTATCTGATATAAAATAGTTAATCGGTGTCATATTTATTGATTGTTCCAAAGAAAAATGAAAAATGGAGAGTGTGTCTTGACTACAGGGAATTAAATAAAGCTACTTTAAAATATCATTTTCCACTTCCTTTTATAGATCAATTATTGGATACCTTGGCAGTAAATAAGTATTTCTCATTTTTAGATGGTTTTAGTGGATATAACCAAATGAAACTATCACCAAAAGATCAAGATAATACTACTTTTACATGTCCATGGGGAACATATGCCTATAGGGTAGTTCCCTTTGGATTATGCAATTCACCTGCCACATTGCAAAGAGAATTTTTAGGTATCTCTTGTGATCTATGTTACACCAATTTTTGGCCATCTAACCTGTTACTATTAGATGGAACAAAGTACACCATGTAATACCAATTTTACCCTAAGTAAAATTGTTTTCACTATGAAAAATAACTTAGTAATCCTTAATTTATTAAGTTGTTTTCGCTACGTCTGCTCCCGAGGCCCCTTCTTCAGGTTCCACAAAGCCTCTTTAGACAACCAATGGTCCTTTACAGATCCCTCAGCCTAAGGCAAAGGTTCATACCAAGATCCCCAAGGGACCATTACGCTGAAACACTGCTTCTGGAAAAGCTACCCATTCGTATAGTATATTAGATGATTTGGCGCAATCTCTTACTTCCATCTCAACGATGGAACTCCTCCAGTCGTGCCCTTCACAATGAAAAGCTCTAATAAATGCTATGGGAAATGTGGATCCTTCAGAAGATTGTTTGATCATCTTCAATGTTGACTGGTCAGAACATCCTCCCCTTCCTGCTTCCATCGCCTTCCAAATCCCCATCAAGATCCGGAATGCCAACGTCTCTCGTTGTATCATTGATGAGGGGGAATCCACCTATGTGATGTCTGCTTCGGTTTGGAAGAAACTTGGATCTTTTGAGTTTTCCCCTTCCACTATCACTCTTCGAGCATGGGATGGCCACTCTTCCCAGCCCACTGGCCTGTTCTGCAATTGTCCCATTACTCTTGCGGAAAATACTGTGTGTGTTGAAGTAGAAGTCATTGACGCCCCCTTATATTACAACATTCTATTGGGTTGTAGCTACACCTATGTGATGGCTTCTGTACCATCTGTGGCTCACCGCAAGATGTCCTTTCCTCACAATGGAAAGATAATCACCATTGACTAGTTGACATATTACGAACCGAAGTCTCAAACCTCCCCTGAGTCCATCATCTATTTGGTGGCCAATAAGCAAACCATTGAACCCTTGACCAATGTCTCACTCGGAGTCTACAAAGACTCCTATTTGCTTGGTTCTTTCCCTGGTCTTCCTCCTCCTGTCTCTGATCCCAACTCATCCAATGTTTGCATGATTCAATCATCTCAGGCTTCCCTCAAGCAGCCCGCTTCGTCTAGTCAGCAGTCGTGCCCTACGCAACCTGCTCCTAGCACTTCGACTCAGCCTTCAGGACCCCCTCCTTAAGGCTCCTCTATTGCAGCTGGTATCCATGAGCCTCTATACCCTCCTGGCACGGTTCCTCCTGGCCTTAACCATCTTAGAGTTGTCTTTCCTGACCATTACCCCTCTAGTCAGATACCATTATTAGCTCCCCCTCCTCGGAGTATTTTTGGTATCTGTTATGGCTACCTTATCCCTTCCTAACCTGACCCTGGGGATCCCATTCTGGTACATTGATCCCCCAGCCATTATCCCACCTGGTCAACCCAAACCTTATCTTGCTCTGACCCCTGTTCAACTGGTCCCCATGACCCCTCCCTTTGCTTCCGTGCCTCAGCCACCTCAACAAGAACCTACTCATGTTGTGAAAGATTTAGGTGAGGGGGGCAAAGCTCACAAGAAGGCACCTAAAGACAAGGCTACCCCGACAAACCATGCTCCTCCTTAGCCTCCTGAGCTTGCACCTCTGTGTGCTTTGTGTGATGTTGTCAATCATGCCACCCATAATTGTCCTGAATTGCCTCATCTCAAGCCCATGGTTAATATCGCATTGCCTGAGTCTACGGTCCCAAAAACCTCTGTTCCCTCCTCAACTACAACCAAGAACCCAAAGAATATTCACACCAACCACCCCTGTGCTTTGTGTGATCTCCATGGCCATTATACCTACCTCTGTCCCCGCCTCGAGGACTTCCGCACCTCTCTAGCAGCTGTTCACCAATTCGAGGCAAAGCGCAACGAGTCCAACGCTCCCTTATTTGCACGTTTTTATCCAGCAGAACTAGAGGACACATCCACTCCTATTGAAATTCCCCCTCCGGATGTCGTAATTACAGATTCTTCGGCCACTATCGAGTACCTGTCATCATCTATGAGATCGACAGTGGAATATCCCCCTAGTACTTCCCCTTATGTTTCACCTGACCTCCCTTCAGCGATCACGCTGGGCTCAACATTGGTGGATCCTTCATCTACTTATTCTTCTGTCACCCTCCGCGACGATGCGCATGTGAACCTCACTTCTCATGATGATGAGTTAGGTAGCTTTGCCACACCACATGGTATTTCTTCCACCAGTCACCCCATCTTCTATTTTGATGATGTCATTATGGAAGTAGTCACCACCCCTGACTTTATCAATCCCCCCTTACATCGAAACCATGCATTTGAACCACATACACCTTGTGGTCAGTACATTGACACCTAATGTTTTGGTAAGGGGGCACTCATATTTGAGAATCTAGAAGAAGAAATTCTCCACAACCCTCATAGTGCATCTAGTCGTGTCGAATCTAGTACCATTATTCTTCCCCATTTAGAAGAACCTCTAGAGCCCCATATCACTTCAGATCACTCTAGGGATGATACCCCTCATCATTCCTTCATCTTAAATCAACAAACCAGTCCCTTCGACATTGTTGTTGACCAAACTGTGGGTTTTCTTGGAGAGCACCAATTCATTATCTCCAAATCCACTCTTTGGGATAGTGACACCATGTATGCCAACCCAGAAACTTAAGTCAATTTTCTTCATATATGAAGTACCAAAAGTGATTGGTAATCCTCCATTCCCTTTCTCGAACTGCATAACCATAACGAAAACAAATGGTGCACCACATCATTAAAATTTGTTTAGATTCCCATTTTCTAAATACATTTAGCATGACCATAACATGCTTGGGGGAACCTATACCCCTTGAAACATAAAAATACTAGCTCTCAGCCAAAAACAACACTGAAACCCCTTTCTCTGACAAGTCGCACTTTTCAGGTCATTTCTTGGGACAGGTTGCAGTTTTTTTCCTAGTACCTGCTACTCAGGTTGCAGAATAGACCCCAAAAAGTGCGATCTGACATGTTCTTGAGCTCTGGGTGCCTAAACTGAAATTTTGATCCCTTTAAATGAAAGAGTAGGGTTAGGCCTCTTACCTGCACCTAACGGATCTTGATTCCAACAGTCGGTTTGTCTGCTACGATCGTTGCAAGATTTAGGGCCTTCTCTCGTCTCTACATTCACCATAGCTACACTTGCTAATGACTGAATTTGGAGGGAAAATGCGTTATTAAAAGAGAAACCATATATTTTTCTTTCACCCACTGTGGCCAAACCGTAGCTCAGTTTGAAAAATCGTCAGTACCGTTGCCAAGATCTCACTGAGCTCTAAAATGGGTATCTGTTAGTTTTTTGTGATTTCATACTTCATCTGGACACATTTTTTCCAAGAAGGGTCACTTCACCATTCCTTAAAATCAAATTTTCTCACTTGCAAAACTTGACTTGGGGAAACACTTTGCCTTCATACTTGTCCATGATCATGTCAATTTTCGTCATGAGTAACCATCTTGTACTTATGCTTTTATGGTCCCCATTGGGTCTATTCTATGTGGAAGTATCATCGAGTCGCCCTTGTTTAGAGCATCCGAGTTGAGTCATCATCGCATTCATGGAGTCTATCTCGAGTCCCTTTGTATCCTGATATAGTCCTCCATCCTTTATTTCTTGGTTCCTCTACCGTGTCACACATTGTGGCCTTCAGTCCTACTATCCCCTATCCCCTTTGATATTGGGTCAGTTTCTACCAGGTCATCCATGCCCTTCATGCTCTAACAAGGGAAGTCGTTAGCCCGCTACTCAGTACCCCCCATTCCATCATCATCCCTGGTGTCAGTCTATCAGTCGCTCTACTATTATCTCTCGTGCCTTAGTTGAGGATCCCTTATTGCCTCACCTATGGCGGACCTCCTTCTGTCGACATTAGTTCATTCATTCCAGAAGACAGGTCTAGAGGGCGGTGTACCTTGGTTCTAGCTTAAACTCTTGTTCGGTGCCTTGGATCAGGAAAAGGGACTCCTTATTTCCCTTTGACTTGATTGTTTCTTAGCTCTAGCTCCTTACATCATGATCGAGATCCGTATACTTGATGGCTCAGTGATGCAGCAGATTGTACTGGTGATTCCCGGGTATGTGTGAGATGTTTCATCCCTCATGAGGGGGTGACCCTTTAGGTAGCCCCCCACATGCCTGGGTGACCTCTTCATTACACCCTTTGATGCTGCTCCATAGATTTTATGGTTCCGGCCTTAGCCGCTTGCAGCGCATTTTAGTTTTCATCTATCATTCAGATTTTCAGAGCCCTCTCTTGTTTATAGGGCCTCTTTGGTTTTATTTATATCTCATGTACTCAGATATTATTATATAAGTACTGGATGTTATCCAAGGCACAATAGGGATGTGGGATCCATTATCATGTTTTTATCTGGCTCGTGTTCATGCCAGCATGTACTATATAATTTAGTCCCTTGTTTACTGGATGCATTATTCTTTATACTTTGTCTCGGCGGGCATAGGTATGCCTCCCACACCTCTTGTAGCACAAGTACTCACTCATAAAAGAGACTTGTCGCACCTGTAAGTCTCACCTCCTCAGGGTATTTTCCTCTAGCACTTTGGTCTACCTTATATTTCTCTCTCTCTGACTTCCCCTTCGGTGTCTAGTGATTGAGTTCTTACAACGTACTTCGGTCATACGATTAGCTCCTAACGCTTGCACGTTGCGGGGAAATCTGTTACACTAATTTTTGGTCATCTAACCTGTTACTATTAGATGGACTAAAGTACACCATGTAAGACCAATTTTACCCTCAGTAAAATTGCTTTTACTATGAAAAATAACTTAGTAATCCTTAATTTATTAAGTTGTTTATGGTCTAAATAAGAAACCCCATGAGGAAATATTGAATAAATCCATATTTGTTTGATTTTCCTCAAGGAATAATTAGTTAAACAACAAGTTAATTAATATTCCTGGTCATATTTAACCCAAAACAGTAAAATTAATTAGATAAACCATTATTTATCTTATTATTTTCTAGGAATAATTATTTAAACCTTATTTAAATAATATTCCTTGTTAAATTTGACTAAATCATTTATAAATAATTGAATAAATCATTATTTATTTAATTATTACCCAACCACATCCTTAAAATAATAAATAAATCATTTGTTTATTTATTATTTACAAATAAAGGGATTTGACCAAATTCAAATCCTTTTTTCCCTCCAACAAATATAATAAAATATTCCATAAAATTTGGATCTAGATTTGGTTAATAATATTTTAATTATGCGCCAATATCTAGACTAAATCAATATTTTGTTATAAATAGAAGGGTTTTTCCATTCACTCATTACCTTTTGTTGCCCAAAGATCACTCTGGATCTATACTTTTGGTCTGACTTTGATCCTCCATCATTATCATATTTTGCTACCATTTTTCTTGTGAGCTCCATTTGAGTACCATTTTTTGTCTGGGTTTTCTACACCATCAAGAGAGAGAGAGAGAGAGAGAGAGAGAGAGAGAGAGAGAGAGAGAGATCTTAGATCTGAAGTGCTGAGGACATACAAGAACCCATCCCATTGAGGGGGACTGGTAACATCTTTCTATGTTCCCTTCCCAGGTGTCAAAAATACAAAAAAATATTCAAAAATATTTTTGTCTTGTCTATTGGATGCATGGAGCAAATCTTGCTTTTATATACTACTTAATGTCTTTTACTGCATAGATATAGATTTTGTAGCATTTATCTTGGTCAACTAACTACGGAGATAAAAAAATTGGCAGCCATATTTGATGTTAGGGATGTTTGTTAAGCACAGCTAAAGTGAGCTTTTTTCATACGCTTGCGATTAAAATTCATCCTAAAAATCTAATTCATGATTGTGTGGAAGTATAAGTGGATGCACTTACTCTATTTGGAGATAATTTTGAGGAAGCTATGCAAAATTTAGAAAAAGTTCTTATTAGATGAAGATAAGAAAAAATTTCATTAAGTCATGAGAAATGTTTTATGATGTTCAATGAAGGGATTGTTTTAGGCCACCGTATTTAAAGTGATGGAATTAAAGTTGATACATCTAAAGTATAAGTAATTTCTAAAATTTCAGTACCTGTTTGTCAAAGAGATGTTAGAAGTTTTCTCGGATTTACTAGATATTATAGGAGATTCATAGAAAATTTCACAAAAATAGTCTCTCCACTTTTCAAACTTCTTACAAAATATTGTGAAATGATATGGAACTTTGACTGTCAAAAAATATTTGAGACATTCAAACAAAATATCACTGAAGCACCAATTTTAAGAGGACCTAATTGGTCTCTCCCTTTCCACATTTCTACCAATGCTTCAGACACAGATTTAGGAGCTGTATTGGTACAAAAATATTAAATCCTTATGATATCTATTATATAATAAAAAAATTAACTCCAATAGAGTTAAATTATACTATAACAGAAAAGGAGTTTTTAGTTGTTGTTCATATAAGTTTTGTCATTACATCATTGGTATGAAAATTTTATTCATACATATTATTTTGCCATTAGATATACAATGAACAAACCAATTACTAATGGAAGAATTAAAATATGAATGTTATTATTACAATAATTCAACATTACTATTCTTGTTAGACTAAGAAAATAAAATATTGTTGCTAATTTTCGTTCTAGAATGTAGAATAATAATGATGATGTTCCTGTAAAAGATAATTTCCCTTATGGGTATATTTTTGTAGTATTTATTAAATAACCTTGGTTTGTAGATATTTCCAATTATTTAGCTACATGAAAATTACCACCACAATTATCGGCCAAGAAAAAGCACAAAGTTGTCAAAAATAATGCACCTTATTCTTGGAAAGATGGAGAATTATACAAAACTAGACCTGATCTAATCATTCAAAGATGTGTTTGAGAAGATCAAATACCAGAGATTTTTAAATCTTGTCATGATGAACCATGTGGAGGAAACTTTTCTAACAAAAGAACTGCTTACAAGATCCTTCTTTTTGGGACATTATTGGCCCTCTATTTCCAAAGATGCCAAATAATATGTCAAAAGGTGTGATAGTTGTAAAAGAATGGGAAAACATGTGCCATCAGATGAAATTCCTCTACAACCACAAGTGTTTGTAGAGCCTTTTGAAAAATGGGCTCTAGATTTTGTTGGACCAATAAATCCTCCATCTAAATAGAAAAGGTACATACTTGTTTTCGCAGATTATGTTACAAAGTGGGTAGAAGCTAAACCTCTTTTATTTGAAACTGAAAATTTTGTAGATAAAATTCTTTTTGAATATGTCTTTACTCATTTTGGTGTTCCAAGAGAAATTTTAATAGATCAAGGTACTCAATTCACATCCAGGTTGGTGCAAAAGATCATGGAGAAATATAAAATTAAGCATCGAAAGTCTACTCCATATCATCCACAAGCCAATGGAGAAGTGGAATCCAACAACAAATTACTTGAAGCAATTATCACCAAGGCTATGCATTTGCATAGGAAGGATTAGGAAAAAATTCATCCAAAAGCATTATGGGCATATCAAACCACACGGAGAAACAAAACTAGACATACTGCTTACGAGATTGTCTATGGGAAGCAAGTTTTGTGTCCAATTAAATTCCAAGTGGAGACCTTCAGAACATCTGCCAAATTAGGCCTTGATTATTAGAAGCCAAAAAACAAATATTAGCTCAATTGAATGAGCTAGATTAGATCCAAAAAGATGTTATCCACAGAAACAACATAATTCAATAGCAAAGAACAATATGGAATGACATATTTATCAAGACTAAGAAGTTCAAGCCAGGTTATTGGGCTCTTCTTTCTTATTCCAAATTTAAAGATTTTCAAGGAAAGTTTCAAACTCAATGGTGTGGTCCTTATGAGATAGATAATGTTTATGCAAATGGAGCAGTCAAGATGAAAACTATTGATGATGAATGACTTACCTTCCTTTTTAATGGTCATAGATTAAAAACTTCAATCCATTTAAGTAGCAACAAAATTCATATCATTCTGCAACTAACCTTCAAATCTATAGCCAAGTCCGAATTCTACATCTACATCAACATCATAAAATTCACAACAAAATAATATCAAGGGAATTCACAAGCAAAGGTACGTAGAATGTTGAATTATTTCCCATATAATAACATTAGGTTTTAATTCATGGGATGGTTTTATTAAAGGAAAGTTTGAATTATTAAAATACCTTATAAAACTGCCAAAAATCATGCTCATTATCATAACTGTTACAATCCATTCCCTCATTATTACTCAGTCAGTCACATCAACTTGATAAAAATAAAATACATCCCACCGATCCTTTGAAATCAGATCTAGGAATTGTGGGTAATTATTTGAAAATAACAAGCCTATCATAAAACAAATTCTCTGTGAGCACCATATTCCGCTATCATTTTACTCCAACTCATTCCATTTAACTCCATTCTGAAACCCTTACCATTCAAATTTGTTCATTCCCTTTTAAACAACCTTCCATCATCCCTGTCGAAAGGAAACAGTCGAAGATCGAGACTTCTCCTCACCATGGGTATTATCATCTAGTCTAAACCAAACAAAATTATTTTTTTTCAAGCATACCTTATGTTATCACCAAAAATTGATCATCTAGCCATTCCTAACTAGATGGATTGAAGTACACCATGTAAGACCAATTTTTACCATAGTAAAATTACTTTCACTATAAGAATAATTTAATAAACCATATTTTATTAAGTTATTTCTGGTTAAAACAAGAAACACCATGAGGAATAATTAAATAAATCATTATTTATTTTATTTTCCTCTAGGAATAATTAATTAAACCATTGTGATGTAGGAGCATCGGTGCACCTTAATTAAAATTAAAATTCAATTCTGTGAAAGACGAGACATGGACAACCGTTTGTAAATGGGGGAAAAATTCCGTGAAACATAGTTGAAATGATGGAAGCGATAAGTCTCTAGAAGACTTGATAAATTGTAATTATCTACCATGTAATCAAATAGAGAGATTTAGGGGTTTAGTTGAGGGATTTTGGGAGACGAACTTGTGGATCTTAGATGATCCACTCACTTGTAATTTCTTTATAAATGTGAGTCTGTATGTCCAGATAGAAAAGGGCAGAACACAATTTAGCCACAGGGAAAATTTTTGAGTCAGGCGAGAGTGGCCTTAGCCTGTAATTTGAGCTTGAAAAATAATGAAATTTGTGTGTTTTTAAGTATCCAGGATAATATGTAACTTACAGTATCTGTGTGTTGTTTATTTCGAATTCTCAATATATGTGTGTGTTCTTCTTTCTAATTAATAGACTGTGTGAGTGTGAGTGGTTAATGAATTTCCTATGAACTTCGCATAGATGAATTATGGTAGAACACTGATTGTTGAATGAAAACCCCATTGATAGGAAATAGAGTAAATGATGAATCGATGGAGAAGAACCGTGTGTAGGTGAGCGGACAGTAATGATTAACTCACAGATCTTAAAGGGAAGAGATAAACGGCTAAGATGACTTTGCAAGTTAAACAAAATAACTTGCAATGCGATGTGATGAAGGGCGAGTAGTGAGGACCATTAGATCTGGGTGCAGATCAACGATGGACGACAAATCACAAATTTATCAGATAGCATTAAGACTTTGCTAGGTAAGTTATATTTCTTGCGATGTGATGAGGAGAAGGGCCACGTGTCGGCATAGCACATTAGCGCATATCACACATCGCATAAATTATGGTTTAGCCGTTATTGGTAAAGAGTTAAACTTGCAGGCGGAAATTTGCGATAAGTTGTAAAATTTGCGATGTTGCGATGCGACATTGTCATCACAACTTTGCATCGGTAGAATTATAAGTTCCCTGTTAAGGTTATTTGTTAAGTTTGTTGATATACGATGCGCTGTGATTGGTCACTGGATTGTGGGACTCTAGAACCATAGTTCCACGTGTATGTAAGTGGTTTGAGATTATGTGAGATCTATTTTAAAGTAATTGCAGTTTTATTGCTAACATATGTATGTTAATAAAACTCCAACATTATAATCCGCTGTGAGTCAAGGGATTTTATGTGGGCCATAACCCACAGGTCCACGATAATATGTGTAATTTGCAGTTTCATGCCACATCACATTGTTTAAATAATATTCTGTCATATTTAACCCAATTGTGAGAAATAATTAGATAAATCATTATTTATCTTATTTTTCTCTAGGAATAATTTATTAAATCATTATTTAGTTATTATTCCTTGTTAAATTTGACTAAATCACCTAGGAATAATTAAACAAACCATTATTTGTTTATTATTCTTTAATCACATTCTTGAAATGACAAACAAATAATTTATTTGTTTATTATTTCTAAATAAAGGTATTTAACCAGTTTAAAGAACCTTTTACCTCCAACAAAATATAATAAAATATTCCAATCGATTAGATCTAGATTATGGTTAATAATATTTTATTATTCTCAATTTTCGAAGATAACTCAATATTTTGTTATAAATAGGAGGGTTTTTCCATTCATTCTTCACTTTGATCATTCTCATTGTTACAATCATTTTTTTTTCCATATGAACTCCCATTTGAGTTCGACAAATATTATGGGTTTTCTACATATTTGAGAGAGAAGGACTCGCGAAGTTGAAGCATTGAGGACAACCAAGAACCCATCCCATTGAGTGGGACTGGTAATATTTAATTGTTTCCTTCACTAAGTGTTACATAATATAGAAATTATTCTTTAAAATTGTCTTATCTCTTGGTTATTTGGAGTTATTTTGCATCAGTTGTTATTTTTTTCTTTTTTTTGTTTAGCTACTTTATTTGCATAGATATGGATTTTTGCAGGATTTATTCTCATTGTCTATTGCAGATCTGAAGGGTTTTACAACCATTTCTGTTGTTATGGTTATTCGTCACTCATAGCTTAAGTAAGGTATTTTTGGTACACTTGCCAAAATATTTTACACTAACAAAAGTGTGATTCCCCCCTTAAATCACACTTATCTTCTTAAAAAGTGTGATATCACCTATTTACAGAATAGTAACTGTGATCTGGAATTTTTTTTTCTAAGTTTTTTCTGAAATTGCTAGGGTTTTCCGAGAGCATTGTTTTGGGTTGCTTGACCTCTGTTTCAATCCATCTTAGGCTTGGATATGCTTGATTTTTCTTATTGAAGTAGAATCAATCCCCATAGGGTTTCAGTATACTTCCACCTTTTTAGGAGGAGTTGATATGAGTAGGTAGTTTGAGATTTGCAATGTTTTCAGCCATTGTTTTATGGTTTGATCCATCATTTTTACAAATCCTTCAGATAAGTTATTGTTACATCCAAAACTCCCTCTTGATTTTTATTTTTCCTTTTCCCTTAGTGTCCCATTGTTTTCCCTAGGTTTTTTCACCTTTAGCCTTATCTTTTGCAGCGATTTTTGCCTATAGTTTCTTGTTGTTTTCTGTGTCATTGCTAGCAGTATTAAGTCATTAGATCTGAGTCTCATAGAAATTTGATCTCTTGGCCATTTTAGTGTGTTTTGAGTCAATTTCGCCCCCATTTCATCTGGTTGTTTAAGAGCCTTGTTTTTGTTGGGATTTATGCATGATTAGTTGTTTATTTTACTATCATTTCAATTTCATTTACAATTTTTCAAATATTTTTTCTTTTTCTTTAAATAACCGTTTGGGATTAATTAAAATAAACACACATCTTGCACATACTCACACCTAAAGACAAGAGAGTTTGTTTTACACCACCAAGGCAAGACATAAACATTATCATTAATTTATCTTCCACACAGAGCCTTTGTTTATCACTCTTCAACCTTTTTGTGTCATTTGTGGCTTTCCATAATTGCGCCCCAAGGCGTTTGTCGTGGAGACTTCAAGGTTTTCACCCTAATTTTCCATTCGCATGTCTACACCACCCTGTAGGGTCCAAGTTAGTCCTCCCCCGAGTCCCCATTTTGACTCTGGTTTTTCTGGTTCATCGGGTTCTTCCTCTAATTCTGACTCTGGTTCTACTTCTCAACCTCATACAGCCACCATGTAAGGTGCCAATGCTGGTGCAGGAAACTAAGTAGGCGATGGATCTAGACCAAATTATGTAGTCATTACTATCAGAATCAATACTTGAACTGTCCCAACTACTCCTTTGCTACCTTTCATGGTAGGTTTAAGCCGTCCCGATTTTAGCCTGTTAATAAATGACCCCATACTCCACGATGTAGGTTGGCCAACTATGCCAACTAAGCTTCATTCCGACATTCCTAAGTTTTAAGGAAACGCTGGAGAGGACCCCACTAATCATGTCTGCTCCTTTCATATGTGGTGTTCGTCTAATTCCATCACCGATGATTCCGTTCGTGTTCAATTGTTCCAACGCACACTCATTAGAGAAGCTGCAAAGTGGCATGTTGATCATCTTGCTGCATCTCATATCGGTTTTGCAACTCTTGCGAAATTTTTTCTATCATATTTCCACTTAAACCTATGTTATGATACCAGTATCGAGTTTTTGACCACATTCTTTCAGATTTATACCAACCGCATTTCCAACCATGTCAAAGAATGGTTTAGAAGAAGGAGCTTGTGTATAGCTCCCTCATTTGACGATTGTGTCTATATGGATTGGTTTCTTAGAATTGTCTTAGCCCCTATAGGTAAATACGTTGAATATCATTTTCTTCAGTTCGAAGAAGAAGCTCTCTAAGTTGCGTTAAAATATGACTTGATCTACGCCCAGTATGGTTATGTTTATACCATTTTACCAGATCTTCCTAGACATGGTAGTGCCAATGCACTGGGGGCATCTCATACCACTGATGATATAGTTGGATATCTTTCACATCCATATGATCCTCCTCGCATGAGTTATGGTTAACCCCAGAGTGGACCAGTTCCTCCAACACCTATCCCCCTCCTGGAAAATTGTATCCTGGCCAAAGCACAGCTTACGAATTTACCCATCTGCATTAGTCAATGCCAAGGCTATTTGTTGCTCAACATGTTTACCCAAATGTTTCCCCATATCACTTTTATCCTTGTGCACAACCCAGTGCTCCAAACCCTCTGGCATCAACTCCCCCACCTCTCGTGCCTTCTCAACCTCTACCACAATAGCCACTGCCTCCTCAAGGTCAGGTGTATGCTCAACAGAGCATGACTAATCCCCCCAATTCCAAGAAAAATAGTAATGGGAAAGGAAATAAAAACCAAAAAATGCAGGGTAACCAGGGTCTCCAAGGTAATCAACCGAACACACCCCAAATGAACTATCCTAACACTGCAAACCAGCAATAGGGCAATCAACCCAAGAAGAAAAATAAATTTCGTACGAATAAACCTTGTGCATGTTGTGGTGTACATGGCCATTATACACATGATTGTCCCCTTCTACCCCAGATGCATCAAATTTGGGAAGCCCAAGTAGTGTATTGAGGACAACAACCCACAACATATGTCCCTCCATAAACTTTTCCAGCTCAACTGACTCTATTCACCAATCCTTTCCCTCAGCAAGGATATGTTTTTTCCCAACCCTCATAAGGTCAGGTCGCTCCTTAATGCCAACAGTATGGTAATCTGGATTATCAGATTCTCATGATGAACTCTGACGAGGTCAATACCGTTGATGTCAACCTTCAGATCCGATCGCGCCAATATGACAAGCAACTTGCTACGTCTGCAACCGAGTCCCAAACCAAAGTATCCATAGAGTCCATTCTAACACCTAATGGTCCCTTACAGATCCCCCAGCCTAAGGTGGAGGTCATTCCCAAGATCCCCAAGGGGCCATTACACTGTAATGATGTTTCTGCCAAAGCCGCCCACACTTACAACATAGTACATGACTTGGCATAGTCTCTTGCCGCCATGTCAATGCTAGAAGTTCTCCATATGTTCCCATCCCAAAGAAAATATATACTATATTCTCTGGGCACTATGGATCCTTTAGATGATCGCTTGATTTCCTTTTATGTTGAAAAGTCAAAAATCCCCCTCTACCCTCATCTATTTCTTTCCAAATACCAGTCAAGATTCATAATGCCACTATCCAACAATGTATCATTGATGATGGTGCATCCACAGGTGTGATGTATGTCTCTATTTGGAAGCAACTTGGGTCCCCTGATCTGTCCCCATTCACCATCACTTTGTGTGCTTGGGATAGTCACCCTTCCCAGTCCCTTGGCATGTTCTGAAATTTTCCTGTTACACTTGCGGGCAAGACTATTTGTATTTGCATAGAATTCATCAATGCCCATTTGGATTCTAATATCCTCTTAGGTCGTAGATACACATATATGATGTTGGTTGTTGCATCTGCGCTTCACCATAAGATGTTCTTCCCCCATAACTGAAATATCGTCACCATCGATCAGTTGACATATTGCGATCCTAAGTCTCAGACCTCACCCAAGTCTATTATATCATCAGTGGCTGATAAAAAAATGGTCGCACCTCTCACTAGTGTCTCACTTGGAGTCTATAAGATTCCTCATTACTTGGTTCATTTCCTGGTGTCCTCGCTCTTATCACTAAGCCCAATTCATTGAGTGTTTTCATGTTGCAAGTGTTTGAGACTAGGAAAAAGTAGCCTGGTATGACTAGATAGCAGCCAATACCATCACAAATCGTTGTTTTTCACTTGACACAACCATCAATACCATCTCCTCAAGGACCTTCTCCTTCTGCTGGTGTCTCTCCCAATATTTTTCAACTAGGAACAATTCCCCCAAGTCTGAACGATTTGGGAGTTGTTCCGCTAGGCCATTACCCTTTAGGTTAGATATTGTTTTTAGCTACCCCATCTGTATTATTTTCTGTTCATGTTATGGATGTGTTGAGTTTACAGAGTGAATGAGGCTCCTAGGGGAAGAGGAGGGGGCATGAGAGGAGGCTGAGATGGAGGAAGAGGACCTCTAAGATGTTACAACCGTGACCAAGAGGGCCACGTAGCTAGGGAATGTCCACTTCCTAGAAGACCATGGTGCTCTCAGTGTAGAGTTAATACGCATGCAATAGAAGACTACCCAGAGCTAATTAAAATATGGGAAGAAAGAGCTAGAAAAAAAGGAGAAAATATGGTAAATTCAGAGCCAAGAATAGTAGAGGCTCAGGCTATGTAGAACGTAGCCATAGTGACATGAGGAGGAAAGAGAACCGGGGAGGATGCATAGACTACAGACCCGATAAAGCTGATAAGGCCAACATCTCCAAAGCCAATGTTCAGGCCAGAAAGACAGAAGTAATACTTTAAAGAAGCAGTGGAAACATTTTCCCAACTTCGGGAAGAAAAGGCATTGAGTTACCGCAGCCCAGGGTAAACAAGGAGAACCAAGCTAGCACAAGCACTATGATTGAAGAATGGTTCCATCTATTTCTAAAAATTGTTACCAATGCATCAATGCTAGAAAAATTGAAGCAGAAACTGGAGATGGTGGTGCAGGAGACCACAGAATCATGATAATCAAATGACACAACACATAAATACATACGAAGAGTCAAAATAAATAAGAAAAGAACAGGGAAATAATTCTGTGTAAATAGTCAAGTTGCGGGATTCCAAATTAAGGACACAATGCTTGACCTAGGGTCATATGTCAATATTTTTCCAAGGAAGACATGGGAAGCATTGGGAAGACCGAAGTTGACATATTCACCAATCCAACTCCGCATGGAAAACCAGTACTACATTGTGCCCATAGGCAGGCTGGAGGAGGTCGAAGTCGACGTTGCGGGAGTAAAGACATACACAGACTTCGAGGTGATAGACATTATGGGGGATAATTATCCCTATCCAACATTATTGGGGATCGACTGGGCTTTCGAGAACTATCCAATTATAGATTTGAAGAAGGAACTAATGATATTTGAAGATGGGGAAGTCAAAGTCACACAACCATTTAATCCATATCAAGGACCCCAATATATAGAGTCTATCGACAACAGAGAGGATGCTCAACTTCTTGATCATCTTTATCAAATGACAACAGGGAAAAGAGAAGATTATATCAACCCAATAGCGGGGGGGAATATGAGCTGGAGAAGTGTTCAAAGCTTATAATTAGGCTCAGAAATAGCCTAGGATGATTGGCAGCATAGGGTATATTAGAAAAATACAAGAATATGCGCCAATATCAGAAGGATCAGTTGGATCAGAACTGAGGTAAGAGAATATCCTACTCTGTCAAATATGAATGTTGTGAATACCTTTATTGCTAGGATAGAAGATAAAGTACCAGTGGACCATAGGGTCCCACTCATGGATGTGGCTTTACAATCCACATCAGCAAGGTGGTGGAGCAACCACTGCAACGCTCTGTCACAGTGGGACGGGGTTGCAACAGCGTTGAGGGCTAGATTCAAGGAAGAGGGAGGACCAAATTTCACTAAAAATTACCAAGGGGACTCCGACCCCAAATTTTTTTTGCAATATTGTGAGGAACAATGGAAGAATGTAGGGTACCCGGATGAACTGTGGGTACACAAGTTTTTACATTCACTGGATTCGATTCCACAGGCTTGGTACCTAACTGAAGAGAAGAAAAGAGGAACCAGTACTTGGAAAACAATTTCAGATCATTTTACGTAATTATTTTCTTTTGAAGGTAAAATAGAACCAGTGACACAAGCATTGCAGACCATTAAAAGGGTACTATTCTTTCCAGTGATTCCAAAGGATGAAGAACAACCGCTCCCAAACCAAAGCATTAGACAGTCGGTAGCCTGCAAGAAGATAAATAGTGAGATGGATGATGATGATCTAGAAGATCTTAGACATCTATCTTTCGAAGAAAAACAAGGGGATAGGGATATTCAAGAAGAATCGACAACATAAGGAATTCATCTCCTACCATTGAAAACCAAGAATATGAACATCAGGATACTGGAAAAGCCCAAACTTGCATCAATTAGTAACTACTGGGATGCTGAAACAACTAAGGAGATATTCAATCTGCTACATGAATTTGTTCCCATCCTCATTAGCGGAGTTGAAAGGAATAAAAAGAGACATGGGGGAAATGCGTATAATTTTGAAGCCCGATGAAAGGCCAGTAAAGCACAGACCATATCATTTGAATCCAAGAGTGAAAGAAAAATTCAAGGTAGAGATTGATAAAATGCTAAAGGCAGGGTTGATATTCCCGGTGGAAGAAGAAAAGTGGGTAAGTGCTATAGTCATACAGAGTAAAAAGGAAAAGTCTGAAATTCAAGTCTGTGTTAACTACAGGAGCCTGAACAATGCATGCATACATGACCCATTCCCCACTCTGTTTAGTGAAGAGGTTCTTGACAATGTTACGGGGAATGAAGCTTATTCATTTATGGATGGATTTTCAGGATACCATCAAGTAAGGATAGTTGAAGAAGATAATAAGAAGACAACCTTCACATACGAATGGGGCTCATTTGCATATCATGTAATGCCATTCTGGTTGAAAAACACACTAGCAGTATTTTCAAGGATTGTTATAGCAGCATTTCGGGAATATATCCATAAATTCCTAGAAGTCTATATGGATTATTGGACAGTTTACAACCTATTAAATAACCATGCAATGTTATTAAGGATAATGTTTTATAGATGTAGGCAACTCCAGATTTCATTAAACCTCAAGAAGTGCATCTTTGCAGTACCCTTTGGGATGATGCCGGGACATGTTGTATGAAAACAGTGGGTTTGCGTCGATCCAGCAAAAGTGGCAGTTATAATCAACATAGAGGCACTAGAAACTGTGAAGCAGTTAAGGTCGCTGCTGGGCCACACTGGCTACTATAGGCGATTCATCCGCAACTATGCGAAGATAACAACCCCATTGGAGAAGTTGTCGTGGAAATCAGAGAAATTCATTTGGACAGATGCCTATACTACTGCCCTGAATATCCTGAAAGAAAAATTGGCAAGCGCGCCCATATTAGTTCATCCTAATTGGGACAAGAAATTTCATGTCCACATTGATGTTTCTAGCATCGCACTTGGAGCCGTTCTGGCTCAACCAGGAGATACTTCAATTGATCACCCAGTTTATTTTGCAAGTTGGAAGTTATAAACAGCTGAATGGAACTACACCACAATAGAATGAGAAGATTTATAAATGGTGCATTACCTTCAAAAGTTTCTCCACTACCTATTAGGAGGTATGTTTAAATTTTTCACAGACCATTCAGCTTTAAAGTACCTAGTTAACAAACTGGTCCTGGAGGGAAGAATCTGTATATGGCTCCTACTATTTCAAGAGTTCACCTTTGAGGTGATAGTGAAGCCCGAGAGACTGAATCTGGGTCCTAACCACTTTTCAAGGCTAGAAAATGGAGAAAATGGAGGGTCCCTCGATGATTAGATACCAGATGTTGATATTTTTAGAGTAGAAGCCATCCTACACTACTTAGACCAGATAGAAACCTATCTGACAACAAGACAGTGCCCAAATGAATATACAGTAGCCTAGAAAATACATCTTGTCATCAAAGCAGTAGAGTATCAGCTAATAGCGGGACAATTGTATAAGATGGGGTTAGACCAAGTATTGAGGAGATGCATCCTGGATCATGAGAGGGACGACATACTGTGGGAATTCCATTGTGGAGTTTCCGAAGGACATGTCAGTTTAAAACAAACTGTGAGGAAGATACCGTAGGTAGGCTTATGGTGGCCAAT
This sequence comes from Pinus albicaulis, assembly GCA_034641835.2. NCBI lineage: Eukaryota > Viridiplantae > Streptophyta > Pinopsida > Pinales > Pinaceae > Pinus > Pinus albicaulis. The sequence goes on along the minus strand of CM076583.1, from coordinate 714,211,293 downwards.
AGTACACATGAATAGTAAGGCATTTGTAAAAAAATGCAATGTGTGCCAGAGGTCAGGATGTCCATCGCACAGAGACGAGCTACCACTTCACTCGGTAAAATAATTGCAGCCATTTGAGAAGTGGGTCGTTGATTTTATAGGACCGATAGCACCTGTCGCAAGACACTCATAGGCCAGATACATCATAACCACAATAGACTATCTGACCAGGTGGGAAGAAGAGATACCAGTGAAGGATTGCACGCCTGAAACAACAGCTCGATTCATATTTGAAAATATCATCAGTAGATTTGGCTGCCCCAGAAGTCTGACCATTGATCAAGGTACACAATTTATCATTACAACGATCAGATCCCTGTTAGAAAATTTCATGGTACAACATCATAAAATCAGTCTGTACAATCCATAAGAAAATGGTACAGTAGAAGCATTCAATAAGATTCTGGAAAAACGGATAGCAAAGATTTTCAACATTGATCGAAACGACTGGGATGAACGTATACCAGCAACATTGTGGGCATACAAAACAATTTTCAAAAGACTGAACAACCAGACCCCATTCCAGCTGGTGTACGGGAGGGAAGCAGTGGTACCGGCCAAATTTGTCCTACCGAGCTTGCTAATCGCATCATCACTACATTTTTCAAAAGAAGACTCATTGAAAGAGTGATTACAAGAGCTATAAGAACTTGAAGAGGATAGGTTTATAGCAGAGTTTCATCAGACTGTCCAGAAAGATAGATAGAAATCTTGACACGACTGCCATATTAAGCACAAAAATTTTACAGTCAGATAAAAAGTTTTACTGTATGATAGTAGGTTCCAAAAGTTCCCAGGTAAACTAAGAATGCATTGGCTGGGACCATACCATGTGATTGAAATCCGAGATTCAGAAGCAATTCGGTTAGCAAAACTGGATGTCCAGGTATTACCAGGATGGGTGAATGGCACACGCCTGAAGCCCTATCACGAGTAAGTTCCATTATTTTATTTTCCAATAACTCTCACAACTGAGAGGATTCAGTAGGGTAGATTAGAGTAGGCAGAGTCGATAACTCTCTCGCAACTGAGAAGAGAATAGATAGGAGTGAAAATAAATCAAAACCGCAATAAGAGAAGAAACTCATAGTTGCGACGCGCAGACCACATCGCAACCGATTGTGGTCAGGGGGAGGGTAGTGTCCAGCATGTCATCCATGTCAGAGAACCAAACGTGTCGAATATCATTCCATCATCATGACCCATCATTCCCATGTCAGTCGTAGGATTACCTATATTGATAAGTAATTACTATAATTAGTATCATCCATACCGCAATAAATTTTCCATATTAGGCCATAATCATTACCCATCACGTCTGCCAAAATCCCAAAGCCACAATTAGCTATGTCAGAACCCACCTCATCGTGGTAACTAATCACATGATTATAGCCGCGAGGGAAGCAAGAAAAATTAATTAGTTATGGGGTCTTATCAACCTCATTCGTGCTGGTTACTTACATAACCTGCATGAAAGAAAGTGCGAGAATGCCGGAGAAGTCCAAGTTAGAACCAGACACAACAGTAGAAGTGAGAGAAACTTCATCAGAATAAGTCTAGAGGGAGCATCCAAAGGCAGGAATTTACAAATAAAGAGCAGGAGTAGCTTTGCGAGTATACCAAAGAAGAGAAAAAATGACCAAGGTAGCACCAACAGTCATCGAGCAGGATCTCGATGAGAGAATCCAGAAAATGGAGTCAATGGTGGGGAAATACAACAACACGTCGTTGATCGACATAGACCTTACAGATTCCTACCAGTTTCCAGCAATGAAGAGGTAGGTCTATATGGAAAATTACTCTACTGAAGCAAGAGAAGAAGCAACAAGAGTGCACCCAGACATTAGAGGTATCCAACAATCAATGATATTGAACCTCAGAAATATTCCAGTGTTCGAAACCACAGGAACTATGATGAAGTGTAAAAAATTCCTGCTGAGCAGGATCCAGAAGGAGTCACTGTGGGTAGGAAAGGAAATCCTGATACACGTGGAATATATTCACAGGCTAACAGGACTATCGGCAGACGTAAGAGATGTCTCCACAGTGTTCCATATTGTCTCCAAGAGAGAAAAGAAAGTAGGAGATGGTGAATATTATAGGAAATACGACACTAAGAGAGGAGGAAAGGGGGAAACGATAGACCTTATAAACATCCCAGCAGTCAAATTCATCTGTTATCTAATTGCAAGAAAAACCATGAGGCATTATACGAAGGGTGAGTGTACACTCGATACCATCTTAGTCACAGAGCACTGCCTCCAGGGGACATAATTAAATTAGTGTTCGTTTCTGTTGAATGAAATATTTGAAGCCCATGAGGATAACTACAAAAGAGCCATTGGGTTCATTTAAGGTTACCTTATCATGGCGTTTGCTATGTGGAAATGGAATTTCTCGAGAATCAGACAGCCTGTGGAACTCACAAGAGGTCAGCCGCTGGCGATGACATTTACGCCCTGGAAGTTCTCAGGAGACCCTAGCACCAAGGAGGTGAATGAAGAGGCATTTTAATTCTGGTACAGGCAGATGGTGGACATAGTGGCGAGACAACAAAGAATCCAAAATATTTTTCTAGATAATTATTCTGCGCATATATGGTTTGGAGTCAGCCACAAACAAACATACATCTGACCCACTTGCGTGGCGAAAACGACATTAGAAAAGAGACCGTTGAAGTTTCAAATTGATGAGAAATCATTCCACACCAAAGTATGTTCCTAGCCAAGGGTGGGAATGGAGGTCAGAGGCGGGGTATATCACTATTTTTTTGATGGCATGTTACCGAATCCACTACCAGGAGAAATGCTGGATGAAACACTGACCAGAGTGTCTCGACTGCAGCAGACACCCATAATCGAGGAGCTGAACACAAAGTTACAAGGCTTTAATCGGGTAATGCAAACTCTAACCAGTGCTTCTCCTCTGTTTCCTACTTTTTCATAGTTTCAGGCCTCCAATTCGGCATCTCCTTCCATAGTTGCACCTATATTCACGACCCTACCATCAACCTTGTTTAATTCACCACTGGCAATTGCCACGATTCCAATAAAAAAGAATAAAGCACCTAAGCCACCCGTAGCTACACCTAAGGCCAAGAAGGAAAAATTTATAGTGTCTAGCCAAATCGTTGATCTCACTGGAGAGGATCAAACACAACCTATGTATACGGGAGCCCAAATTTAGGAGGAGCCAAAGATGACCCCCCAGGTAACCTATGAGCTACCTATATTCAACCGATTTTCAATGCTAAATGTTCAAAATTCATCCCTGGTCCACACTCACACCTCATCTCCCCACACTCACAAATCATCGCCTCACACATCATTCACTTCAAAAGACCGTTCCATCCACACTCCTTCCACATCAGCGACCATTTCAGACCCAGTCAAAATGCTAAGTAAGAGAAATGGGGAAACTGAGGTGAAGGTTAACTCAAGTAAAGCCATGGTACTCGAGGTTAACCAACCTCTGGTGGAACATATCACTTTTCTGAACTTATTAGTGCGCGGGGGATCCTTTATTGTAGATACAAAACCCTCGCCCAAGGAGATGAACTTGCTTTAGCAAGCAAACTTACTACTACAACAGGTTCAACCTACCCCAAGCATGAGTAACCCAGGAAATCCGCCGCTGCAATAGACCCAGCCGACATCACCATAGGAACACTCAGCCAGGTCAATAGCCAGTGGTCAACCGCTCAAGGAGAGACCGCCAAACCAATATATGTTAGGGGCTGAGAGTATGCAGACCTGGGGAACAACACAAATATACAATTTCATTCAGCGTGCAACACAGCAGGCCGAAGGACTCCACAACGACCTCTAGTAGAGGTTTGAGCAGCAAAAACTACAAATCAGTGTGCTTACTGAAGAGCGTGATCAGTTGAAAGTAGAAAAATGTAACTTGCAGGAGCAACTAGAGAAGGTGACAGATGTTTTCAGGGATCTCTGGCCAACAATATTGGCTCAGGATGACCAGACACAGGGTGACATATCGGCTGGCATGCTGGTCGAATGGTCCATTCATGTCAAGATAGCATGTTTGAGTCTTAGCATGGAGAATCAAGAGTTGAAAGCAACGCTAGCAACCAGGTCGGCGCTGCCAGACCCTACTGTCATATAGGCAGAGAAGGTCACAGAGAAGCATAAAAAAGTAACTAGGATGCAGGAAACCATGAGAACCATGGTGAAGGAATATTACAACCTTCTGAAACATTTGCATGAGTGTTCAACCTCACTGACCATGAAGGCACAAGTGATCTCGGCACAACTGCAGCAAGTCTCAAAAGAAATATAGGAGGCCACAGACCCCAACGGCCTTGACCATTTATACAACCAAGCGAAGGAGTTGGAGACTAAGATATAGAGGATTGAAAAAAATTTAGCAGTGACCAAATAGTTCCTCCAAGAATTGAGGCAACCAGTAAATATTACTGCACAAACAATACAAAAAATGGCTGCTGAGGCCGATATCGAAATTTTAAAGGAGTATTCAACAAGCTGCGGGTCATTTCAGGAGAAAAGGAAGCGGAACAAATCACCACAGAAACACGCCTGCTCATGAAGGGATGGCAATAAGCCATTGCAGACTTCACTGAACTCAAATCATCAGCGTTGGAAAAGGTCCCCGAGTTGGGGCCCTTTTTTGGACAAGGAGAGGAAACAAGGAAGACAGGGCCATCCACGAAGGCAAGCAGACTAATGGAGATTGAGGCAGTAGAAAATGATTGACTCAGGACGAGTCAATAGCATGTGGTCAGGGCCTGTTGGGGCCCTTATTTTGAAAATGAAATGGTTTTGAGTCATGGATAACAGGTGGCAGAGCGCAACCATGGTAGATAGAAAGCTGTCACGGTTGCGAAGGGCTAGAGAGCAGGTGGCGCGATAGTTGCAAAAACTAGCACAAATGGCAGAAAGGAGCGACAAGAACAAATATTAGAACTCCCAGTGATGAGGGAAATGAAGCAAACAACAGGGCGGAGAAGAAGGGAAAACTGATAGTCGTGTTGGAAAAGGAACAAATAGGCAGTCAACCAGCATAGATAGGGGGTTGGTGCAGTGGAGAAGAGGAAGGGAGCCGCAGGAGAGATTTGTTCATTCTATTCGTTCTATTCGTCCTGTTCATTTTGTTATGTTCTATTTGGTAATATTGTAATCAATCCTGCTGTGGTCACTCTGAGGAGTAATGAAACTGTTCGTTGTTGTTAATGAAATATACTCCTATCCGGGTTTGATGTCCTGAATTATGTGATGAGTATCTGGTTATGATGAATGCATTAACCGCTTTAAATTTTGATTTTTCACACTGAATATGTTCATGAGTAGTATCTTGTGCACGATAGCTAGACTTTTTCGGAGTACTTAGCTCTATCTGTTTCACTCTATAGTTGTGTTTGGTCGATATATGATCTATTCCTAACCTCATTAAGGTCACGACACGCCTCGGGTGAGACTCTCTGCTCTTCGAAGTAGAGTGAAAATGTTGGCGTTGTGCTATACTATTGTAGAAACTTTGTTGGCCTCTATCGTGAATCTGGGTCTTGCTGAGAGACCTTCTTTCTCGCCAACAACATTCCTTCATCTTACATCAACAACCCAGTCCATTAGACATTTTTTTTGGTCAATCACATTTTTTCTAGGTGAGAACCAATTCATTATATCCAAAGCCACTCTTTGGTATAGTGACACAATGTATGCGAACCTAGAAATTCAATCCATTTGATTTATATATGTAGTGCCAAATGATATTGGTAATCCACTGTTTCCTTTCTCTAATTATATCTATCCATTCTTCCCATAGGAAGATAACCATAAAATAAACAAATGGCAAACCACATCATCAAAATGTGTTTATACTCCACCATTCTAAATACATTTGGCATGTCCATAAATTTCTTGCGGGTACACATGCCCCTACATATTCTCACCATCCTCTTGAGGATTTAGTGCCTATGAGACTGAATTATTAAATCCATTATTTCAGCACTTGGAACAGCATGGTTCTCCACAAACTCCTCTAGCTATGGGCATCATTCCCACCATTAGTACACCATATCACTCCCCTCCATCACATACACTTGGGGGCAGTATCCCATGCTTAGGCAAATGATGGCACCCCTGGCCACCTTCTCACTTTATTAACAAAAGTCTCAGCCTAGACCCCAATGATCTAGGTATGGTAATTTATCCACCCATTCCAAGGATATTTTGTCCATATATCATAGATGCTTGATACCATATCTTCAAATATTATAATTTATGTGATAAAATACTTACCACTTGGTCCCCATGTTTAAATTGGTGGGTAGGGGTGATTCTAGACTTTCTTTAGTATTTCATTCATATATTCCTTTCTTACCTTGATTCTTCACCAGGAACCATTCTTCCAAGAAGCATTAATGCCATCATTAGACAAGTAAGGACACCTTCCTAAAAGTCTTCGATCATGTTTTTGACGGTCGGTTTGTCTGCTACGGTCTCTACAAGATTTAGGGACTTCTCCTTCTCTTAAAATTCACCACATCTCACTTAGAAAATGAACTAAATTGGAGAGAAAACGCCTTTTTATTGGAAAACCCCAAATTTTTCTGTCGCCAATTACGACAAAACTGTAGCTTAGGTTGAAGAAATGTCAGCACTGTTGGAAATCTCTCACTGAGCACTATAATGGGTCTTTTTTTTTTGGTCATTTGCCACTTCACCTAGAAGCCATTTTTTCCATAAAGTGTCACTTTTTCGCCATTAAAACTTAATTTATTCATATGATCCACTTGTACTTTGGCACCACTTTTCCTTTGTACTTTTCGTCTCATGTGTCGGTTTTCATCATGGGAAACCATTATTTATTCATGTTTTTATGGTCCCCTTGGGCCTATCTTGTGTGGTAGAATCATCGAGTCACTCTTTTTCAAAGCATCTGAGTTGAGTCATCATCGCATTCATGGAGTATTTCCCGAGTCCCTTTATCTCCTATTATAGTATTCCATCCATCTTTGCATCACATTCATCACGTGTTGCCCATTTTGGCCTCCAGCCATACTCTCCCTTTTCCACTCCAGAGTTGAGTCAGACACTGCCAGGTCAACCATGCTTTTTATGCTATGTCAAGGGAAGTTATACATCCGCTACTCGGTATTCCCTATTCCATCATAATCCCCAGTGTCATTCCATCAGTCACTTTACGATGATCCCTCATGCCTTAGTTAAGGATTCATCATTTCCTCACCTAAGGCGGGCGTCCTTCTATTGACATCAACACATTTATTCCAAAAGAAAGGTCTGGAGGGTAGTGTACCTTGGTTCCAACTTCCATTTTTTTTTGGTGCCTTAGATCAAGCAAAGGGAATCAACAATTCCCTTTGACTTGGTTGTTTCTCACATGCTCGGCCTCAGCTCATTATCACATGATTGAGATTCATACACTCTATTGATCCAACATATTTTACCAGTGATTCCTGGGTGTGTGTGTGAAATGTTTCAGTCCCCATGAGGGGGTGGCCTTTGAGATAGCTCACCACATGCCCAGATGACCTCAGATTATGCTACAGCTTCAGATGCAGTTCCACATATTTCATTGGTTCATTTCTAGCTTCTTACAACACCCACAACATGCATGTCTCATTCAGATGATCCATTCACATCTTCAGAGCCTTTTCCTATTTAGCAACACTTCTTTGGTTATTATACCCAACCCCCTACCCATGTCATATGGAGCGGGATTATGTCTCATGTACTCAGATTTTATTATACTCAGTCTTGGCCCCTATTTTTCTAGAAAAATTATGTATGTGAGATTCATTATATTATTTTTTGGCCCATTGATGCCATCATGAAATGTATCATGTATTATACATTTTTTATATCAGTCCCACATTGTTGGGCTCACTATTATTCTTTGTACTTTGTCATCTTGGCGGGTATGGGTATGCCTCCCCCAGCTCATTGAGAACATGTAATCCAACATAAAAGGAGACTTATATCACTTCGTAGGTCTCGCCCCCTCAATTACTATCTTCTCTCACTTCGCTTCATTTACATCTCTTTCTCTCTCTTTGACCCCCTTTCAATGTCTAGTGATTTTGTTCTTACAATGTACTTCAGTCATATGATTTGCTCCTAACACTCGTATGTTTGGGGGCAATCTATTATCACCAAAAATTGATCATCTAGCCATTCCTAACTAGATGGATTGATGTACACCATGTAAAATAAATTTTACCATAGTAAAATTGCTTACACTATAAGAAATAATTTAATAAACCGTATTTATTAAGTTATTTCAGGTTAAAACAAGAAACCCCATGAGGAATAATTAAATAATTCATTATTTATTTGATTTTCCTCTAAGAATAATTAATTAAACCATTGTTTAAATAACATTCCTTATTTTATTTAACCCAATTATGAGAAATAATTAGATATATCATTATTTATCTTATTTTTCTCTAGGAATAGTTAATTAAATCATTATTTAGTTATTATTCCTTGTTAAATTTGACTAAATCACCTATGAATAATTAAATAACTCATTATTTGTTTATTATTATTTAACAACATTCTTGAAATAATAAATAAATAATTTATTTGTTTATTTTTCTAAATAAAGGTATTTAACAAATTTAAATACCTTCGCCCACCAACAAAATATAATAAAATATTTTGTGAAGTTAGATCTAGATTATGGTTAATAATATTTTATTATTCTCCATTTTTTAGGATAACTCAATGTTTTGTTATAAATAGGAGATTTTTTCCATTCATTCTTCACTTTGATCATTCTCATTGTTGATATCATTTTCTTTTGCCATCCGAGCTCCCACTTGAGTTCACTAGATATTTTGGGTTTTCTACATCATTGAGAGAGAGAGACTCCCAAAGATGAAGCATTGAGGATAACCAAGAACCCATCCCATTGAGGGGGATTGGTAACATCAATTCCTTCACTGGGTGTTACATAATATAGAAATCATTCTTTAAATTTGTCTTGTTTGTTGGTTATTTAGAGTTATTTTGCATCAATTGTTATTTCTTTTTGCTATTTAACTACTTTTGTTGCATAGATCTGGATTTTTGTAGGATTTATTCTCATTGTCTATTGCAGATATGAAGGGTTTTACAACCATTTCTGTTGTTATGGATATTATTCACATAGCTTAAGGTATTTATGGTACACTTGCCGAAATATTTTACACTAACACCTTAGAGTTAGAGACCAATTGCAGCAGGCAGGGTGGCTTAAGTTCTTTGAAAAATTCAAAGGGCATGAGATAGAGGTCACCAAAGCTTTTTCTTGGGCTTTTGATGGGGTCAAGGCAGAAATTGGAGACATCAATCTTATCTTTACATAGTCTATCATGGCAAAAGCTATGAGATTTCCAAGAAACAGAGAAATTTGGTTCAAGGACATGAAAATCAAGGAGAATGATTGGGTAAACTTCCTTAAAGAACCAGATTTAAAAATGGAATTCCAATTATAACACTAAAAGGGAAATAGATATTTTTATTGTTGGCTATCCAAATAAATTTAACTTGCGAAGTAAGGCTTGGAACTATGTTTTTCTGCCATGTCTGACTCTTAATGCATTTTATTCATGGGAATTAAATCAATTTTCCTTACTTCCTTCTTTGTAGTTTTATAAATATGGCATGTAGTATACAGAGATATTCAAAATCCATAGATAATTCCCTCTACCACCACAAAATTATCAAAATTCTTATAGATGCACATTTAGAATCAAAGGAGGACAATTGGCAAGATTCCTTAGTTTGAAACCATTTTGTAGAAATCCAGGAGGAAGAAACGAGAAGTAGGGTTAAAAGAAGTCAGCAAAGGCCACCATCAAGCCCTAACCTTGAAGAAAACATCTTATTCATCTTTTTAAACCATTTTTGTAGTAGTCTCAACATACTCAAGGTCAATTCAACTTATAAAATTTATTAATCATCCATGTTTTAGAATCTATGTTTCTTTAAGAATTATAATGAAAACATTCCTGCAATTACATAATTTTGAACTTTCCATAGCTAATGTTGAATTTTGCGACCATATCCATGATTATACATGTTTCAATGCATCAATAAAGGAATGAATGGTATCTAAAGATGACAAATGTTCACTACATGGATGACTACCTATTGGCATAACTTGGCAGGCTACAAATATCAAGGGATCTAAGAGTCAAACTCAAAGCCAAACACTGGGTGTGAAGGTGCAGTGGTCAAGCGAGGATAAGAAAAATATCATGACGACATCAGGTGAGCATGAAAAATACTTTTTCAATCAAGAGGATATGATTTAGGAAGAATTCATCATGATTTTCTCTTTCAGTAGCAAATCATGAGGAGGTAAAGTTCTAATTTAAATCAATTTCCTAGATGGAAAAACAATTTAATTTCTTATCGGCATAGATTTCTTGAATTAGTTTGATGAATACTTGTATAAAATTCAAAATGAGAAACCCAAAAGACATTTCGGAAATTAAGTTTGTTGTGGTTCATTTCTAGTATTTGTGAAACCTTGTTTTGAATTAATATAACCCTTTATTTCCAATGTGTGACTTACACTCAAGGGAGAACCCCCTGACGAGTTGTAAGGTTATTTAGTTTTTTTTTACATTCCAATTTTCTCATAGTGTGATATTTTCCTAAAGTTTTTCTTGTGTAGTTTCACTACAATTACGTTTTGATCATTTTCAATTTTGGTTTCAGAGTGCTCATAAAGGAAAATTACCAAAAAGATTTTACTTTCATATGTATTTTATTTTACTCAGTTTATTTCATATATGGTGAAAGAAATGTATTTTAGAGTTAAATACGCACATATGTAATCATTTGGAGTTACAATTTGTCATTTGATTTTACTTCTGCAATTAATTTCATTTGCATTCATGTTTTCCAATTGTAGTTAATCTCTTTTCTTTCTGCAATTAGAAATTAGGTTTTCTTTATGCAATTTCCTTTTGCGCAATTAGTGTATAGGTTCCTTTCTGAAAATTAGTGTTTTCAATTATGCAAGTAGCATTAAAATCCTTTTCCTTCATTCTAATAAGTTTTGAATTCTGCAATTAAAAATATATTCTCAATTCTACAAGCAATAGATTTCAATTCAGTCAAGTATTTGCATTTTTTATGTAACTTTAAATAGAAATTTTTTTTCCTGATTTTCTAAATCTCATGTAAACATTTTTCCATACTTAGAATAATTCAATCCATGGATATAATTCCTAGAAAATATGTGCACATATTCTTCATAAGTACACGAACCTTAGTTGAAAATTAATGAAGTAATTTAAGGTCAATTAAATTACCCAATAATTCTCTTGCATACATTTAAAAATTTCATGATAGAGATGGTATTTATAGGGTTTTGAAACTAACCATATTTGAAAGAGTATACACGATATGGTTTTCATTAATAATTTTAAAATACAATACCTAGGGTTTATGAACCCTAGTAAGGATTTGAATTAAAATAGCCTATAAACCCTAGATATATTGAAATTATAGCCCTTTAATTGACATAATGCTAAAAGAGTTGACATATACTTTAAATATAAGTTCCTTCTTGATTATTCCCTCTTTTATTTTTATATTTCTCTTGTTTTTACTTTCTCGTGATAATTGCATGCAAATATGAAGGATGTCAAAATTGAGAAAGTAAGACAAGGAGGGAGATCAAAGTAAATAAATCTCATGTTTTATGATGGATACTAAATAATGATGTGGATAAGAATTACATACAAAATTCTGAACCTATAAATAAAAAATCAATTTGAAGTATGCAACAAAAAGGGGGGGAAATTAGATGGCAAGAAGTTCACTTACCTCAGATACATTGCAATGTTGCTAAGATTATTGGGATATTTTTCTAGGTAGTTAAAGAGATCCCAAATATAAACACTAATATCTACATCTACCATCCAAACCATAGGGGTTTCATTTCAATAAGCATAGAAATAACCAGTTCACCAACTAGCTTGAGGAATGGCTATTACACTAGCTCCATCATCACCAATTTAGCACTACATATTTTTAAGGGAAAAAAATGTTCTTTATTAAACAATTTTCAGCCTCTACAATCAACATTATTAATAATGAAACATAGAGTGAGGAACAAGATGAGAAAAAATGACAATGAAACAAAAGACAGAGACTCCACAGGAATGTGATAATGATCAGAAACATGTTGGTAGGTAACCATAAAACTTATTTTATAGCTTAATCCTTAAATAGTTTTTAATGATTAAATATAGTTGATGAGGTAGATCACCTTGATATGAATATGAAATCTATGTGAACCAAGAAGAGCCATGTTGGTAGCTTGAAATAATTTTTATTGGTTCAGTGATTAAGAGTTTGAGGTGTCTCTAGTGTAGGAAGATATCCTACAACTTCTACAAAAAAGGGATTGTAAATATTAACTAACAAGGTATGTATATTTCTTTTTATTATTTTATATCTATGAATTATTTAATGTTAAGGTTTTGTTGTTAAAATGTATGCACTTGATTATATTGCTGAAGAGTTATTGAAGGATAAGGGTTTATATGGATACATAGAGTAGATAAAGTATTCTCTCTTGTGAATCAAAACTTTGGTGAAGCTCCATAGAAGGCATATGGTCAAAACTTTTGGAATTTGTAACTAACATATGAATTCTTTTATAACTTTCAAATGTGATAGATCAACAAGTTCTACGGAGTTGGATATTGACCCTTGGAAAAGTATGATTAAGGAAACCTTCCGTAGAAGTTGTGTCTCTTGGGAATGACATATGTGAAAATATGATCATATAGATACAATTCAAGAGGGAGTTGACTCTTCTTGAAAGGATAAGTATTAAATCTCTTTTATTATTATTAGTATTGATATTATTTTTCTTAATGATGTTGACGACATATTATTGTTTATCATTGAAATAATTTAGGGTCTTGCCATTTGAGCTCTTGTTGATTAAGAATCTAGCACCATAGTGTGTTGAGAGGAATATTAGAGAAAATATCTTGTTTATTTGAATATGTGATATAGCTAAGGGTTGGCCTAAAATTATCTAAGTTTCGTACCCAAGGATTGATTGCTTTTGCCTACAAAAACCCTAACCTATGTGATCCGAATGGAAATTGGCATCTACCCATGGTATTCATCCACCCATGGTATTGTAAGTGACATCTTCCCATGGTATTCATTCACCCATGGTATTTACCCATCCATGGAATTTACCTATGCTATTGTAACTAAATAATACTATAAGTAACAAGCCACAAATTGTAAAAGGACAAATTGTCCACCACAATGTAGCTTCTACAGTTATTCTTTGTTTTACTAAAAAAACATTATAGAATAAATTTTTATTATTAAAACAGAGAATAATTGTAGAAGATAAATTGTGGTGGACAATTTTTCCTTTTAAAAAATGTGACTTGTTACTTATAGTCTTTTTTAGTTACAATACCATGGGTAAATTCCATGGGTGGGTAAATACCATGGGTGAATGAATACCATGGGAAGATGTCACTTACAATACCATGGGTGGATAAATACCATGGGTTGATGAATACCATAGGTAGATGAAAATTTACATTCGGATCACTATGCATAATGTTATGAATGAGGGTGTCTTAAAATATTGCAGGATGAAGCAAAAAAATTGGATGCATTGATTCCATGGATCAATAAGGGGTTGATTATTTTCGAGTGATGAGTATTTTGTGTATTTCCTCCTTGATTGAAGGTTTTGGTTAGTTTATCGTATATGTGCTCTTTTTCTCTTTCATGTCAAAGGGGATTGCAAAGTCTACATAGGGTTTGGAATCAAAAAGATTACATGAAGGAGTGATGAATAACTAGAGGATTTTATAGTCTTATAAAAGGCTTGATGCATAGCTAAAGGATTATATAGTCTTATATTCTGGAGGATTTTTTAGTGGAGGAATTGGTATTTCGATGAATACATTTATTGTGCCCAAGAAAAAGGTCAAATATCTAGCATGAATGAAAGTTAGATTTGGGAAGGTTCTCTTTGAAGAGGGAGAATATGATGCTAAGAAGGAATATGAAAAGAAGCCTTATGTTTGAAGAATAGCTTGTACTTTCGATTGATTGAATTAATTTTTTTTGACAAAGATAATACTCTTGTGTCATAAGATAAGATGTTGTCTTTAGAGGTAACTTGAAGTAGAATTTGAATTAAAAGGATCTTGTAATGATAAGATGTTACTTGGGAATTGAGTTTTGGAATAAACATGTTAAATTATTCTTTGGTTGAAGGAAGAATATGATCAATATCCTTGGATGATGGATTGTAGACCTATTTGTAGAATTTATAAATTTTTTTATCCATAATGTTATGTACCACTTATTGATTATTCTAGATATTGTTTGATGGACATGACTAACTATTTCTTCTTGAGAACTAGCTATGGTAAACAAGAAATTGATTTTTTATGCATCAAAGGAAGATATGATAACTTGTGTTGATAGCCATGAAGCATGTTGGATCCCAAAAAATTTGATGAATAGGGTGTGCTGGATTTGACCATGATCAAGACAATATGAAGATTATTGAGAAAGGTCTGAGAACCTAGTTCCATTGGAAGGTAGAAGCACATTGTGAAACACTTGCAAATTATGATTAAAGAAACCTTCATTGCTTTTGAAAGAATCCCTAGCTCTTGATAATGGAAGATGGCAAAAATTGATCATGTAGCTCAATTTTAAGAGGGATATGACATTTCTTGAAAGGATAAGTATTTCCTATCTTTGATTACTATTGATATTGATAGTCTCTTGGATATTGAACCTGATTGCTTGATATGATTTCAAGTAGGGCACAAACTTGACAAGGAATGGATGCTCAAGATAATCAATTAGTCGACTTGATTTACAACCATGTTACATTTTTGGAAGAAAACTTTTTGGAATAATAATACAATGCACATAAAATGAATTAAAGGAAGATAAAGAATAGCAAAACAATAAAATAAATTAAGAAACATTTTTATGACTAAATAAAAATTAGAAAAAGATAAGGTGCATGAATACTTGAATGGGATCCTCTTGGTTTCAAGAATAATTTATTAGAGTAGTCTAATATTGGTGCAAACATTTCTCAATTTGATGGAGAAACACCGAAATAAACATTGGCTTCATTGTTCGTCTGTTGGAACAAGATTTTTTCTCCAGGACTATCCAAATCCTAAATTATTCTCTATTGAACAGGGAAAACCACATTAAGGTGGAAGCTCTTATTCCCCCCCCCCCCGACCCTCCCTTTTCACGTCACTCTCCATTCCCCAGTCCCTAGTCTATCTACTATACAAAATATTAATAGGAAAACATTAAGATTCATGCCTACACACTAGCAAAACAAAAAATTGATAAAGAAACATATGTGGTTTTGTACATAAAGAAATATATAGCAATCATTCATTAACATATAATATTCATTCATTATTTTATTAATCATAGACACAAAATACTTCATCTCAATAAATTTTATCATAAAAAATATGTTTTCATAATATGGTACCTTATGTTTCTAATGATATAGCTAGTGCAATC
Organism: Pinus albicaulis; assembly: GCA_034641835.2. NCBI lineage: Eukaryota > Viridiplantae > Streptophyta > Pinopsida > Pinales > Pinaceae > Pinus > Pinus albicaulis. The sequence continues at coordinate 714,195,694 of CM076583.1, read as the reverse complement.
CTTTATTTTTATTTTTCTTTATTTTTGACGGCCTGGTCATGTACTCATGAGGTTGTCGAGGTTGCCCCAAGAGGGGTGGATCATTAGTTGTAAAAAGAAAGATATGTTAAATTGATATTTTTGTTATTAATATTACAAATATTTCATTAATAAAAAGAGCTTTGGAGTTTTATTTACCTTGTGCATTGGTTGACACTGTTGGAATGGTTGAACTCTGCTCCTTTTCTGGTAGAGGATCCTCATGAATGAAATTATCTACCATTTAAAGATGGATCATGGTCACCGTATGCTATGATGTGATCTCTTCCAAAAAACTACATATAAGAAAGAAAATGTTTTTTCGATTAGATAATGTAAAAGTTAATAAAGAAACATTCATAATTGAACTTACAACATAAAAAAAAAAATTCAAAATATGTTTATTACCTAATATCTCTAAAGGTGTTAGTTGAATATGTTGATCCTATCTTTAATATCATGACTTTTATCTCTTATGTGAATAAAAAAAAAAGTTATTTCTTCATTCTAACCACAAGCTTATTGATTGTTACAGTTGGGTCGGTGGAAATGAACAACTCATCATCATCAAACTAATCAGGATCATTGTGGTTATGTTCCCCAGACGACATATTTCAACAAAATAAAATTTATTTTGATTATCTAAACAAATAATCAATCCCAAATTAAGTTATTATAATTATTTAAACAAATAATTTCCTATCTTATTTTCAATCCTTACCAATAATTTTTAAATATACCTTTAGCGAAAGAAAAAAATGTATTTTCCCGTCGTAAACATTCCTAGAAGTATTGAAATAAATAAAAAAATTTATTTTCCTGTGATAAACATTCTTGGAAGGAGTGAAATAAATAGATTGCAATAACCTACCTTGCATATAGTATAGATAGCAAGGCAAGAAGTAAATAAGAGATAGAGATGAAGTGTTGTTGATTATTATCAAAAAAAATTCTACTAAACAATGGCCATTAAACCTCACTTTATAAAACTTTGATCCTCTTGATGGAGGCACTACTCCCATGGAATGTGCCTGCCTTGACTTATGATGAAGTGAATTGAAGGAAAGGCCATGCATCAACCTCATGTACCCACTAAAAAGTGATGTGGAATGAAGTGATTTCAAACATGCTCAATTGAACTCTGTCATGCATCTTGGTTGAAGTGAAGTGAAGAGAGGTGATTTGAAGCTAAATCCACACATTTTTCTCAGGTGCCTCATGCATTGTTTATAGGGGAGTGGGGTAAGGTAAAGTGTAAGAGAGATAAAATCCACACACTCCTAGTTTAACTCTATCATGCAACTTAGTTGAAGTGAATTGAAGAAGATCCATTATAGCTCCTTTTATAGCTTTCAATTACCTACTACCTCTCAACAAAATTTATTTATAAAATACTAGAAACCTTAATAAAATAGTTGAAAGAAACCCTTAGAATCTTTAAGGTGTCACCTCCTAGGCTCTTACTTGGTGTAAAAGTCATGAAGCACAAGTTATGAGATCCCAAGTTAACTTTGACAAACTCCCCACTGTTACTTTGGTCAACTTTGAAAATATAAAATCCATAATAAAATCACCAATATGCATACATAATACATGTATATACACTTAACTCTAATATTTAATTCTCACTAAAGTGAACCATTCAACCTTTATAAAAGTATTTTTCCGAAGGGAACCATGAGTATTATGCTCTCTTATATTTGGTGATGTTCCTCTCTCTAGGACACTTTTGCTTTTATCTTCTCTCTCTAAGGTTGCACTAATTTTATGATGCATTTCCCTCTCTTGGTTTAATCCTTTATTTATTAAAAAAATTAGCTTTGTGTTGGTTTTTTTTAATTATATTGATATCGCTTATGAATATCAACATGGTCTTAGAGCACATATGGACCTAATTTAATTCAACTATTGATCCAAATATTTTTGGTTGATGACATTGTTTGAAGCTTCTTTTCAACTAGCAAACTAGAATTTCTCCTTAGGTTTAAACCCTCCTTCAAAGCTTGCAATCTTTCTTCCTTCACTCGACAACAAGTAACATATTGTAGATATTTTTTTAAGCTAGTACCTCTTAAGTCTATTAAGGTGAAATTATAAAGGCTTTTCATAAAAAGGCTTCTTTGCATTGTTGTTGAACCTAATAGACTCAAAACATATTGAAAGTATGTAAGTGTTATTTTTAACAATCTCTTGCAACATTCAAATCCTTTCCTATCATATTTTAATATTTGTAGTATCCCTACATTGAATAGAAATTGGATTATAACTCAAAATAGTTGTTATGACCTATAGGGCACATCCCTCATTGTTGATTTTTTTATTTATAGTTAAACTCCTATTGTAATTCCCATCCCCATGTGAAGCCCCATGTAAAGACCAAAAGTTATATACGCAACGGAAATATTTAAAATACTTCAAAGACGTAAATGTCCATTGTAAGGCATGTAACTGTATATTGAATTGATGTAAGATGTTTACAAATGAGAATAAGGGCCTACTTATATACCCTAGATAGGTTCCCTTTCATGAATGGTTATTTTTATATGAATTATATTCATAACATTGCTTCTCCCTTCAAGAAGCTTTGTCCTCAAAGCTTACTGAGAATATCTTCTCGTCTCTAATCTTTCATATTCATTGATAAATATGATATGATTCTCTAAGTGATAGAAAAATTTGTTGTATTGAGAACATATCGGAGCATCCTAGATTAAAATTCTATGAAATCTTCTGATCTCTGGAAATTTGTGATGAATATTTATTGTAGGATTGGATTCTGCAAACTTCAGTAATCCTGGGAACATAAATTTATCATTTATGTTATGAGTGTTATTAGTGTTGGGTTCTAGTTTTGCACACTTTTCCTACATTTGTTTCCCCTATTTTTCCTCATGAACATAACCATTGGGACTATCTATGCCTCTTTTTCCTATCTTTCTATCTTAACTTGTGTTGTTTCACCTTATTTTCATTACTCTGCCATTTCATCAATTATTATGATGTATCATGATTTTTTATGACTAATCGAGGATAAATGTTTGGAAGAGATCTATGGTATTTTTGTTGTCTTTCTAGATGTCATTTGTAGCACAAAAGATCCCAAGCACGAGGCATACAGGAGCAGTTAAGGGTGTGCTGTTACAGTGAGCTTTTTACACCATGATGTTGTTACACCTTGCTGTTACAGACCCGTTGGATAACTGCTGTTACAGCTGTACCGCTAACTGGATCTCATCAACTATTGTTGTTGAATTGTCCTCTAGCTATTATGCTACAGTTGTGATTTATTTTGATAGCTGTAGAAGTCATTAAGTATTGTATTTTTGGATAGCATCCTCTCGGCGGTTTTGATTGTAATCTATAATTTTCCAGTCAAACTTTTATTAAGAAGTGTTTATAACCATATGTATTCTATTTCGATCAGCATGAGAATCCTAAGATTCTCATAAATGATCTATCCCTCTTTTTTTTTCTGAGATGTAACCACTATATAGTTCTTGGCCCTTGAGGTTGAAAGGTTAGTGAAGAACATCATTACTTTGGCTCTGTAATTTTTCTCATACTAATACATATTATCATGTTATTGATGTTACATGTGTTATTCGATTTAGTTTCCGTTAAGTTCTTCCTCTACCTATGCCTTGCTAAGGAGGAAGGACCATCCTCTTTAGCATGGATTGCAGTGATTAAGGTGATTGTGTATATGTGTTTATATTTTTTTTAATGTATCAGTAGAAGTTTTGTTGCTGTTGTTTCAACTGTGAATACATCTGCTTCAATTTCAATATTTTGTATGATGTTACACATATGACAACAGAGATACCAACTGGATAATTTTTATGTGGTGCAATATAATTGATTAATTGAAGTGTGATTTCAGTCTTGTAGATCATTTTATTTCTGCATGAGTGATTTACTTCTAGCATTTACTTCAAAAATGATTTCATTTATTTAGTTTTTCTTGTGTTTGGGTATATCGGCACAGACAATGTGGTTGTCATTGAAATAAAATTCATCCCTAGATTGATAATTTATGTGTAATGTTTTAGTCATTTAATAGTGATTAATACAACCCAAAATTTTGGCGCCGTTGTCGCGGATGGTAGTGACGATCCCATCAATCAGAATTATTTCTTAGAAGATAGAGTGCACCCAGTATGTGATTTTCGGGTAGTAAGACGAGGGGTAAGAACCTGCGTAGTGCTCTAATGAACTTGATCGGGCTCACGAATGCTACACTCGAGCACTTAGAGGAATAATTTCTGTGTGTTTTTTTAGAGTGTCTCCAATGACACAATTGTCGGGCAGTAAGACGACAGGTAAGAACCTGCGTAGCACTCTAACGAACTTGAGTAGGCTCACTAATGTCTTGTTGTGACACTTAGGAGTGTGAGTTTTTGGGCATTTTATTTTAGTGTGTCTCCAGTGAAACAATTGTCGGGTGGTAATACGAGAGGTAAGAACCTGCGCATCGCTCTAACAAACTTGAGCAGGCTCACCAATGTCTTGCTAGGACACTTAGAAGTTTCAAATTTTGGGTGTTTCTTTAGGGTGTCTTCAGCTATACAGTCGCTGGGCAGTAAGACGAGAGGTAAGAACCTACACATCGCTCTAACGAACTTGAGTAAGCTCATTGCTATAGAAATTGAAGCACTTATGAGATTAATTGATAAAAGTACGGCCCATGTGTGCCAGTGGGACGATATCAACATCTACAAACACCCCCCCACTCTACTGACTACAGGAAAGACGGGTCATAAAAAGGAAAAGGAGAGTACAGATTTGGGAAGAAAGACATTCTTTGGAGATCTGATCTCAAGGGAAGAAAAGGAAAAATCTACATCATACAGAGATAATAGGAATACAGGACCACAGAAAGCAGCTACCATATCAAAGCCTGGGCCATCGGTGTCTTCTGTGTCTAGACTTCACTACCCTTCGAACAACATATCCACTCCTGATATGTAATATTCCAATTTTAGCACATAACTAAATGGAATTTTAAAATTTTGTCTTTATCACCTAGAAGCTTAATAAATGGGTAAGGAAACCCATTCTTATTGAAGACATGAATAAAATCCCTCATAATGAGGAAGGGATCATCAGAGTAGCTTTATTTTTCACCCTCAAGTGTGAAAAGGGGCAAATGCATGAAGACAAGGTATAGTTTGACCAAGTCAACATCATTGCCATAGGAGGAGTGGCTCACTTTGGAAGACAGTGTAGTGTGAATGAGGAAGAGGATATTTGGTGGAGGAAACCTTAATGAGTGGGGCCCATGGAGATAAAGCTTTTACTTGTTTAAAAGGAGGGCAAGGCAACCATTGTTATTCATGAATTGGATTATTAATTTCATTGTCTATGCAGACATTGTGCATTCTTTTGCTGTTTAGTAAGAATTGCCAGGGAATTCCTATTTAGGATTCCTTCTCCTTATTGAGAGGCATCTTGAGGGATTTTTCTTCATTCTCCACATCTCTTGGCTCAATTCAAAAGCTACTCCTTTTAGTTACTGCGTTATTTTTTCTCAAGTATAACGCAGTGTTGCTGGGTGTTGCAGTGGAGGACTCCACACACCATTTCCTTGGCTCATCTTTCAGAGGAGGGAGCTTCTATTCCTCTGGGAGGTTAGTGAGGGAGTTTCTGGAGCTTATTACAGACCATTAGCATCAGGCCAAGCACTTCCCTTCACCAAAAACGCAGTCCCTTCTCTAGACTGTGTTATTTCTGAGTGTAATTGCAGTGGGGGACTTGCTCCACTATTTTGGAGGGTGAGATCTTCAGGGATTGGATCAGCCTTTCACCTGAGAGATCCTTTGGATGAGATTCAACCATCATTTTCAGCATCAGAAGCTATCTCCATCCATTTATATTTTCTGAGCTGTAGCTGCTGCCCAGCAACTCCGACATTTCTGCAGATTTTCCATTTTGTACTTATTTCAGCCAATCCTTTCAAGGATTGTGTATTGTAGTTTCCAGGGGTTGAGATATTTCTCCCCCTTCTTTATTTGAGCTATACATTGTTGTATCTATGTATTGAAATTATCTAGTTGCAGTCCTCCTTCATGGATTGCACAGTCATAGCCAGGGCCTCTTTTGTATAGCAGTATTTCTCCATTTGTCATATATGTGTTTCATTGAGGCTGCATTTCCTAGCTTGAGAGATCACTTCCTCAATATTTTGTATACATTGTTGCTGCTATAATCCAATGTAATGGTTATGTGAATCTTTCAGCATTCTTTTATTAATGCATTCACTGCTATTTTCCAGCTCATGTTTATGTATTACTGATCTCCACATTGGTCATATCTTGAGATATTCCCAATAGTGTAGTTGTTCCTAATTTGGAATATTACAGTGGTATCAAAGCATGATCTCTAGCTCAGCCTGTGAGTCTCAACCAAAGAAGATCAAGATGATGAAGAGGATGAATTTACTCTCATCCATTTTCAGATCCAGAGGAGACCTCTCCCGAGAGGTCGAAGATTGTAATATTCCGTTTTCAGAAATACACCAAATATCACAAGTCTGTGCCAGATATGGACTGCGGGGGCATTTATCGGATATGTCACCTTCTAATGAAGGGTGAGATTTGGAGGCTTGCTAGCCCTTTGCAGACTCTGTCTACAGATATGTGAAATTTCCTAGTAGGAATGACTAACAACCCAAGCCTGGAAAACGCATTTCCCAGGAATGGAGGCAGCAAGATTTGATCCCTGGTCTGGGATCCTTTAGATATATCTATCTAGAGCTGAAATTCTGAAGTGGGCTCAAAAAAAATCCTCATAGGAGCTTGAGACAAGCCTCCTTCACCTGTTATCTTCAGGAAAGGGCCCAATGAAGAGGGCTACAACAACACTTTGCTCAACAAAGGAAATGACAGTGTTATTTCAAGAGAGCCATATCACATGAAGATGAAATCAACCTTCAAATACATATGCAGCAGAAAATGTAGACAAACTCTTGAGAAATCTATTATTCAAATCAAGTAAAGAGTCTCAATGAGACATGTGCATAGAAATGGAGAAAACATTGCTTGCATAGTTTATTCCCAACTAAGATTGTGCAGTCTATGGAGGTACTGCAGTATTAAATACATTTAAATGAATGATACAACAATTTAAGCTCAAATAAGAAAGGGGGAGAAAGGTCTCAACCCCTGAAAATACAATACAACAATCCTCTAAAAGGATTGGATGGAAACTAGACAAAATGGCATTTTTACCAAAATGTCGGAGTTGCTGGGCAGCTGCTGCAACTCAATAGAAACTGGAAATAGGAGGAGCCTTGATGAAGATGATGCAATCCCTGATGTAAATCCTCTTCTTAATCTCCCAAATGAAATGCTAATCCTTTCATTGAAGATCTCACTACCCACTAAAATGTTGCAACCCTCACTACAAATGTTCTCTAGAAACTGCGCAGTCAAGGAAGAGGGATGCTCTTCTGTTGATGGAAAATGATTGGCCTGATGCAAAAGATGATGGAATGAATATCATAAACTCCCTCACTGATCTCCCAAAGGAATGGAGACTCCCTCATCTGAAATACAATGCCGGAAGTGACGTTGAGAAACCCTCCCCTGCAACACCCAGCAACACAACTCAACCACCAATGGAGACTGCGCTGAAGCTGAATGGAATGCTTTGGCCTCAAGCCAGAATATGGGGAATGTGAAGAACAAGCTCTTCCAAGAGCTACTCTATGGAAGAGATTGGATTCCCATCCGGGAACACCCAATGCTAGCAGCACTGCATCTCAGCTAAACAGCCAGAGGCTGCTCTTATCTGAGAAGACAAGCAAAATGATAATCAAAAGCATGAATGAGAATGGTTGCTTCGTTCTCCTTTTAAACAAGTGAAGGGTGCTTTTTCATGGGCCCCACACCTTAGATTTTCCTCTCTAGAATGATATCCTTCTCATGCACTGTGTTGGCCCACCAAGTGAACCTTATCTTCTCAATCTGCGCAGTTAACTTGGCCTCTTCTAGAATTATCCACCTGCAAATTGTCTCTTTTCACACATGGGGTGTGAAATCCAGTTCTTTATTGATCCCTTTTCACTTTATAAGGGTTCCTTTATTCAGATTTTTATTATCAATGGGTTTCCTTACCCATTTATTCTCCTCCTAAAGCAAAAACAAATTTTTTTAATGTTCCATAAAATTTTGGAACAGTACAGTCCTCCCCTCCCAAATGTTGCTTGCCCTCAAGAAAATTGTAAGGATAGAACTGTAGGATGTCCTCTCCCTCCAATTGTAGCATCTACTTATGATGAACTCCTCATGAAGAATGAGATGTTGTATCAACAAAGAGTCTCCATATTTCTCCTCTCAAGTAATGTAAACTAGCTAGTGTGGCCATCATCATGAACATGGAATGTACTCAAGAAGGCAATAAGGTGTTGTCTAGAGGTCTCCTTGAGGCATGGTGTCAAAATTATTTGGGAAGAACATTCCCCTCTTGTGAATCCTCCATCCCTAAGCAACCATCCATATGAATCTAGTTACCTCCAGATAAGGCAACTGTTGAACATCTTCTCCCACCTTGAGCTCCAACAAAGAAGGTGGGCTAAAAATCTGAAAGTGGTAGGCATCATAGCCTACCCCATGTTGTTCACTTCTCCACTCATGAAAAGTGTAGAGTGAAGGCTGCTCTTGGGCTGCAAAAATGTTTCCCTCAAGTGGTAAGATGAAGTTTGGATCTCCAAGGATCTTCCCTCCTTCCTTGTGAATCAATCTGGCCCAATGTCTCTCTTTTGTGATGGGAAGGAGATCAACACCATCATATGACTCCCCATCACTCCCATGGCTCACCTCAAGAAGGAATAAATGCTGAACTATGGTGGCCACATCATCTCTCATGCTCCCCTTAGAGCATGCCCTGCAAAAAGTATGGGGATCTTCTCCCCCAAAGGACACATTCAACCCATGTGCCTCTCTCCCAATCATGCTCCTGACAATAATGTGATCAATAATATCATAAGGAGCCATAATGAAAGTCATGCTAGCTTCCATATGTAGTGAGTGAGTGGGGAAATGATCCCTCATATGCAACCAGTGCAGCTTGAGCATAAACTGCAATAGAGAATGACAAAATATGTGGTTCCTCAACCACCGGTTTGCTGCTACATTCTCCTCATGCATTTGGAGAAAATGAGTGATGTATGATGCATGGTGAGCATGTCCTCCAAAATACAAATCTCCCCCAAGTCCATCAAGGGGATGACATCAACTATGCTCTTGGCCCCAAGTAGATCAAGGAGCCTTTGACAAAGAATGCTCCTTCTTGGAGCATCATCCTGCATACACATGGTTAAGGAATCAACATATAAATGAACAATATCCTTACCATGTTTTCTGCTCATGCAAAAGGAGCAACTCATAGATGAATCTCTCCTCTTCCTCCCAAGGAAAAGAAGTGACTGTGCCCATTCCTCCAAAGAGTGGTGTGCATATACTGCTCCCATGCCAACTGTACAAGTGGGAAGGTTGTTGTCCCTCCCTTACTTCCCCTACCACAGCACAGGTACTGAAAGGAGAGTGGGTAAGAATGATAGTGAGGGGATGCTACCCTCTGCTTTGGTTTTACCCAAAACCCCCAACGCTGCAACAAGCTGTCCCAAGGCCTCCACACTGCTGAAATTAGTGATTGATGCCTCACTGTTTGAAGCATCTATCCTCCTCTTCTGAACCAGTGGCCTCCTAGGTGTGATGTCTCCACTCAATGAGACACTCTCATTTGAAGATGACTGTATACATGGATGAACAACCCTGTCCATGCTTCCACTGCGCAGCTCAATCACCTTCCTAGGTGTAATGACCTCCAAAAATGGATAGAGATGGGCCCTCCTCATCACATGGTGTTGGGTCTCTCCTCTATCTTCTTCCTGAATCTTCATGGTTTTACACCTCATCTTCCATGGCACATGTGAATAATGAAGTGTGCCTTGATCTCCATGCATGATATCCTAGGGACCTTCTTGCAAAGACACAAGAATCCCTCTATTTGGAGAAAAAGCTCCTTCTTCCTCTGCATGAGGTACTAGATGATCTCTAGATTTGGCAGCGTTGTTTCCCTCTGTCTCTGCAATAAAGTTGGGCAACATCCCAATAATCTGATCCACCTTTGAAAAAGAGAGCTCTCTGGTTTGTTTCTCAAAGGTGTGGGATGAAATTTTGGCCTCCAAAAAGGCTTGATGCAAGTTTTCAGCCCCCCCAATTGTTTCTTGAGGTGGTTCTGTATTTCTATACAAAAGTTTTGTTTGAGTCCCTTGGTTTAACTCCATCTCATGAGTTTCAAGAATGTTCTGATCAAATCTTTTCACCAATGACTTAGTGAAATTTATATAAGATGAAGCTTTAACATTCTCAAAAGAAATGGACTCAAGTTTCCACCATGCATGAGCCTTACCTCTCAAATGCAGCGCTGCAACCTTGATGATTTCCTCTTCTGAAATGTGGTGCTGTTGTTGGAAGGTGTTTGGCTCCTCCACCCAATCTTTGGCTGAATATGAAGGTGAAATTCCAAAAGTAGATAGATTAAATCTATCTTGTTGCTCCTTCCCCTTCACCTTGGTCTTACAAAACTCAGAAAAAGTGGGCTGATTTCTGAATCCATGAGTGTGAGACTCATACTCTTTCAAGAAATCACTAAGGGTTTCCTCCTTAGTCACCTTTCCTCCTTCTTCCGTCTCCCTCACAGGAATGCTAGGCCTTTGACTGCGTTGTTCATCATGGTGTGTGGTTGCATGCTTACCCTCACCATGTGCAAATCTAGGGCTTTCTTCAGTTTCAAACCCTCTTTGAGATTCTCCATCAATCTCCCTCCTAAAATTTCTGAAATATTCATGTGTGCCTTGCATTGATTTGGGAAGAAGACTTGTGAGTATTTTCTTCTCCTTTCCTCCAAGAGATGGAGTCTCTCTCCTGCTCAACTCCTTATTTCCTTTTAGATGAGAACAGGAAGTGCAGGGGTCTTCCTTTTCTGTTTGCTCTTCCTCCTTGGGGATTTTCTTCTTTTCAAAAATGGATGAGATCAATCTCATCATATTCATCTTTTGTTCTCTTTCTTTGGCTTTGAAGGCCACACGCTGAGCCAAGAAAGATGCTTTGATGCCACTGTAATATTCCTTTTTCTGAAATATCACAAGTCTATGCCAAATATGGACTGCGGAAGAATTTACCGGATATGTCACCTTCTAATGAAGGGTGAGATCCGGAGGCTTGCTGGCCCTTTGCAGACTCTGTCTACAAATATGTGAAATTTCCTAGTAGGAATGGCTAGCAACCCAAGCCTGGAAAACGCATTTCCCAGGAATGGAGGCAGCAGGATTTGATCCCTGGTCCGGGATCCTTTAGATATATCTATCTAGAGATGAAATCCTGAAGTGGGCTCAAAACAAATCCTCATAGGAGCTTGATACAAGCCTCCTTCACCTGTTATCTTCAGGAAAGGGCCCAATGAAGAGGGCTACAACAACACTTTTCTCAACAAAAGAAATGACAGCATTAATTCAAGAGAGCCATATCACATGAAGATGAAATCAGCCTTCAAATACATATGCAGCAGAAAATGTAGACAAAATCTTGAGAAATCTATTACTCAAATCAAGTAAAGAGTCTCAATAAGACATGTGCATAGAAATGGAGAAAACATTGCTTGCATAGTTTATTCCCAACTAAGACTACGCAGTCTATGGAGGTACTGCAGCAGTAAATACATGTACATGAATGATTCAGCAATGTAAGCTCAAATAAGAAAGGGGGAGAAAGGTATCAACCCCTGAAAATACAATACAACAATCCTCTAAAAGGATTGGATGGAAACTAGACAAAATGGCATTTTTACCAAAATGCTGGAGTTGCTGGGCAGCTGCTGCCACTCAATAGAAACTGGAAATAGGAGGAGCCTTGCTGAAGATGATGCAATCCCTGATGTAACTCCTCTTCTTAATCTCCCAAATGAAAGGTTGATCCTTTCATTGAAGATCTCACTACCCACTGAAATGTTGCAACCCTCACTGCAAATGTTCTCTAGAAACTGCGCAGTCAAGGAAGAGGGATGCTCTTCTGCTGATGGAAAATGATTGGCTTGATGCCAAATATGATGGAATGAAGATAAAAAACTCCCTCACTGATCTCCCAAAGGAATGGATACTCCCTCCTCTGAAATACAATGCTGGAAGTGATGTTGAGAAACTCTCCCCTGCAACACCCAGCAACACAACTCAACCACCAATGGAGATTGCGCTAGAGCTGAATGGAATGCTTTGGCCTCAAGCCAGAATATGGGGAATATGAAGAACAAGCTCTTCCAATAGCTACTCTATGGAAAGATATGATTCCCGCCCGGAACACCGTTGTGTAACCACTCCAAAAATAGAAGAAAAGAGATATAAAACGCCTTATAAATAAGCCACTTCGAGGGGGCAACCTCCAATACATTACATAAATGAAAATTCTTGGATGATCTAATTTACAAAACCTCATTTCTATATATAGGAGTCCATGGGGCCACAATGTAATCCTATTGGGCCACAATGTAATCCTAGCCGACCTAACAATAATAATTTAAGGGCACAATAATAACAACAAAATGGGGGTTACAAGGGTACAATAATAACAATAAGGGGTTACACTAACAATAACAAGGGACTATATCAGTATAGGGACCTAACATGCCCCTCCTTCAAAAAAAGTGTTGTCCTCAACGCTGAGAAGCTCCGGTGCTTTTGTATAAAATTCTATCCTCCCATGTAGAATCTTCAAAGGTAAGTTCTTCCACTGGCGTATATATCAAATCGATCGATCTTCCGGTAGGTCGTTTTGTGCTCCTTGCTCTTTCCGTGACCGCTTCCGGTTCCAATATGATTTTCCTTCCTCATCAAGTTCGCAATATTGTTTGAACTGAAGATTTTCACCTATAACCTTCTTTGCCACCTAAACATGGAACCGGATGGCTCACAATAGCTGTGAAGCTCCAATTTGTATGCCATACACTAATCGTTCGTAACACCTTGTAAGGACCATAGTACTTTGGCGATAATTTCTATTATCCTTCTTAGCTTGCTTGAGGGACATTTGTTTATATGGTTGTAGCCGTAAAATACCCAATCTCCTACATCAAAACTTCTCGGGCCGCGATGTTGATCTCGCTCGTTGTTTCATTCGGTTTTGTGCCAAATTCGTGTTATCTTAAGAGTTGGAGAACTTTTGCTGATGCTCGATGTGATCTCCACGCTTGAACCTTCGAATTTTCCCTTAAAGATGATGTGATCGATGGTGGATGATATCCATAAAGTGCCATAAATGGGTCATTTGTTGCGTATGGAAGGAAGTGTTATACCACCATTCAAATAGAGGTAACCATCAATTTTAACAGGTTTGTTTCACGGGGATACAAAACAACGAAGATATCCTTCCAAACATTTATTTATTATCTATGTTTGACCATCAGATTGAGGATGATAAGATGAGCTATGAGCTAATTGAGTACCCAAACAAAAAAATAACTCCGTCCAAAAAATTTCCGTGCAAAAATGGGATCTCTCTCGCGTCACAATAACCTCGGGCTTCCATGTAGCTTTTGAATTCTCGTCTACAAATGTAGTAGCAACTCGTACTTGCTTTAATGGATGAGATAATGCACAAAAGTGTGCATACTTGGTGCTTATCAACTACCACCATGATGACATTCGCTTCGGACTTCGGTAAACTCAGTGATAAAATCCATTGAAATCTCTCCAACGTTGACTTGGAATCTATAAAGGTTGTAGAAGTCCCGGTCTTAATTTGTCTCCACTTTATTCTCACGGCAAACCAAACATTCCGCTCACAAACTTTTGAATATTAGATTTAAGGCCATCCCAAAAAAATCTTTCTTCACCCCCGGTGGTAAGTTTTAAAAATCCCGAGTGTCCTCCCCTAAAGGAGAAGTGTGCAATTCCGTAAGAATCTTTTGTTTTAGTTGGGAATTCTTACAAAGATATAAGTGATCTTTGTACCATAAGGAATCATTTTTCCAACTAAATGTATCGATGTACTAGGATATTGTCGCAACTTTTGAATGAGTGTCCATACATTTTTATCCTTCTTCCATTCATCTCTTGCTTCGGTTATCCAATCTCAAGCTGGATAATAGAAATGGGTACAAAGCAATGCTCACCCTTCATTCTTTCGAGAGTGCATCTCGCAACAACATTGCTTTCCTTTTTTGTAGATTATTTCAAAGTCATAACCCAACATATATTTGTGACCCATTTTTGTCATTTTTCTTCGAAGATATTCTTTGTTCCAAAAGTGTTTAAGACTATCATGATCGCTTTTTACTCATGTCTTCCCCATTAGGTAAGTTCGCCATTTCTTTAGTGCATGAAGTATTGCTAACATTTCCTTCATAAATAGGTTTCGTAAATACTTTCCTTTGATTGGACGACTTTCAAAAGAAATGGGTCTTCTCCTTCCCGCATTAAACCGCACCAATTCCATTTCCCGAGGCATCACATTCCACAATAAAAGCTATGGAAGTCCGGCGTAGCAGACCTAAGTGCTAGGCACATTGCCTCTTTAAGATGTTCAAAGGCTCTTATTGCTTCAGGAGTCCATGAAATGCATCTTTTCAATAATGTTGTTAGAGGTGCTGCCATTCTCCCATAATTCTTAACAAACTTGCGATAATACCCTCGTTAACCCGAGAAATCCTCGCAACCGCCATTGTCTGGGACTTTCCATTCCTTAATGGCTTTAATTTTGTTAGGGTTCACTTTCACACCCTCGTGAGATATAATATGACCCAGATATTCCACCTCTTGTACTCCAAAGAAACATTTGGATGTTTTTGCATATAATTGTTTCTCCTAATAGTTTGAGCACCCCGTCAACATGTTCAAAATGATCCTTCCAAGACTCACAGATTAGTATATCATTGCAATACTAGCACAAATTTTCTAAGGAAGGGTTTGAATGGAATTCATCAACCTTTGAAATGTAGAAGGTGCATTGCAAGGCCAAAAGGCATGACCAAAAATTCATAATGACCCTCATGAGTTTGAAATGTCATATTGGAATATCTTCGCCTTCATTCTAATTTGATATCCTCGAACGAAGATCCAACTTGCAAAATAAATTGCTCCATGTAATTCATCCAATAATTCATCAATCACAAAGAATGGGAAATTTATCTTTAATGGTGAGCTTATTAAGCTCCCTATAATCCGGACACATTCGCCTATGATCCATCCTTCTTGTGTACCAATACTAGGGTGGAGCAGAGAAAGAACTTGACTAGGTTGAATTATACCCGCCTAACATTTCGCAATCATACGTTCAATTTCGCTTCTTTTGAAGTAAGGATATATAAGGCCTGATGTTTGGAGGAACACTTCCTGGATCAAATGAATAGCATGATCATGATCACGAATAGGTGGAGTCCTTTGGGAGTTTCAAACAACTTGGAATGATTTTCCAAGACTTGTCAGATCTCACAGAATAGATGATTTTGATGTCGAACTTCTAGTGAGCATAATTGTGAAATTACGCCTCGTTGTTCTTTTCTTTAGAATCTTTGTCATGAAATTAGAGCTTATTATCCTTCCCGGCTTCCCTTCAATACCCCGTAATTCGACTTCCCTTTCCTTCTCGAAAAATTTCAAGAAAAGTTCTTGAAAAATTAAAAGCTACCGTCCCCAAAGATTGTAACCATTGTACTCCTAATACAACACTCAAGACCTCCCATAGGAATGGAAAGCATTGGACTAGTCAACACATATTCCCCATGGTTAGCTTGATATTATGGCATTTTTCCGTAGCAATTTATAGTTCTCCATTTGCAACCATCACTTGACATTCGGGTGTCATAGGAAACAATTTAATTCCTTGGCTACCTTACAATGAATAAAATTATGGGTGCTACTCGAATCAATCAACACTATTACCTTTTTCTTTCTTGATTTGTCCTTTTATCTTGAGAGTTTGAGGAGTGATAATTTCGCCAAAGCATTACACGATATGGTCGGATTCATTTCTTCCTCTTCTCGGGTCAAGTTCCCTCGGTGTATATCCTCTTCTCGTTAATTTTCTTCTTCCTCTTCACAATCTATGTAAAATAATTTCTTCTCAAAGACACTTATGACCTTTTTAGTGTATTTGCTATCACAAATCGTAGCAAAGCCCCTTTCTTTTTTTCTCTTCCAATTGTTGTGTGTCAACCTTGTAGGTTGTGGAATCTAGGCGTAGCCACACTTCCTTCTTTATAGAATTGAGTGGTAGGCTTCCCTTGTTGCCATAATTTTACATTCAACTTTTCTTGCCACCCCCGAATGCCTTCTCCAATGAATCGAAAGTTCCAACACGAACTTCATGTTGAATGTTATCCTTTAAAGTGTCTATGAAGAGATCAATCCCGTGTTCCTCCTGAATATCGTTTACCCTTATATTCAATTTTTGGAAGTCCTCAATGTGTTGCCCCACTAAACCCTTTTTGTTTGAGATTTATCAATTGGCTAAAGAAGGTGTTGCTCTGTATCCTCATAATGTGCTATCATTTCCTCCCGTAAAATTGGACCAAGTGACAATTTTTTTACGGAGCAAAGCCATCACCGATACCATACAAAATGTATTTTGTCTCTAAAATGCAAGTTGCAATGCGTACCTTTGTGTGTTTTGCACATTATGGAGACTGCAATATTGCTCCATCCTAGGTATCCATGTTACAGGATCATTTCCATCAAACTTCCCTCATATCCATTTTTGGAATATGGTTCTCCTGCCAACATTAGAGTTTATGAAATCACGATTAACATTTATTTTGTTCTCATCATGAGGTTCTTCTACTATCTTTTCACCATTAGGAAACCTTTCTTGTATCAACTTATCAAATCTCTTCGATGTTTGATTTTAGATCATCCATCTTAGCTTCCATGCGCCTTCCATTCCATCCATCTTAGCTTCCACGCCATCCATCTTAGCTTCCACGCCTTTCTTCAAACCGTCCATCTTCACTTCCACGCCTTCCTTCAAAAACTTCAATTTCATTTTTTGTCGCTTTGCGAGAGTGAAATTTGTCGCACTTGTTTTTGTAATTTTGATGATCATGTTGCAATTATTCATCTTCATGAGTCATGGTAGAGCCTTCTAAAGGCTTAATGGGTGTTGAATTCTTTAGGCGCCATTTTAGAATCCAATATTGATACCTATTCTACAATATCTCTTGGAATCAATTCAACTTGATTCTTCAAATGCACTTATGCACCCTAAAAACAATACACACCTTTTACTTGCTTTGATGAGCTCGATATTGAAATTGAATTCATCTCTGCTGAAAATATTCAATATCCGAAATTCAGCCCCGTAGCAGCCCTCTCAAGCTTCTTTCAAATGCCATAGGTCTGATCTAATTTGATTCCCAAGACAAAGTTGTGTCCAATCTCCCACAATGACCTAATTTTGGACTGGGTTCAAGAGAGCAAAATTGTAGGGACTTGCCACATGTCACCTGCTTCATCCTTTGTCTCTGAAATTGATAGCCAAGAACCGCAGCCTCAGACTTATACCACCTTTACGCACTCAACCATTGCACGAGAGAGAGTTATTGAACTTTTCCCACGATCACCTCTTTTGAGATGGAATTCGTGAGCCTCGAAAAAGCACTACCTTCCACGCATCATATCTCTAAAAAATATTGCGAATCAAGCTCGAAATTTTTGACGACTTCTGTGATTTCAGCTTTTCGCACCATACGAATTTCAGATTCCGAACCTTCGTAGAAAAAATTTATAGCGAAAATGCCACGAAGGACCTTTTAGGAGCTTGAAAAGACCTAACTTCCGCAGATGATATCTCCGAATATTGCGAACCAAGCTCTGAAATTTTTAGACAATCTTCCTGGATTTCAGCCTCGCACCTCAAAAATTTCAGCTTCGAAACTTCGTAGAAAAAATTTATAGCGAAATTCCACGATGACCCGTTTGAGCAGCGAAACCCTAGAATCCAAAGCTCGATACCAAATGTTGGGTAAATCAGCCTCCAAAAATAGAAGAAAAGAGATATAAACGCCTTATAAATAAGCCACTTCGAGGGGGAAACCTCCAATACATTACATAAATGAACAATTCTTGGATGATTCAATTTACAAAACCTCCTTTCTATATATAGGAGTCCATGGGGCCATAATGTAATCCCAGTGGGCCACAATGTAATCCTAGCCGACCTAACAATAATAATTTAAGGGCACAATAATAACAAAATGGGGGTTACAAGGGTACAATAATAATAATAAGGGGGTTACACTAACAATAATAAGGGACTATACTAGTAATATAGGGACCTAACAAATACCCAGTGCTAGCAGCACTGCATCTCAGCGAAACAGCCAGAGGATGCTCTTGTCTAAGAAGACAAGCAAAATGATAATCAAAAGCATGAATGAGAATGGCTGCTTCGTTATCCTTTTAAACAAGTGAAGGGTGCTTTGTCATGGGCCCCACACCTTATGGTTTCCTCTCTCGAATGATCTCCTTCTCATGCAAACTGTGTTGGCCCACCAAGTGAACCTTATCTTCTCAATCTGCGCAGTTAACTTGGCCTCTTCTAGAATTATCCACCTGCAAATTGTCTCTTTTCACACATGGGGTGTGAAATCCAGTTCTTTATTGATCCTTTTTCACATTATAAGGGTTCCTTTATTCAGATTTTTATTATCAATGGGTTTCCTTACCCATTTATTCTCCTCCTAAAGCAAAAACAAAAGTTTTTAATGTTCCATAAAATTTTGGAACATTACACTTTACTTGGGAAGCCTCGACTTGCATGCTTCTCTTTTTCTTTTTCTTGATTCATGGGTTGCTTCCCCTTATATGATTTTTTTTAATTTAATTCTTTCTGCGGTGGAGTCGCCATTGGAGTGGGTATTGATTATGATTCCTCTTCTTCATCATCTTGAGTTCTCAACCTCTTTTTTTGACCTCAAATTATATTTTTTTATGCAACTCTTTCTTGCATAAAATCGCATAATTGTTTGCAATAATCATCCATTTCTTCTCTGATCAAATGAGACATCAGCCTTCTTTACATTCTCCTACATATTATTTCTCACTTTCTTCCTCTCGTTTCACCATCCTCCATATACACAACAGAAAATTTGATCTTTCATCTTCTTTCGATCATTATCAGCGAGAATGTGATGGTGTTGCCTCTATATATAAAGGTGCTTGGACTTGATCTTGATCTTTTCTTTCTCTCTCGTAGAATCTCGTAGGGGTGTTGTTGTTGTTGTGAATTGGGGATCGAAAACTCCCTCTCGTTTTGTTGTGCGGGTTTCTTGTTATCTAATTCCATCTTTACTAATTTGTTTGACAAATTTTTAATGACCTTAGTCATGTCATCTATCCTTTGATCTTGTGATGAATCTTCCTCTTTAGCTTTTCCTTTGTCTTGAACATTTCCAACAAACGATTCATGTTTGCCTCAATCTCTAAGGCATCGGTTTGAATACGTTCAAGAGTGGAAGCTCCTCTTTCTCTCAAGGTAAAATTTAAATTTGATACAAATGCCCCCAGAAAAAACAACCCTTTCTCCAATTGGAGGAGGTTTCATTTCCACGGGCAAACTATTATACAACTTATTAAATCTTTTGATAAAATCACTCACGCTTTCATTTGATTTTTTTCTTTATAGCATTAAACTCGTTAAGGAATAACCATGGTCTCTTTTTTTCACCCCATCTCCGGGATGAATTGTCTTTCTAATTCATCCCAAATCATTGATCGAACCATTTGGTAATCCTTTGAATCATTTTCTTGCCTCTCCGCTTAGAGACGCACAAAAAGTCTCATTACAACATCAAGATGCTCTACATTAAAGTTTTCGGAAAAAGTGCAAAAACAAAAGGCAAGTGTTGTTTTGCAATTATTTCATCTTCACTAGTAAATCTAGGAAGCAACTTAAGGTAACTCATAAGGCATTGCATTCATTGGTTGGGGTAGATTTAATGGTGCATATCTATTCATCAATAAAGTAGGGGCTGCCATGTTTATGCCCCGATTGATCGCTCCTTGAGCGGGGGTAAAATGAATACTAGTTGTAGGTGGGGATAAAATGGGTGGAACAACCGATATGGGAAGGGGTATATGAACAATAGCGAGAAGAAGCTGCAAAGTCGAATTAGGGTTGAGATTCCGTGAATGGAAATGATATAGACTCAAAAGATAGTTCTTCTAATGTTGGTTCTTGGAAATGAATGGGCGAGAATAAAGGATTCTTTTTCCGAGAAAATGAGTTTCGGGAAATTTCCTTGGATGACAAGATATAAGAACCATTGCCCGGTGCAAGCAGTGTGGCATCGGTGTAGAAAATATTTTTGTTTTCCGGCCCTTCTTTGAAACTAACTTTTCCGGATCCGACGAATAGGGACTTTTTTCTGAGAGGTATCTGACCTCGTGTGAGGCCTCTTAGGAGCCGTAATTATATAAAATAAAGCACATCTTAGTATTTCCTCCTCTCTAAACAACCAGGGGAAATATGAACAAAACCCGGGGAAAACTCGAAACTTTGTTCCCCGAGCAACGACGCCAATTAATGTTGTACCTTAAGAGACAATCCCTTAGTTGTGATAAGGAATCGTTGCTTAAGACATTTATATGATTATGTCACGATATATATGTGTCTCTGTTTTATTAACCCTCAAGTATTTATGATTAAACCCTTAAATATCAAATATGATGAATGCTTCACAATGCTACCATTTGTTGATGTTGAATGAAGTGACTAGAAAGAAAATGAAAGAAGAAGCCCAAACCGATATGTTGCTTTTATACAAAGAAAATATCATCTCAAACCCCTGAAGAAAAATATGAAAGGAACAGCGTTAAAACAAAGGAGCGCCAATTCGGGTTTTTAACTCTTACATACGTAAGTAAAAAGAGACATGTTGCTCATAACTTTGTTTTATTCATGGATAGAAAACACATAATTTAAACTCGGGAATACATTTCAACATAAACCAAATGCTAGAAACTTGCTTACTCATTCATTAATTTTTGAATCTCTCGAGTACAAAAATAATTGTCCGAAAGTCCAAAACTCGAAACCTTTCATTCCCTTGAAAAATTACATTAAATACGAGAAAAGCGAGTTTGGAACTCGTTGTAACCAATCCTAACTACCAAAACTACTTTAAGACTTCGAAGGTTGTCTATTACATGCCTTGAAAATGTCTTGTTACAATTACATTGTCTTCGGAAAATAACATAAAATAAATATCCTAATCTATAGGAATTGTTGATGATGTGGCTTCTTTTCCTTGGTCAACTGTTTTGTCTTTCTTTCGTTGTTGATCCTTTTAGCGGTGTCTATTGTCCAAGATCCGCACTTTTTCCATATTTCTACCTTCGTCCTGGATGAATGTGTTAGATTGTGATATTCCAATCTGAATGCAATGAATTCGATCATAAGAAGGCCTTTACGTGAAAAGAGTCTTTACCATCCACAAGAGTTGAAAATGTTTCTGCAAGAAATTGACCATTGTCTCTCCCTTTAAGCACTCGAGTCTTTTCATGCCTATTATCAACTTTTGCTTTTTTGTTAACACTAGTAAGTTCTCATAAGAATTCCATAGCAAAATATTTCCTTCAAAGCTCCCCAACATGATGGCAAGCCTACTCTTGTCATTTTATCAAAAGACTTATCAAACTTATCACGCTTTCCCTTGATTTCCATTAGCTTCTTTTTCATGACCTTTTCACGAGATCATTTACGGCAATCATTTTATTAATTTCTACTACATACAACATTATGTCTTGCATGTCATTCTCCTCTAATTCCTGATCTGATTTAGAATTAATAAAATCAATAAATCTTTTCGTACCAAATGGCTCTATTAATTCATTTTTTTCTTATCAAACATGATTGGTTCTTCACATTCTAAAATAAGGCTTTTCTCTTTTGCAATTATCATCGAGAAGCACCAATTAGATTTCATTTCGAGATGATATCAGTCAAATGATATCTTTGGCTTGTATCAATGAGAGATTTCCTTTTAGTCTTTCTTTGATATTTTTTAATCTCGGCTTCATCATTTCTACGAAATCCATTTTGTATTTGTCGACTTCATTTTCTATGACTTTCATCAATTTTGTTGCAATCTCCCATTTCTGTTTGAACCTTCTTTCGATCTCTTTCATCCATCCGCAACTCGAGTATTTAATTGAAACAAATTTGTGCTTGAGGGTCTTCATCATCCTGGAGGAAAAAACAAAAGTACAGTTTATGTGTTGGGAAAAAATACCGAGAGTGAATCGGTATTTACCGCATATTCAAAACTTTTACTTTTTCTTGCTTCTAAAACCCATACGCTACTTTCACGAAACGACTCACGTATATACGCGGATACTCTTTATGAAACTCGCATATACACAGATATCTAATTATGTCATTAATTCTTCACTTAAATCATTCCATCATTCATTCATCGCATGTTTAATAAATAGTAAACATGCGCAGTACAGAATAAAAACCATCACACAAAGCATCACACATGAACACCAGGATTTTTAGCGTGGAAACCCAAGTCGGGAGAAAACCACCGCTGCCGTTGCTCACCCTTCAATATTTTATTATAGAGAAAACATCTCACAACATATGTGTTGGTGCGGACTCCACTCGAAAGACGGCGTGACCCACCCGCGCTCGCTTTACCCGCCTCCCCGGAAGGGAGCTCCAACCCCCCGACTTGTTTACCGACCTCTCCCGGAAGGGAGCTACGACCCCCCGATCTCGCTACTGCCCTCACCTAGAAGGGAGCTACAACGACCGAAGGCTACAACCCTCGTGACTCTATGGACCACGTTTCATCAATTTCTCACACTCGGACCCTTTCCATACTTTTAAGCACAGATCAACCATGAAACAGATACATATAACTTACTAACAGTATATCCGCGAAAACCAAGATCGTACAGACATTTCTTAGCCGGACTTTCAGAGAACCCTAGTTTGCATACGCGCTTTTCCCTTTCTCTCGCATGTCGCGTATACATCGGTCAAAATACAAGAGCTAAATTTATTGCGCATACGCGCTTTCTCTTCAGTGGGCCAGCGTACATACGCGCTTCCTCTTCGGCGAACTAGCGTATGGTTCTTCACACTTATATGTCATTGCAATTCTTCACTCGAGGATACATCACTTCAGATTTTACCCTTTCCCTCGTATAAAATGTTCGCCTAGATGTTCGCCTCATCACAGATCTAAACAATCCATAAATAGATCTAGCAAATACAAGTATATTTTCGAGATCTAGATCCCCTTCTTCATCATCTGGTGCATCATACATTCAGGATCTATCATTCAACCGTAACCCTTTCCATTCAAATATACTTGAGAGAAGTATTCATTCAAGTCAGACATCTTGCACCCACGCTTATGATTTGCATAATGAATTTCTTCTCTTTATATAGGTTTACCCTTTTTCAATACCATGAGCGAAAACCACATTACATCCGATGGCATTCCCCGGACGGGTTGTTTAGGACGAATCATAACCCAATACAATGGGTCAATACCATGGTGGTTACCCCCGGTTTTGCACTTTTTGAGCGCTTTTGCCCATACGCGACTTGGCACGTTCTTTCTCCCGCGTGCATACGCGACTTTAGGCAAATCCGCGTATGCCTAGAGACATACTCTTTTCATCATAGATCTATCACATGACTGAATTCCTTTCTTCATTGCCTTCGTACTCACCGTAGATACATCGGATTTAGTTCATCAAGCATATTCAAGCACTAACTTCATCAAGTAAGTTGCCATCCATCTTCATCATATTGCTAACAAACATCATTTCATATCAGATTTACATCTTTTGCCATCAAGGACAACACCGCCAACATTCTCATGTCTTCATCTTCATTCA
The DNA here is from genome assembly GCA_034641835.2 of Pinus albicaulis. Taxonomy (NCBI): domain Eukaryota; kingdom Viridiplantae; phylum Streptophyta; class Pinopsida; order Pinales; family Pinaceae; genus Pinus; species Pinus albicaulis. The sequence goes on along the minus strand of CM076583.1, from coordinate 714,171,771 downwards.
AACGGGTTGCCATCAAGGACAACACTCGCATCATATTGCCAACATTATGATTATCAATATGATTTTGCAATGAAATTGCAGTCTGCTTTATTTTGGAGAGTTCCTCATCTTTCTACATGAGTTGTTGCAACAACGTTTCCTTTTCTTTCTCTACCTCTGCAACTTCAATAGCCATTGAATGTTCTCCAGTAGGTAACTTTAATTTCTTCCTTAATGTGGATATTTCTACCTCGGCACTTTGCATGAATTTATGCACAACAGTCTTATCACTGGGGTCTACTCCAATTTTTATAATAATGTTCTTCAACTCCTCATTCTGAATTGTTAAGGCTCTTGAGTTAGTCTTCTCTAGCTTCAACTGTTTAATTACTTTACCCAGCATATTCTCTACCTTTATTGCCATTGCATTAGTCTTTGTGAAGTCATTTACAATCAATTGACCTGTTTGCATATGCAAATTCATTTTATCCATCAGTGGAATTTTCTTTACATCCACAGTGACATTGACAGTGTTGAAATTGCTGGAAGAACCAATTGACATATTTGTAAGATGTGACAGGGAAATTCTAAATTGATCTTTCTCAAGATCCATTATAGTCAACAATCTTGTTTTATTAGCAGCAACTTGAATTTCAGCTTGGGCCTCCATGCTCGTGCCTTCATCCTATGATTTCTTTCCTCAATTTGTGAAAACAGCTTTTGTTTGATCAAGGGCACCTGCTCATGAGAAGCTTCATGATTCTTGGGTGAAGTAGGAGCATTTTTCTCTTCTCCCAAATGTAAAGAAAAACCAGGTGAATTAGATGTAGGTTCTTCGGTAAGTTTTTGTTCTCTTCTTGGCTCCCTGCTCTTCATCATCTAGATCAATAACTACTTCCTTGGTTCTTTTAGTTGTTTTCTCTGCTATGATGGGAGTTTGAATTTCTCAGTTTGTGAAAACAATCTGCTTTGATCAAGGGCACATGCACATGAGAAGCTTCATGATTCCCGGGTGAAGTAGGAGCATTTTTTCTTCTCCCAAATGTAAAGAAAAACAGTGTGAATTAGATGTAGGTTCTTCAGTAGTTTTGTTCTCTTCTTGGCTCTGCTTCTTCATCATCTAGATCAATAACTACTTCCTTGGTTATTTTAGTTGTTTTCTCTCGCTATGATGGGAGTGTGAATGTTTGCATCTACTAAACCCATCACACCTTTACTTGCTATCTTCTCTTGTTCGCCTACTTTCATGAATGAAAGCAGAGTACCCATTCTCAATTCTTCTATTTGAAATCACACTATAAGGGTCATAAGCCCAACTTTCTCCTAGTAGCATATGCATGTCATCTAACATTTTTGTTACTTCATCAAATGCCTGCCTCATATTTACTATGAAAGGGCCTACAACTATGGGTAATTTATACATGTGTCCTTTCTTCATAGGCATGAAATGAACCTGACCAACATTTATACTTTTTCTAATGAACTCTAAAGCAAAAAGCCTCATTGGTACAAAAGTTGGGAGTCTATAAGGCTCAACACTTGCTCCATATAGTATTATTTCAGAATATTCCTAAAAAACAAACCAATCTCCATATTTGCAATTATTTCCTAAATGCAGAAACTCTTGAGCTTTAGGTAAGAAACAGGGAGGAGGACTTCCATTCAATATTTTTTATTCAATTGGCATGTAATAGCTAGCAAAATCAAACAACCCAGCCTCATTTTGCTCCCCTTCTAACTACATCTCATCTGTAATATCATTGATTGCCTTCTTTTATTTACATTCATAATATTTAGACCTAAATGCATGAATTCTTCCACATTCTGATATAAGAACAAATATACAATCAATGAAGGAAATTTGAAGGAACTTGTTAATGAAAGGCTCGTCATCTGTGAATTGACTGCTTCCTGCCAATATGATGGAATATCCAGCACCGCTCCTGGCTTCATCATCATGGCAAACATCTCTAGGAATGATTTATCCATTGTATTATCATCATCTTTACCCAGAATTTTTGCAATATTACTCAATACTAGACGAGTCTCAGCGTATAAAACCCCCATAGCAAACTCTTTGCAATCCGTTGAAATCGCTTCATGTCAGGTTTCAAATAAAACATGAAATGATTGAAATTCTTCTCCCGCAAGATTATCATAATATTGTACTAGCGAATCATCGAAAATTGGATGGTCGACTCTAACTCGAGATAGCAAAGGGCTTGGCGGATTAACAGTGGTAGACACTCGCAGAACGTTCTCTCCTTGAGAATTCATGACAAAACACTTCCCCTGGATACATGACAAGATACCAACCAATAGATAAATTCGGTGGAAGAGATGAGTTTTTGGAATGCATGCAAACAAAACTCCGAGACTTGACCATGGCGAGTATGACGTAGGGGAATCATTATCATTCAAGATAACTTGTCGGTAAAAAGGGAGGTGAATTATTGAACACGATGGTATCTTGAATATCCCTCTCAGTATCCATGAGAGGGATATGGCTAGCTGAAACCCGATAGGGATGATCGTTTAGCCATGGTTGAAAAACTTTGCGAGAATAATTCACGGGGTGGTTAACTTTTTGTAGGTGGCGGAAAGCTAAAAAAGGGTGCAGCGCAATAAATCACAAGTAATTTGAAAAACGAGATAAAAATTTTCTTTAAATAGGTGGTGCGGGTTTTAAATTTAATGCTGACAAGACGTGCCAACAAGCCGTTGATTCTACCCAACGTGGAAGACAGCTGTGACCAACTCAAACGATCTTACGTCACTGCGGGGGATCTCGAGGTACGGAGAAAAAACTCGGTTGGTGCCCCCGCACTCAATCTCGTCATTCATCTCTCGTTGTCCCCGTGATCAACCCGGTCAACTCGCGGAAGCACTCATCACGTGATGCCCAGTACGCTAGTTGTTCCCACGAGTTGGGCCTTTTGATAAGGACTTTAATTATCGGGCGCTTTCCACTAGTCAAATCAATCAATGTTTAACATCAAATACCGAACCCACTATTATAAAGTTTAAATGTTTAAACTTTAACTCATATTTTGGCAAACATACATATTTTTTCATGCTAAAGTATAATATTTTGATACTTTCAACATATTTTCCAACAATTTCTTATTTTTTATATTTGAAAAATAAAAAGATATGCATATGATCCACAACAAGATAGATGGTCGACATAGAGGAATAATCAAATCCTCGAGGACATTCTACGTGATGTATGTGATGGACCAACAAAAAATATGAGAGGAGATTTTACCCCTTATGGAATTTTGCTTATAATAATGAGCTTATTAGACTTCCATCAAAGATGGCGCCATCGGAGTCTCTTGTACGGAAGACCTTGCAAAACACATCTTAGTTGGGACCGACTCAGAGGACCAACTAATGATAAGACTAGAAGTGGTGCAAGAGATGGAAGAACAAATGACTATGATTAGGGAGGCTAAAAGAAGCAAAAAGATCAAAAAATAGATATGTTGACGCTCATCAGATAGACCCGAGAGTTATGAAGTGGGAGATAGGGTGTTCATAAGACTAAGGCCCCAAAAGAGCTCTATAAGATTTGGAAAGGGAGAAAATTTGTCTCCACGGTTTGCGGGACATTTTGAAATCTTAGAAACAAAAGGGTTGGTGGCATATAGGCTTGCCTTACCTCTATCTCTAGCGCATATGCATGATGTGTTCCATGTTTATGTTTTTGCATCATTATATTTCATATCCTTCGCATGTTATTGACTTGGGTCATTTGGAGGTTTTGGATGAGGGCACGGTGATGGGCCGAACCAGTTCACATACTATACCAATGAACTTTGCAACTTAGACGGGGATTAGTCGACTAGTTAAGTTCCCAAAGTGGGACAATTATAGTCCCTAATTCATCCACTTGGGAGGACACCGAGGAGATGCATCTATGTTTTTCCTTACCTATTCTAAGGACTCTAAGAAGAAGTCTATTATTAAGAGGGAGTGTATGTAGTTCCCCACTCCATTTGACTAACATTGATATGACATTAATATTTATTTAACCCTAACGCCCGCACTTTATTCTTTGAGGACCTCTGGGTTGAGGATCCGGACACATATTATTAACGAATGTGATGGTTATGTATGTTATCTATTGATATTATGTTCATGATAGCATTAATGGATATGTATGCTCTCTTATTGATATCATGATGATGATATCATTAATGGATATGTATGTTCTCTATTGACAATATGATGATGATAGCTTTGATTGATATTTATGTTTTCTATTGATGTGACGATGATGAAAACTTTGATGGATATGTATGTTTCCCTACCGATGGTATGATGATGATAGCTATGATGGATGTGTTCCTTATGTTAACTACTTACATTAGTTCTAGTTCATAATGAAAAACAATGTTAATGACTAGGTCATATTGATGATTTTATTATGATAATGACTAACACTCGAGAAAAATTTGTTACTGATGATTATTGAGTATGACAAGAAACCACTAGAGGCACTCGCATGTGATGAGTTGACAACATATGTTTTGATGAAAATTAATATTTTGTCTTTGAAATTCTAAGTTAATTTTTAAACTCTGATATATATATATATATATATATATATATGATATGTTAGTGGTTGTAGGCATATGTTAGTTGTTTGGTTGAATGACTCACACATGGGTGATGGGGTTGTATAATTGGATAGAACTACATGGGAGGGCGTGCGACGAGTGTCCCCGATCTCACCCGCTAGCACTCCCATCGTGACTTGGGCCGGAAAGGTTGAAACACCTTCGCATTGAATATCGCGATGTCGTGGGGGAAGATCCCAAATTTAGGGCCGCTCACAAGTATTTTAATGAGGGGTGTGCATCAAGGTAGATTCCTTGATCCCTAGCACCATTAGTCTCACTATAGCGGGAAACATAAGAGATTACATAGGTCTTTTTCATTGTACCCTGGACTTTCCCCCTCGTAGCCACTCGATGGTTGAAGTTAAAGTGGCGTGACACCCTTAGAACTTCAAGGGAAATTCTTGAAGGGTGTGATCGACTTGGCACCCTTGGCATCACAAATAAACAGGTTAGACATGGCACCCTTGCAACTTCGAAGTGAAGTTCTTGAAGGGAACAATCAATTTGACATCCCTTGGCATCTTAAAAATAAACTAATAAATATAATCAAGATATGAAAATCCTACAAATTCACATCAAGTGGTAAATGATGTTAGAACCGAAGCAACTAAATCAAGAGTAAAACTTACAGGAAGGAGAAAATAGGAAGAAATAAAATATTTATCTTGAGAACTCTATCGTTCCCATGTTGGAAACTATTAGGTAGATAATGTACATAAGTAACTTAATTAGGTAAAATGGGAAAAGAGAGAACATGGATTGAAGTATAAATATTAATCCTAAAATAGTTAAATTTCATTAAGAGAAGAGGGTGGTGAATTAAAATAATATTAATAAATTAAAATAAGAGAAATTTAGAGAACCTCCATGTGCCAAGAGCCAACATAATAATATCCATCTAAGAGGCAACTGAGTTAAATTAGGAGGTAGTTAGGGACAAAATCTAAGACTTATCAATTAAATTCAGAGAATGAACACAAATTAAGGAGTATAAAATGTGGATCAAGAGACAACTAGGAGAATAAATAGGAACTCTTGTTGTAAAAAATGTTGTTTTTTAAATAAAAAATTTAAGTAAATAATTTTGGAGAGCCTTGGTGAGAGGGTGACACATGGGTGGGTGTATAATCAAATTTTTTGGATTAATAAAAATAATTCATTATGCATGAAATTCCAAGTGTCACCTATGAAGCCTCCTATAAAAGAAGGGGCAAGTCATGGGAGAAGGGACTCATTTTTACCCTATTGTTGGATGGATGAGACTATGTCATTGTAGTGGCTAAGAGCTATAGTTGCAATTGGTGAGGCAGAGGACTTTAGAGAGAGGACTCTCAAGCCAAGGAGTGATTATATCTATTAGTTAGCATACTTCCTCCATTGTATAACCCCATTGTAGCTTGAGGGTCCGCGAGGAAGGAGAGTACCCAAGGAGTAGGCTGAGGAGGTCAACCGGTGAATCACTACATTCGGTCCAAGCACGTAAACATTCACACTTGGAGGCGGACGACAACAAGGGAATTTCAAGTAGTGTCAAGTCAATATTGAATCTCGTCTCTCTGGTGAATGGTACCTATGCTATTTATGATTTTATTTTATATGATTTCGTTATGCCTATAGTTAATAGCATGAAAAATAGATTATATATGTAATGCAATAAAATTCATGGATGTTTGATGTAAGTGCTTAATATATCCGAGTTCCCAATTTTTTATTTGCTTATGATTGTATTCTTTTTTTATCTACATTATTTAAATAATAATAATGGCATAGGGAAGGTCCCTTCAAACCAAACATTAAGGAATTTATTGCCTAATAATTTTTTCTAATTTGATGTCTATATAAGTGGTCAACAAAAGCCACATCCTCCTCTCAACACACACATAGGAAAATGAACTAAATATAGGGGAAATATGCATGCTTCTTTAATCATTCGTTAACATAATTTCCATATAATTTGTGGGGCATGGGCACTAGGTTAGTAGTTTTTTAAAGAGTTATATATTTTGAAAATCAAAATCCAACATAATAAATGTTCTTTGGACTTTTTGTGTCTATATGAAGAAGAAATGAAAAATATACTAGATGAGGTGGTATTTTAGTGTTTAATATATATTGACATTTAATGGCATAATTTCCATAGAATTTGTGGGGTATGGCGACTAGGTTAGTAGTTGTTAAAGAGTGATAGACTTTGTAAAATTGAATCCAACATAATGAATGCTCTTTGGATTTATCTCGTCAATATGAAGAAGGGATGGACAACATAATAGATGAGGTGGTTTTTAGTGTTTAATATATATTTACATTTAACCGTTGTATATAAAAAAAAGAAACCCTCATAGATTCAAGATATTGTGCCAAATAATGTTGTTGACCATCGTATGGATTTGATTCTACCATACGATGCACCTATAAATTCACTTCCATCACATATTTATAGGAGTGTGAGGTTGTTCATGTGATCACCTTTTATCTTGAATAGTTGCTCTATTCTTAGACATCTCATTTATTACAAAAAAAGACTATCATCGATGCCATATTTATGGAGTTACCACACTATGTACTTATATTCTATTCACTCTTTTGAACATCAAACTAGTCACATCTTACGAAACAACAAAATATACACATCGATGGGACTATTTGATACTTAAGTGGATATTCAACGTAAACTAGTAGAAATTGTATTCTTTATATAATCTTTGACTATTTTAAGTTTTATATATATATTTTATTTTTAATTTGTTTTTAACTATTTACAATTATAAATTAATATTTCATTGTCATCTTCATTCTTAAGTATCCATTCTTCCTTAATTTTGATTTATTCATTTGATTTTCTCGACACTTATCAAGATAAGAATATGCATGGCACTCTTGTGGCTATGCTTATGGCCACTCCTTGTGATTTGCTCAAGGTTAGTCATTGTGACATACTCGTTGTGACATTGTGTTATATATTCATTGTGACAATGTGGTAGGTATACCGACATATGTCCTATCATATGTTATAGTGTGTTGAACACATATTTTGTCAAAGGAAACATGTTAGACATTAAACATTTGCATGTCTTGACATGTCGGACATGTTGGGTGTGAAAATAAGTTCATAGGGAGTTGGAACACTCATTAAAATGTGTTTTTCCTCATTTGGTTCACTCCTAAAAGGAAGAAATGGCTCAAGTACTCGTACAAGTTAAGGAGAACATGATATTCATATGGATCCTATGATTCAAAATTTGTTGTTTCTTCAAAAACAATATTATTCATCATTCATACCACAAAAAACCATGGTTTATTCATGAAGAGAAGTGCTAGTGATGGTAATTGTTGATGATTCTAGTTATGGCATGGAAGAGGACAATTGACTCAGCTTCTGATATTATTCCATCTACAATTCTAACGTTTACTCTATTTTGTATTTTCTATTGAACTCCCACCTATGGTATTGATGTCATGATCATCTATGATCATATCTATGTAAATACATTTTGTCATTTTCATTTTGATGACATAAAAATGACTTAATGAGAAAACTATAGTTTAAGGTTCTAACTTATAAACTTCTATTTTATATGTATTTTCATATTGAGTATTTTAAGGTCTTGTGAGTTTGATGTAGTAACTACTTGTATGATTGCATCACTACATTTTTAATGTTCTATATATTTGCATCTTTACGTCTATGTTTTATTTGCGTGATTGTGATTTTTAACACATGCATGCATGTGTGCACACAAAATGTGAAAATTTCAATTATTGCAGTCTAACTGGGAAATTATTCTTCTAACCGATTAATAATTAAGAAGTTTGTTTTCTACAACAAACAACAAATAAAAGTACCGATGACAATATTCACCATAAAAATGTTGCGGAAAATAAAATACCGGAAATTGAGAAATTCTAGCACCAAAAAAAATTGACAAAGGTATTTTTTGGACAATTGTTCCCGAAAAAAACCCCAACGTAGGAAAACCAATGTAGCAGTTGAAGATTTTTATTATGTAGCAATGAGAAATTCTAAGTACAACTAGATGCCCAAGCTGAAAATCCTCTACAAGGTAAACTTCCCATAAAAATTAGTGAGACAATTCTTGCCTCTCACAACACCGATCCTCCTCCAAAATCTAGCATAAACAAGGCTTCTCAAACCCCTCGTGTCGAGCCGTTTTGTGTAGTTGTTGCGCAAACCATCACACACTCTCGCCTAGAAGCTTATTTGATCAATCCATCTATCCCAACTCGACCTATGATAATGACTCTCTATCCCCTCCGGAAATTCTCCCTAACTCCAACAATCTGAATCGACCCTCACTCCAACTAAATCAAAATCTTCCTTTGAAGCTTCGTGAGCCTCATTGAGGAAAAATCGGCCCTCATGTAGTTGACTCTCTAGACTTGGAAAACTTCATTTCGGACTCACCGTCTCCCCGCCCCTCTCTATCTCTTTGTCCTCTCTCCGCGCTCGAACTTTTCGACGAAATGCTACTCTCTCGGAAAATCGAACTACCAATGGGAAAGTTGCTCTCCTAGTGTGTTTCTCCCTCAACCCCATCAAACTACTCTTATAATCTCCAATTGTGTATTCAATGACTCCCGATTAAATAGTTATCGATGGCGGAAATAATTTTTCGATTTGATCCATGTGAGTTTCTAGAGAATTTTCACATTTCTCAATTAATTCCTATTAATTAACCAGACTTTTCCTAAGTTAAGAAAAAAATTTAAGTGATGGTGAATTAATTTAATTGAGTTATCTCTAAGTAGAATTTCCATAAACGATTTATGTGTTTTGTATATCTCATGTGTTTTAGCCTCTTCGCAAAGTTTGAGACTAGAACACCATTCGAAGCTACAAAAACTAACACTCCCTCTTAGCGAGGAAGGTGTTCTCTCCATAACATCTTGTCTACGAAACATATCTACGTTGTTGATGTCTAACATCCGTGAAAGACTTCCACTGTCTACCAACTATTTCACAACTATGATAATGATGCATTTTTGTTGTTGTTGACAACGCATCTGTACAACTATATTGCTCGCTAAATCGCCATTACACCGCAATTGATCTCATGTTGTTGTGTTGTTGATGCAAATACTACAACGAAAATCCAAAATTTTGAACCAATTGTGTTCTTATCTTGCAACTATCTCTTGAGTCTCTAAGTTTTACTAGCCATTTCACTTCCTACCGAGTTTGTTTGCGCTATAACTTCTCTACGCTCCTCAATACTTGACTAATACTAGTACTGCAACCATCCCTCAAGAACCAACTGCATTAATATGACAGTCCATTTGCTACCGAAAGATGTAGGCCCATGTAGCAAGGGTAATGATCCAAGAGGAAGAACCATATGATGCTCACCTCGATGGACCCTACCTAGCTCCACACAACTCTCGAGTCTAGGAATCTATGTCTCCCCACCTCACTCATAGAGGTATAGTTGCATACAAAGCGAATTGATGCTCCGACCTAGAGGATAGTTGATCAATCTCTACCGAAGTTGTTTCATGCTCTTGCTTCTCCTTCTTGTCCTTCTTCCTACGAGGACACTAAGTGTTGTAGTGATTAAACTCACCAAACTCAAAGCACTTAATATTCGAAAAGTTCCTTTTCTTCTTCTCTCCTCCTCCCCGTGAGCCTTGTCCCCCGACGTAGGATCCCTTCTTTCCATTTCCCTTTGATGCAAGGGCTATGTTTCCTCCTTCACACTCTTCGATCCCTTGTTTTTGTTGCCACTAAGATTACTCTTCACTAAAGAAAGATACATTTCCTCCCGTGTGAAGTCCGCCCACAATGGATCCCATCTAGGTAGCGTATCTCATCCAATAATTCCTTGGACGAAAGTAGCCCATTCCTCGCTGAAACCGTTGACGAGCAACACAAACATGCTCATTGTCTTATGGTTTCCCACATACGGCTTCAAGCTCATCCCGTATATCCTTAATTCCGGTGAGGTAGGGGGGTAACTCCTTCTCCTTCTACATCTTGGTGGTTCTCAACTTCATCTTCTGATTTTTGGAAGGATTTTAGTATAGTGATGCAAGAGCATCCCACATCTCTTTGGTCATATTCTTGGGCCCAGTTAAGTGTGAGACTATATGATCCCGAACTCCATCCGGGATCAACCGCTTCACCTTGGCCATTCCCTTTCCTTAAATTCTCTAGTTTTTTATTGGTATGTAGGTTCCCACTACAACTCATTTTCGAATACGTCTTAAGACCATGCTCATCTAACAGAAGGACACCCTCGCCTTCCAAATTATATATTTGAACGCACCATCCAATATGTCTTCATCTATAAGCCCCTAATGAGGCCATCTTCAACAAAACTCACAACTAGGAAAGTAACATGAATCTCCTCCTCTCCCGCTTGGCTACTCGCTTCTACAGTACCACACTCCCCTGCCGGAATGTGCAGTCTTGCTAGATTATTTCTTCCTATACAATTGGGAATTACGAATTTCCTAGAAAGGAAATCCTATAAGAAAACTCTCTTTGTGTGTGAAATTTCTCTTCCACCCTGCGACCGAATCGCTACTAAAAAATGTTGCAAACCCTTTGTGCCCAAATCAAGAGTCTACTCTCAATGATACTGATTTTCTCACCTCTAACTTCCGAAATAAATTTCCGAACAAATTGACCCTTCCTCGCACCTTGCAACTAGAAATTCAACCCCCTCATCCAACAAATTGCATTGTCATCGGCTAGGCACTGCGCAGCCCCTAGAAAAATCATCTTATCGCTCCCTTTGAACAATGAATTTGTCCCTTTGTCTATAAGCCTTTGATCCTTCAAACACGCTCTAATACCATATGGAAATTTCAACTATTACAAAGCAACTAGAAATTATTCTTCTAACTAATTAATAATTAAAGCAGCTTTATTTGCTACAACAAACAACGAATAAAATCACAAGCGCAATATTCACCATAAAAAAATATGCGGAAAACAAAATAATGGAAACTAAGAAATGCTAGCACCATGACACGGTTTTTTTTGGGCAATTGTCCCCGAAAAAAACCAAATGCGGGAAAAACCGGTGCAACAATTGAGGATTTTTATTATTATGCGAGCAGTTGAGAAATTATGAGTACTAATGGATGTCCAAAATTGGCAAACCTCTACAAGATAAGTTGGCCATAAAAATTATTGAGATAATTCTTGCCTCACCCAACACTAATCCACCTCCAAAATCCGGCACAAATTGGGATGCTTGAACCCTTATGTCATCCTTCCCGCATATATGTGTGTAAGACCTCACATACTCGCTAGTAGCTTCTTTGATCAAGCCATCTAGCCCAACTCAACCTTTCGAGAATGACTCGCTAGCCCCTTCTCGAAATTCTCTAGGCCTCCAACAACCGAATCGACCCTCACTCCCGCCTAAACCGAACTCTTCCTCTAAATCTTTTACGCGAGCCCTACGCAACCTCAATGAGGAAACTCGGCCCTCCCGTAGTTGACTCTTTGAAATTGGAAAACTTCCTCCATACTCATCTGTCTCTTCCCCTCTCTATATTTGTATCCCCACTCTAGCTCGAACTCTTTTCGGCCGAATGTTGCTCTCTAGAACATCGAACTGTCAAGGAAAACTTGCTCTCCTAGTGTGTTTCTCCTCAACCCCATCGACCTCCTCTTATAATCTTCGAGCTTGAGTCTTCAACGACCACAATTAAATCATTATCGATGGATGAGAACATTTTTCGCTCGATCTGCTTGAGTTTCTAGAGAATTCTCACATTTCTAAATTAATTCCTATTAATTAATTTAATTGAGTTATCTGTAGGTGAAATTTCCGGAAATGATTTCTACGGTTTTTGAGATCTCGGGTGTCTTAGCTCGTCCACAAAGTTTAAGACTAGAATATCATCTCGATGCTACAAAAACTAACACAAAAAATGCAGAGTGTGTCCCTTCTATCCCATTTCTAAAGGTTTATGGGTCTTAAGTTAGACACTCAAATATTGTGTCCGTGTGATCCCACGTCCCTTTTCTAAGGTGACTTAAGTTATATGCATTTGGATTGAGTGAAAAGTTGTGGTTTTTATTTATGGGTGATGGTCTTAGATTGGATGAGTAATTGCTATGACATGAAATTATTTTTCTATGTTGAAGCATTGCACTCTACATATAAAGAGTGATGTATGCATTGAGTGGGATCGGGGATTTATGAGATTGTGTAATGGATTTGTGGCATGAGAATTTGCTACAGCCTCATGTTCTCAATCCCTCTATCATCATATTGAGGATAGGGGTCTATATTTGTTTCTATCTTTATTGATATTGATATATTTGGCTTTATAACTTCATTTCCCTTCTAACATATAACTCTATTATGTGGGTTGAAGACCATACATAACTCCCCCTTAAGCTAACATCAAGTCACACTAAAGAAACTCCTACTAACCCTTCTTTTCAATAGCTACCATTGGGTAGATTCAAAAGAATATGTGTCATGCTAGCTTCAAGCTAAATCCATCAAGCTATGATTCATGCCACTTTGAGGCAAGGCCATGACATCATTTTGAAATAATACCATTGGCTACTTTAGAACATCTCCTTGTGATCCTCTTTGAAATGTCCTCTTGTTCTCTTATTTGAAACCTCGCCTATTGATTCACTTCAAAATAAAAGGATCGTCGAAGCTACTTCAAAATAAATCCCCAATGGGATAATTTGAAACATGGCCCATTAGGTTGATCCGAAAAATTCATCATTAAAAATTTTTGAAAGAATCCACATTTAGCGATTCTCAAAGGTTCCCTATTGGGTTAAGTTTCATTAGGCCTCTTTCAAAGAGGCCTCCTTGGACGTATTCTAAAGATGAGTAAGACTTCAAAAAGAAAAGGGAATTAGGATTATTTTCAAATTAACACTTCAAGGTGAGAGAAAAGGGCCAATGATCCTTCTTTGAAGAAATACCTTGATTATAAAGGAAATCTCATCGATCCGATTTGAAAGAATAATGCAACTTTGAAAGTGAAGACCATTGGGCCTTCTTCGAAGAAACGCCTAAATGATAAAGGAGAGGCCATTGGGCCTTCTTCGAAGAAATGCCTCAATGATAAAGGAGAGGTCATTGGGCCTTCTTCGAAGAAACGCCTCAATGATAAAGGAGAGGTCATTGGGCCTTCTTCGAAGAAACGCCTCAATAATAAAGGAGAGGCCATTGGGCCCATTCAAAAGAAAAATCTAGCTTCAAGAGTACAATCTTATTGGGTTAATTTTGAATATAACACCATGAGGTTAAAATTAAAGGGTTTGATACTCGATCATTGGGCCATTTGTATGAAAATTCCCCAAACTTAGAAGGGAAAAAATCAAGATTGTTTGGACTATTACTTCAAACTTTGAAGAAAATGGCCATCATGCCTCCTTTAAAATACAATTGATTTCGACTCCATGATGCCTAATCATTGGCCTTATTTGAAATCCTTTATTTGTGCCATGTTGACATTTGGCCTCTGGCCACACTGAATCCATGAATATTTTGAACTATTCATGCCAACGAAAACCCCATTTTGAAATATTCAATATAATCCTTGAACTTGTTAGAATTTAAATCCAATCATATTGTATATGCATTCAAGATTAAATTAGTTAATACAAGGTTGAAAATGCATAAGTTCATTCAAACCATGGATTCCACTTGAAAATCCATTCATAATAAAATTACAAATATTAATCTTAGAATTATAACATAAATTCAAAAGTAGAGATGAAACATGTATATTATCACCAAGATAGTCCAAGAAATAGATGCATGTGGGTCATTTTCTACCCAATTATGCGCATCCACTAGAAATGCCACCCCAAAGATGACTATAAAGCCACTAGTGTGAAGGAAATTTACTAAGGACTCTTAAATCACTCACCCAACCCAATTTATCTAAGGCTTAACCAAATTGTTCATCACATAATACTCTAGGCTCCATATAATAGCACAACCTTGATCTCTTCCACTAACCCACGCAACAAAAGGAATATCTTCTCTTTAGGAACCATATTCCCTTTATTTTTCTTCAATGTGGGAAAAAAAAAACCCAATAAGAAATAATTTATGGGGAAAATTGGGGAAGATACCAATAAGAAACAATTAATGGGGAAGAGTGAGATTTTCTAAACGACCTAGCATTTGTTCTCCTTTGCAACCATTTGTCTCTCTCTTTCTAGGTCCATGATTTCCCTTCAACAACTAGATTTTTTTGCTATCTACAAGTTTGGATCTTATTATGGCATGAGAAAGAAACATCAAAACTTTAGTGGTGTTTCTTGTGAGAATGATGGTAAGAATGGTGAGTGTATGAACCATTTCAAATTGGAATGGAAAGACAATGCACATGAATATAGGGGATTCACATTTTTATGAGGATGGAGTCTCTTACACTCCTTGTGATGTTGTACCTAGCTTCCATACCTCATAAACATGTGAGGTGCGCTTCCAAAAAACCCCCACATGCATTCAATGATTAAATTTAAAGTCAAAGATGGTGATTGAGATTTAATAAGGCACATGATAAAAGTTTGGATTAAGAAACTTAGGATTATTCCCCCCCTTGGGTTCCCTTTATTTTATGCATGTAGTGGATTTACAATGCCTCTTGTGCTCTTTGCAACTAGCATGGACCTTTATATTAATATCAATTTAATGTTTACATACCTTGGCATATGTAAATTATAATTACCACATATATGCCTCAAACTATCTAAGAAACCATCTAGATAGTTTTTTAGATAAACAAATTATCGAACTATCTAAGAAACCATCTATGTGGAGTTGTATCTTCAAGTCGAGCTTCTTAAAATGTGTAACATGCCCTTTCCTTAGTAAATTCATCATCATTGTTAACATCTTGTTGATCTTCAATAATTACCACATCCAGTATATGTGGTTTTTCTTTGAACTTTATCCTAAGAACATCATTACCTTGTCTTTGAACTTTATCCTAAGAACATCATTACCTTGAAATCTACAATTCTAAGTTGTGTGAGCCATTTTCTATCCACAATGACAACCCATTTTCCCTTTGTCTTTATTTGATTAGTATAATTGTATCTTGAATATAATGTAGTCTCTTTTCTTTGACTAAGAGTAGAAATCATGTCTTCTAGAATTTGAGAAGACACATTGGTGATCCTTTAATCCATCTTTAACAGCGACATTCCACATGTATTCAAAGTCGCACATACTCCCTAGTTTCCAAAGTATTGACTTCATGAGTGGAAGCCTTGTCTTTATACACTTCATGAGTTCCAAAGGCATGAAACTCTTGATACACTTCCAAATCCAATGCCATATTACAGAATGAGCTAAATCACTAAATGATGAAGCCCTAGATAAGGTTGAATCACACAACTAAGCTCAAGGAAAGATGCTCACAATAACACAAAATGCTATTATCAATGAATAAATGGAATTTACCGCCTTATATGTCAATGTTCACTAAGCAAATCACTTCCACTTATAAATGTAGAATAGATTACTTTACACGAAAAGTAAGCATTAACAAATCCTAAAGTCATAAAATGAACATATCCATTTTACATCACCATTTTTTGATTGTGAGTTCCACTAAATTGATCTCCATGAAGCAGATAAGGATTCCTTCATGAAGCAATTAGATAGATCCTATGAAAAGGAGGAAAGTTTAAAAAGTGAAACATGAGTATGAATGATAAAAATAAATATTGTCATAAAGTCAAAGAAAGCAAACAAATCAGCAATTGTCTTTTCACTGGTTGAATCCTTATCTACAAGATGAAACATGATGTCACAACATCACCAATGTACATCAATTGTTACAACCAACACTATCATATTGTATAGTTATTAGCCTCCTAAGTACCCCCGCAACTTCAATTCATCATAGTGATTATATTATGAGTTGATGTCGATGTTGATGAATGCTTGAATACCAAGACCACGATCCCTCTCGAGGCACCATTCTTATAAAAAATTTAGTCTTCTTCTCTAACCAAATTTGTAGAGAAAGGCAAAAGTGAGTTATATGAGGACTCGAACCAATAAATCATAACAAAACATGTACTTCCATTGCCTTTGTCACTCCCATCAAGTGCTCAAGTTTGAAAGATTCCCTTTCTATGCATACACCATCATGGATTCTTTGTGAAGTAGTGAGCCCTCATATATTTAAACTTACATACTTCACTAAAGACCCAATATTGAAAAGTGAAAGTGAGTAGAGGTGTAGAATATGTTTCCTATACTAATTTGTGAGAGAATAAATGTTCAAAATTTTGTATAAAGATGGTTGCAATATAAACAATACTAAAATATATAACCATTAGACAGTGATTTCATGGGGAAAACCATTTCGGGAGAAAAACCCACAATCTAAAGCACACTCAATGTACTATTTAGTAACTAAATGGTTTCAATAGTGAGCTTTTGACCTACACTATGCACTCTAAGACTATACCAACCACTTAGGCCTCTATCAACCAATAGGCCAACTCCTAAGGCCTATATTATCAGGCATCTTACATCGAAGTATTCCAAATCATTAAATAGACTTAAATATATGCAATATCATGGGTAAATACCATGAATTACTCAATACCAACAAAATATAAACTATAAACTCTAAATTTATGATTAATTATATCAATGTTACTATAACTACTTTATATTCAAACAAAAATGAACCCAAACATTACTATATTTTCACAAGCAGAAAGATTATTATGATGCTTGTGTGAAGATATGGATGTGCATTTACCAAAAGATCCTTGTGCAAGATAAATAACTACATGTTTTCAATAATGATGCCAATTGAGGCACTGTTAATAGCAGAATCTAAGATGGGGAAGTCCACATTTTCTAGGGATTTGATCTTAAGAGGAGCACCCTATATAATTTGTGATTGTGTTGTCTTTTTAAAGAGAAATGGAAAGTATTATGAATTATTTCACTCTTACCAATAAAAGCAACAGAAATGCAACCCTCAATCATTTTAGGAATCTATATGTAGAACATTGAATAATGCTAGCCAAGGTCGTAGATGCAAATACAAGAAAATATCTTGTAGATGGTTTAAGATCAAGACAACTGAACATATCTTGGCAATGAAAAGTACTAAGAAAATTTTCACTCGTATTTAAATGAGAGGCAACATAAATGGGTGGGAAAGATACAAGCTTACGATTTTGACATTGAGAATACAAAGGGAAAGAAAAATATTGTTGTTGACACACTTTCTAGAAAACAAGTAGCATGTTCCCTAATAGAGATTTCAGTTGATTGGAAATCACACCTGTAGGTGGAATATTCCAATAATAAGTTTGCTTGTGAAAGAAAATTTTAAGGATGGAAAATTATCTCGAAGTTTAAAAACATTGGCGAATCTCACTAGTCCTTAATATGCAAACTATAAAATGTTTATTGATGTATTTGTAAAATTATTCAAATTTATAATGATTTTATATATGTCCTATTTATAATGTTGGCAATTTTTAAGGAAAAATAATTTTATATTGTAAAATTTGGACGAATAATTTTTAAAAAAAATTACATAGTGGTGGATGACATTATCTTCAACAATGACAAAATATATTTAGTCCATGAGTCCACACCTAAGGAGAAGATTATGAGGGCTGCTCGTGATATAACTTTGATTGCACACCCTAAATACTTCAAAACTTACATGCAAATTAGAGAGAGGTTCTCATGGAAGGGCCTCAAGGATGATGTGATTTGACATGTGAGGAAGTGTATGACTTGTTAGCAAAACAAATCAAAGCACATTCATCATATAGGTTTATTGCAACCTTTGCCCATTCAAAAACAAAAGTGGAAGAGTGTGTCGATAGATTTCATCATAGGTCCATTCAAAAACAAAAGTGGAAGAGTGTGTTGATAGATTTCATTACAGGTCTACTGAAAGTGTAGGGCTGAAATTACATTTATGTAGTTATTGATAAATTGACCAAATTCATGCATTTCTTCGTGATTTCATTGGAGTGTAAGGCAATGCAGATGACATAGTTGTTTTTTAAGGAAGTGTTTAAACTCCATTTGTTGACTAAGTACATTGTATGTCATCGAAACAATAGATTTCTTTGTGCATTTGGCAAGAGTTGTTTAGATTGGTTGGCACCGAGTTGACTCCTAGTACCAATTATCACCCCCAAACGGATGGCCAGACAAAGATTGTGAACAAATGGATTGAGGGGTATTTGTGTAACTATATGTTAGGACAACAAAAGGCTTGGATTAAGTGGTTAAATCTAGTAAAGCATTACTAAAACACCACTTACCAACATTGTCCATTGGTATGACCCCATTCTGAGCATTGTATGGTTGTGATGATCCTTCATTTGTGGATTTGACATCTGGGGATAGCAAGTCTACCAAAGCCAAAGATTGGATACAGAAAAGCCATGATATCCTTAAGATCCTTAAAAAAAGCTTGCAAGCCGCCCAAAACGAACAGATGTATGCAGAGAGCCACAGGGTTGAGCGCTGTTTTGAGGCAAGCGACTTAGTTTTCTTGAGGTTCCATCCATACAAACAATCTTCTCTTAAAAAAGCAGTACAAAAAAATTGAAACCGTGCTTTTATGGTCCCTATAGAGTAATAACGAGAGTTAGGGAAGTAGATTACAAGTTAGAGCTACCAAAGGGGAGCAAAATCCATAATGTTTTTCATGTATCATGCCTCAAGAAGGCATTGGGACAACATGTTATTACTTCAACATAGTTACCCATGTTTAAACGAGGTGCATTTGGTATTGATCCCTGAGGAGATTTTGGAAGTCAACGAAAGAAAATTGAGGAACAATGTGATCCGAGTATCTTATCAAGTGTTAAGACTTGACAGCGAAGGATGCAACATGCGACGGAGAGCATGTTTTCAACATTCTAGTTTGTTGTTGCTTGACTACAAGCAATCTCAGGAAGGGAGGACTGTAATGCCCCTCTCTGAATGATCACCCCAAGAGAACAACTCTGTAAACTATTTGATTTACGTAGGCTATAGTCGATCAAAAAGGGGATCAATTAATTTATTTATTTAAATGTCATTTGGGAGAAAAAGCCATATGTGAAGGTGACATTGATTTGGTCAAACAAGTAAAACGGTATCATCAAGTTGAGGGTATTTTTTGTGGCTAGTTTCAACATAAACTTTTGCTACCCAATCTAGCGTTGTTTTTCTCAATAGTTTGAGCCATCATTTGTTGGGTCATGGCATCAAAAGGGAGGGTCGTACCAACCATCAAATCCATTTCAGCAATGTAAGGGGAAATTTCAACATTATCATCATCTCCCATTTTCCCAACGAATTGTCCCATTAGCCATGGTTGTTTATAACACATATAACACAGTGTGCATTTGTCCATAGATACCATTCAGCCCCTTTTTGGATAGTCAATTAATTTATTTATTTAAATGTCATTTGGGAGAAAAAGCCATATGTGAAGGTGACATTGATTTGGTCAAACAAGTAAAAGGGTATCAACAAGTTGAGGGTATTTTTTGTGGGTAGTTTCAACATAGACTTTTGCTACCCAATCTAACGTTGTTTTTCTCAGTAGTTTGAGCCATCATCTGTTGGGTCATGGCATCAAAAGGGAGGATCATACAAACCATCAAATCCATTTCAGCAATGTAAGGGGAAATTTCAACATTATCATCATCTCCCATTTTCCCAACGAATTGTGCCATTAGCCATGGTTGTTTATAACACATATAACACACTGTGCATTTGTCCATAGATACCATTCAGCCCCTTTTTTAATAGTCAATCAATCCGCTTCCCTGTTCTTTTCTCCAAAAACATATGGTGAAAAGTGATGGTTGAAAGTATCTCGGAGCTCATAAATTCTGTCCATCCAATGTATAAGTTGTGGCAGAGAGAAAGCACTTTGTGCTTCATGTGCTCAATAATAACCTGAGTCTCCATATAGTGAGAGTTTCAATATATAGTTGTTTTGCAAACCACAACAGCCCCCACAATGCGAATAGCTCTGCCCGGGTGTTTGTGCCATGTCCCCCATTCCAGAAAATGCTATAATGACATTTTGGATCCATCATCAGCCAAACACCACACCCACAACAATTGTTTTGCATTGCACCATCAAAGAACCCAGCAGGGTATGTAATTGGAGGAGGGCAGCTAGCACACAGGCCACCCCAACTCTGAACAATCTGAGTTGCCACATATTCTGGGCAAGATGTTGTCCCCCTGGAAGATCTGCCTGTTCCGTGCATTCCACACCATCCAGTGAAAGAATAATGGAATAGCTCGGAAATGTGTCCCCCGCTCCGTCCACCAGTTTACACAATCTTCCACAGAGATGAAGTTCCGGTGTCGTATACGCAAGCCATCGAAAATGATCCTCCAAATGTGGAGCTGTGCCATTGTTATGTTGACTAATCTGGTTAAATCAAAACCAACTGGATTAAAACAGTTAAACGAGTAAACATTTTAGTGCCAATATGACTAAGCAATAACCATTTTTTCCCCATCAACAGTCGGGTAGCTTTCTATGGTTGGTAGGACTATAAATAAGACATCGCCCAACATCCCAATCCAATTGTCCAAGATAACTTCCATCTCCATCTACAACCCACTTCATGTAAATTGTGTGGTCTCCCACTCTACTTTCACCAAAGATATTCTTAATTCATTCTAATACATATAATTAAAGAGCAATTGCAAGGTAACAACTATTGGTTGGGCCTCCGTTAAATCAAATCAAAACCAACTGGATTAAAACAGTTAAACGAGTAAACATTTTAGTGCCAATATGACTAAGCAATAACCATTTTTTCCTCATCAACAGTCGGGTAGCTTTCTATGGTTGGTAGGACTATAAATAAGACATCGCCCAACATCCCAATCCAATTGTCCAGGATAACTTCCATCTCCA
This sequence comes from Pinus albicaulis, assembly GCA_034641835.2. NCBI lineage: Eukaryota > Viridiplantae > Streptophyta > Pinopsida > Pinales > Pinaceae > Pinus > Pinus albicaulis. The sequence goes on along the minus strand of CM076583.1, from coordinate 714,150,268 downwards.
TCTACAACCCACTTCATGTAAATTGTGTGGTCTCCCACTCTACTTTCACCAAAGATATTCTTAATTCATTCTAATACCGCCTAACAGAAAGCAATTGCAGGTAACAACTGGTAGTTTGGAGCCTCCAGTTAAAATCAATCAAAACCAAGCTAGTTAAAGCAGGTTAAGCGATATTTTGAAGTCTTGATATGACTAAGCAATAACCATTTTCTTCCTCATCTTGATCGGGTAACTTTCTATGGTTGGTAGGACTATAAATAAGACATCGCCCAACATCCCAATCCAATTGTCAGGATAACTTCCATCTCCTCTGCTAGCCCACTTCATGTAAATTGTGTGGTCTCCCACTCTACTTTCACCAAAGATATTCTTAATTCATTCTAATACATATAATTAAAGAGCAATTGCAAGGTAACAACTATTGGTTGGGCCTCCGTTAAATCAAAACCAACTGGATTAAAACAGTTAAACGAGTAAACATTTTAGTGCCAATATGACTAAGCAATAACCATTTTTTCCTCATCAACAGTCGGGTAGCTTTCTATGGTTGGTAGGACTATAAATAAGACATCGCCCAACATCCCAATCCAATTGTCCAGGATAACTTCCATCTCCATCTACAACCCACTTCATGTAAATTGTGTGGTCTCCCACTCTACTTTCACCAAAGATATTCTTAATTCATTCTCATACATATAATTAAAGAGCAATTGCAAGGTAACAACTATTGGTTGGGCCTCCTCCGCAACCATATAACAATACCTCATCACATATTTCCCTAACTCATTAAGCAGGCACCACAATTAAATATGGAGGGACCCTCCCGGCTTGAATAATTTGATAGATCAGAACTACAGAACTTATAGATCAAAGGCCTAAAGACAAATATTACTCTGTCGATGATCAATTACAAAGAAAACCTACAAAGGGCCAAAAATTGAAAGCCAAAAACAAAGTAACAGTAATAGACGGAATGTTCCCGTGCTCAACATAAAAGATTTTATCTGGTATACCACTAAATCCAGACAAGGAGTACTTAATTAAGATAGAAACACAATAAGTTAAATTATCAAAGATCAACAAGTTTCTAGTCACCTATGCCTGGTACATGGCCTTAAAAGTGGGCTACTTGTCAGGAGGAATCGAGAAAAAAAAAATTATTCAATTTTTGTCTACAGAGTAATAATACATGTTATTACAAGTTGAGCAATGTCATTGTTCGAGATAGATTTTTGTAGACCGTCATTTATCAATTAAAATGTAACAATTGAACCATCTTACAAGAATATAAAGAAAAAACAGAACTATTCATCAAGAGAAAAAGAGCATATTCAACATTTAAGTTTTACCCACTTAGGAGCAAAACGTAAAGTCCCATTCTTTACATTTCTGGCATCTCGTAATCATTCTACGAAGCTTAATATCACATCTTATTGCCACTGCCACCATCACCATTATTATTTTTGCACACATTTCCACCTCCATCCTGACATAAGACCAAACTCTCAGTTTTTCCGTCTCTTACGGTTGGTATTTTTGCACACATTTCCACCTCCATCCTAACCTAACTAACACCAGGCTCTCAGTTTTGCCGTCTCTTATTAGGGCTTGCTTGGTAAATGACTCATTTGGCGACTATTAATCATAGTTTGGCTGTGGACAAACTTCAATTCGATGGTTCTATTTTCTCTACTTGCAACACCTTAACATTACCCTTTATACTCGGAAAATGTTCTCATATCCTTATTTCTATTAGACCCTGTTACCATTCCACACGTACACGATCAAAGGTCAAATGACACTTCTTTTGGTGGCTGTTGTAACTTTAAGTCGCCAGGGATTGAATGAGCTTTTGAAATCTTGTCATTCCGCGATCGGCATCTTTATAAAATCCTTTTATGAGATAGAAATATTTCAAAAATGGTTGTAATTTTTTCAGAGAACTTCCAAACTCAAGTCTGATTCTTGACTTTAAATGGTAGACACCATATTTTAATGCCAATGTAGAAATTAGCTGTATCTGCCCCAACATATGTCTTTCCATTTTCTAATCCTAAGTTTTTATTTCTTCTAGTCTGTTGCATCACAAATTAAAAAGATTGCCAAGTGTCATGTCAGGTCACGGTCTTTCCACCAGTGCAAGGTTCTTTTGGTCACAATCATGACCTGGAAATTAATTTCCAAAAGCACACCATCAAAAACTTACTTAAGGTCTTATTTGGTCAGGCCAGAATCTCAAGTTTAGCCAATAGCTGCTTCTATTGTCCAGATTTCTAACCCAAATTCCGCGACTTTTAATTTAAAATGAGGGAGAATGATTACTAACACCCTCAGGTTTACCTTGGAAATGTTTCTAATAACTTTTTATACCTGCAAAGTCAAAACCTTTCACAGAGCTTCTGGTACTGTAATAGACAATGCCAGTACTATTAATGAGCATGAAGGTCCAGGCTAATTTCCTACCAGATTTTAACATTCACTAAAGGAATTGATAAATCTACAGTTAATGCCAGTTGCCTTTAACAGGTAAGTTAAAATTACTAATAATACCAAGTGGCACAGAGAAAAGGAGTGAGGTGATTCCCTACCAGATTTTAACATTAACCAAGTTAAGGGAATTAATAAATCTACAGATAATGCCAGTTGCCTTTAACAGGTAAGTTAAAATTACTAATAATACCAAGTGGCACAGAGAAAAGGAGTGAGGTGTGTGCAACCCCCATGCAAGGTGTACAACGCAAGCAAGGTGGGAATCAACATTAAAAAATCAAATGATGCGCATATAGATGACCATACTGCTGACATCAATTTCCTCAAGAAATGCCGTGAATCTATTGGTTGTTTCACATTTTACGGAGATAAGAAACCATCTAAATAATAACGGAAACAGAACAAGGTTCTCAGGTTCTCAGGTTCTCAGCGCTAAGATTGTCCTTAATAAGAGCAGAAATAAGAAGAGTTGGCTCAACCTTCAATCGTTGTCTAAAATGTCTGTAAGCTTCACCTGAAATTAGCGAATAAAATATGTGTGGATCTGCAAAATGGAGTGGATGCAGCGATGGCTCAAAGATGTGACAAGACACTCGAGGATACCACAAATAAACAAAACAGGAAATTTGAGCAATTCAAACTAAAACAGCACGGAGGACAAATGACGATCGCTCAAAATCAAATATTGTTAATCTATCAAGACAAAATCTGTATGATGCCACCTGCAGCATATTGGAGTACAGTATCCAGCTTCCTCTTGCAGAGTTAACCTGCAATATGGAACCAGCAGTCAGAAATCTTCCTATAGATACTGCTTAGGTAATCAAATAAGAATGTACTAATAAGAAGGGCAAATGTACCAAAAATAAATATTACCAGAGATGAAGAAGCAGCCCATAAGAAACTTAGAAAGACTCCTGACATGAACATTCTCAAGGCTGACAAAGGTAATGCTACAGCCATTACGGACACTACCGAATACAATAGAAAAATGCTGGAGTTCCTTTCTAAAAGCGGCAGCTATAAAAAAACCTACAAGTGATCGAAGCAGTAAGACTATAAAAGAGGTGACGAAGGCAATCATGAACTCATCCCGGGATAATGATGAGGAAAGCCCGACTCATTTGTCAAAGACTCAGCGCGCTGGTTAAGAGAAATAAAGAATAATAAAGTATAGAAAGAAGACATTCTGGTATGTTTTGATGTAGTATCTTTGTTCACTAAAATTCCAATCCAAGAGGCCATTAATGTCATCAGAGAAATAACTAACGAGGAAATTTCAAAACTACTAAGTGTCTGCTAGGAATCTACCTGTTTCAGTTGTGAAGAAACTATTTATGAGAGGATTGAAGGTAATGCTACGGGATCACTTGTTATTGTTAATTTGCACATGGAGAGCTCTGAACGATACAAATGTGATCTGACCTCATGGAAAGGAAAGTTTAGAAAAGCCATTCAAACACTTCAACAAGCAAAGTGAGCGCATAAAATTCACAATTGAAATAGAGGACGAGAAAAGAATGCCCCTCCTGGATGTCCTGGTGGCTAAAAAGATGTTGGTTCTCTGATGCAGCAAGTATACAGAAAAAAACCCCATACAGAAAGGTACTTACACAAGCTTTCATCACCTCCGAATACAAGAGCTTGGCTTGATCAATACTTTGGTGACTAGAGCTATCAGAATCTAAGAGCACGCAGGGCATGATTGAATCATTTGTCAAAATTATTAAGGATGACTGGTTATGAAGATAAGCAATTTCAAGCTCTTAAAAAAGTAAGAAGAGGACCTCGTACAAGCCACTGTTTGCCCCTTCATTAATTAAACAAAAAAATTAACTACATGCAACAAACTCTAACCACTAAAAACCCTAGATTTCAATTTATACCTGTATGTGATCTCGGTGGAGCTTCCCTGGAACGCTATCCGTTACATTTCGTTTTCTTCAGAACTATCGCCGAAAACATCTATGTAGCTATTTTCTCTCCAAATTATGCAGAAACAAACTAATATTTGAATCAACTGAAAGTGTTGGCTGTTTCGATTCAACCTAATTGGGAGAGAAATAGCGATATGGATGTTTTGGGGGAATAAATGTACTTATCGCTGTTACTGAGGTGTTTCTCCTAATCAATAACTGTCTGTAGAACGACACCAATAGCTCTGGAAGCTGTTTTGGGAGCGTTACTGAATCCCCCTACCGCCTTCGGCCAACGGACCTCTCCACGGTCTTTGACGATGCTGTGGTTGGGAGCTCTATCGAAATCTTTCAAAGGCAGCCGGCATTTACCAACAGCAACTCCACATCGCCTGCAGAGACGAAACCCTTGTAACCCTAAGCGCGATGGAAAATCTCAGGCGCTGTAATAACCCTAATCCTGAACCCTTCACACTTTCTCCAACCAATCTTTAAACTATGAATTGTTGTAAACAGCGCCATTCTTTAAAAAAAAAACGAATGCAGAGACGAAACCCTTGTAACCCTAAGCGCGATGGAAAATCTCAGGCGCTGTAATAACCCTAATCCTGAACCCTTCACACTTTCTCCAACCAATCTTTGAATTGTTGTAAACAGCGCCATTCTTTAAAAAAAAAACGAATGAATGATATTTTCATAGACTAAAAAAATAGTTTATTCGACCACTACTTTCTTTCTTTCTTCTTCTTCTTTTTTTTTTGTCTTTTATAATTTTATCTTTTTCTATTTAAATTGATGATGAGTTGACCTAACTTTTTAATAGTTCTCTTATTGAAAAGATAATGTCACTGAATTGATGCTAGCATATTGTGGGTCTATGATGTCTTTGAAAACATCATATTCCAAAATGAAATGTTTTTTTGATTCCACAGCCTAGAAGTGCAAAAAGTACATACCCTTTCTTCCGAAGCTTCTTTAGGTCTCTTCCACCGTCCTGTTTCACATCGAAGTTGATGTGAGTTAATTCTTAATTGAGCAATAAGAACCTTTGCTCTCCACGGAATGCTAGCTCCAATGTATTTTTTTTGTTGGAGATCACAAGTGGGGTTGAATTCCTAAACATAATACATCTTCTTTCTACCCAACTCTTTTCCCATATACCCTTCGGAACTTTTCCAACCCAAAATTCTTTAACTCCTTGCTATTTGTGGAACATGCATTCAAGCAAATATTCCATTTTTGCATCCATTTGTTGTTTTGTCTCATCCATGATTTCTTTCTTTCACTCATACCTTTATTGAGGATAACTTTCGGCCATCTACCTCCTCCCATTGCTCAATTCTTTTTAGATACCTTATAAGACGCACCATGGCAATTGCTTTGATGGGAGTTTCCCCTATTTCACTCAACATTATCTCATAGGGAACCTAACTTTTTATTTTAAACTTGCTCAAGATCAAGTGTTTTTAAATTTTTTCAATTTGTTTCCATTTTGAAACATGGATGCTGCTAGCCCACCATTCACACCCATATAATATCACCGGACAAACTAGGAGTCCAAAAAGTACTTTGATCGTGTTCCAATCTCATAACTCTGCCTCTCTACATCTATTTTGAAGTGCATATAATGCTTTCCACCCTCCTAAAATTATTTTCTTTCTGCAATCCTCCCAATTAAGCTTGTTTTTGAAATCGATCTCGAGGTACTTATATTCATTTACTTCTTCAAGAATGTTGCCTTCAAAGAACGTATGCTGGCTTTGCTTCTTTTTATTAGAGAAAATGATTATTTTGGTCTTACTGGTATTGACTTGCATCCCCACTTCTTTACAAAAATGCTCAGGGGCATATATGTGCATCTGTAATCCATGGGCCGATTTAGCAACCAACACAAGATCATCGACATATAGAAGAAGATTTATCACAAAATCCCCCAATCAAACACCATCCCCACCTTGCAAATTTGGCCACTCTTCCAATTTGTCAATATATAAACCAAAAATGGTAGGGGATAAAGGGCAACCTTACTTGACTTCGATGTCACTTCTAAAACTTTATGAAATGTCTGCTGAAGTTCTAATTTTGACTTTCACCTCTTCATAAAGCCTATGGAAAGCAGCTCTATATTGTAAAGGAATTTCAAGTTCTTCCATTCTACGCCACAACTTATATCTAGGGACCGTGTCAGATGCCTTTTTGAAGTCAACAAAGCAGCAAAATACTTCCTCTTTGCTCCCCCAAACCTTTTCAACAATGTGTCTCAGCGTGATACCATGATCTACTGTAGAATGCTTCGGCCTAAAACCTGCTTGCCCTTTTGCACTATTTTCTTTTACTTTTTCCCACTTACTGATTCTATTTTCTACCATGCCACTGAAAAGTTTGCAAACAAAGGATAATCATAATGGTTCTATAGTTGGAAGGATTATTAATGTCTCTGCTTTTAAAAAGGGTAATTGCTAGACTAGTTGTCCAATCCCTTGGGAATCCTTGTTGAATGACGTTGTTGAATATTTCCATGATGTGGGGTGCCAAAATTTTCATTCCCCACTTTAGATATTCTGCTTGAAGTTCAACCAAGTCCTTTGTCTTTCGTGCTTTCTTTGACTAAATAAAAATCAGTTGCAACATATTTGCAAACAAAGAGGACAAACTCCCCCGATCAGGGTGCCACATGTAGGTCGAAAGGATAAGGTTGGAGGCGGCACGCGGCAGCGTGCGCACACCACATGGGTAACTCCGTACACAGCATGAAGGGAATGGGTATGATCACACGCCAGATCATAATACCTGCCGTAGGAGTAGTTGGAAACCACCGGGGAATGTCAGACAATTTTCGGAAACAGTGTTATCGGGAACGAGAGTTAAGGCATGAGGTAGGTCGGAGAGGTAACATTGATCTCAGAAGCCGGTTGGGAGAAAGAGCAGAGGGGAAGGCAGAAGGTTGGCGTCGGCAACAGGTCACCTGGTATGTTTTGCATCTCATTACCATGATAGTTACCATGATTATAAATATCAATTGGATGAGTGCTAGCACTGTTCTCCTCAAAATTCCTACAGTTAGAGGAAATTCCTCAGTTCAAAACTAAAAGATGGAAACCGAATGTTTCAATGTTTGCATGCGACCCTTCCCTATGGTTATTTGGTCATTTTTTATTATTCAGATTGCAGTTTGTTTTTGTCAATTGTAAGGTCAATGGTTCCAGGATTTTACAGTTTGCAGTTTTTTTATGTTGGTTGAAGAATGTATTGGTCATACTGCTTTTCCCGACCCTTGCGGTCATACCTTGCTTTCGAACCCCCCTGTAATGTGCCTTCTCCTTATGTTCCTGTGTTGAGTAAGGGTTTTCATTTTGTAATGATAGGAAGGGCATTGGGTAGGTCTTATGTTCAAAGGGTTTCTGCCTCTCAAGCATATGAGCTTGCAAGTATGGCCAAGCAGGACCATGTTGGCAACAATGTGGGCGGTGGCTATATCCAGTGCTCTTAGGCTCATTTCTATGTTCACCATCTAGTCTTTATGTAGGCATGCAGGGTATACATGGCCGAAACTTGTTGTCGCACTATTTGGGGGGGGTAATGAATGCATCCATTCGTGGTTATTGTTCTGGCATTATATTCTGCAATTGAGTCTGCTTATGCTGCATTTGAGTCTTTCCGAGTTTCTAGAATTACGTCAAATTAGGAAAACCATGTCTGCCACCCTCCAAAGGAACAACAATGTTGTGGGCCTTACCTACAGTTACATCAAAACTGTTATTGACTTTCTTTTTCCTTACACAGGCTATGCAAAAGTAAAAACAGGTCCTTTCAAATCTTTGTCCATGAATCTGTGGCAAATTCGACTCCTGCTTGTACGTGGACATACAAAAATGGCAAAAGGACAACCTGCAAAACACCAGGGGGGGAAAAGGAAAACAGAAGCAAGTCAAACCCATTGCAGGCTCCAGCAAGCGAGACGGGAAATCCAAAAAAGAGGGTATAGAGAACCTTTTCGAAGTCTACACTACAAGTAATCCCCCTCAAGTCTGTAATCTCATTCAAGGATGGGAGAGAGAATGTGGTCACAAAGAGGAAGAGATAGAAATAAAGGAAAACGAAATGGACTTCATTATTGATCCAGGGAATATTATAGGATTACTGTCCCTTTTCCACCAGTCTATTCAAACTTATTGGACATTTAAATGTGTTCTAGCAAAGGTTGTCATGAGCCTTCAAGAAATGGGAGGAGACCCACAGGTTATTTCAGTTCTGCAAGATATTAAAAAGGAACTTCAAGACATACGAATTTCTCAACATCATGCAAAAGCTTGACTAGGAAGAATTGAGAGGCAACTTCAAACAATGCACCAAGTGGACATGTCGGGCTCCAGTGTCAAAGACCCTGCACCGGTCGAGTCCTCGGATGATTGAATTACTTTTTCTCACTTTTGATGTTGTATGCTTTTAGCGGATTGCATTTATATTTACTGTTTGTTGTCAAACTTTGGTAGATACATTAGAAAGGAGTTAATAGTTTATAGGAGGATAAAACAATATCAATATTGGATGGCATTTAACTCGTTAAGATGGCCACCTGGTTTCCTTTGGGAAGGTTGAGGCTATTGCGTTTTGATATGTTATAACCTGCTTATTTTTTGATTAATAGAAAAATGGAAAGGCACGGCTAAATTTACAAAGAAAATAAATAAATAAAAATAAGAATGAGGACAAACTCCACCTAGCTCTTCTTTCTTTGTTCCCAAAAGTCTTTAAACTAGTTTTTTTTTTCAAGTGGAGAAACACACTAGGAGAGCAACTTTCCCTTGGCAATTCAATTTTCCAAAGAGTAGCGTCTAGCCAAAAAAGTTCGAGCCAGAGAGGGGACACAAATATAGAGAGGGGCAGAGATAGTGAATCTGAAGGAAGTTTTCCAATTCTATAGAGTCAACTACATGAGGGCCGACTTTCCTCAGTGGGTTTGCGCAGAAGCTTCAAAGGCAGATTTCGATTTAGTTGGAGTGAGGGCCGAATCAATTGTTGGTGTTCAGGAGAATTTTCGAAGAGGATAGCGAGTCATTCTCATAGGTTGAGTTAGGATAGATGGATTGATCAAATAAGATGGCAGACAAAGCGTGTGATGGTTTGCACAACAAAAAGGCTGACAGAGGGGTTTGAGAAGCCTTGTTTGTGCCAGATTTTGGAGGTGGATCAGTGTCGAGTGAGGCAAGAATTGTCTCACTAATTTTTGTGGAAAGTTTATCTTGTAGAGGATTTCCAATTTTGGGCATCCAGTCGTACTTAGAATTTCTCATTGCTACATAATAAAACCCCTCAATTGTTACACTAGTTTTCATAGGTTGAGTTTTTTGGGGGACAATTGTCCAAAAATACCTCTATCAAATTTTTTTTGTGCTAGAATTTCTCAATTTCGAGTATTTTATTTTCTGCAACATTTTATGGTGAATATTGTCATGATTTTTTTTGTTGTTTGTCGTAGCAAATAAACTGCTTAATTATTAATCAGTTAGAAGAATAATTTCCAGTTACCACTGCAATAGTTGAAATTATCACATTTTTTGTGAACATGTGCATGCATGTGTTAAAAATCACAATCACACATATAAAACATAGACATAAATATGCAAATACCTAGAACATTAAAAATGTAGTGATGTAATCATACAAGTAGTTACAACATCAAACACACAAGACCTTAAAATATTCAATATGACAATACATATAAAATAGAAGTTTATACGTTAGAACCTTAAACTATAGTTTTCTCATTAAGTCATTTTATGTCATCAAAATGAAAATGACAAAATGTATTTACGAAGATATGATCATAGATGATCATGACATCAATACCATAGGTGGGAGTTTCAATAGAAATACAAAATAGAGTAGACGTTGGAATTGTTGATGGAATAATATCATAACCGAGTCACTTGTCCTCTTCCATGCCATAACTAGAATCATCAACAATTACCATCACTAGCACTTCTCTTCATGAATAAACCATGGTTTTTGTGGTATGAATGATGAACAATATTGTTGTTGCAGAAACAATAAATTTTGAATTCTAGGATCCATATAAATATCATCTTCTCCTTAACTTGTATAGTACTTGAGCCATTTCTTCCTTTTAGGAGTGAACCAAATGAGGAAAAACACATTTTTATGAGTGTTCTAACTCCCTATGAACTTATTTTCACACCCAACATGTCTGACATGTCAAGACATTGCAAATGTTTAATGTCTAACATGTTTCCTCTGACAAAATATGTGTTCAACACACTGTAACACATGACAGTATACCTACCACATTGTCACAATGACTATATAACACAATGTCACAACGAGTATGTCACAATGACTAACCTTGAGAAAATCACAAGGAGTGGCCATAAGCATAGCCACAAGAGTGCCATGCATATTCTTATCTTGATAAGTGCCAAGAAACTCAAATGAATAAATCAAAATTAAGGAAGAAAGGATAATTAAGAATGAACACGACAATGAAATATTAATTTATAATTGTAAATAGTTAAAAACAAATTAAAAATTAAAATAGTCAAAGATTATATAAAGAATACAATTTCTACTAGTTTAAGTTGAATATCCACTTGAGTATCAAATAGTCCCCTCGATGTGTATATTTTGTTGTTTGCGTGATGTGACTAGTTTGATGTTCAAAGAGTGAATAGAATATAAGTACGTAGTGTGGTAACTCCATAAATATGGCATCGACGCTAGTCTTTTTGTTGTAATAAATGAGATGTCTAAGAATAGAGAAACTATTCAAGATAAAAGGTGATCACATGAACAACCTCACACTCCTAGAAATATGCTATGGAACATGAATTTATAAGGTGCATCGGGTATGGTAGACTCAAATCCATATGATAGCCAACAACATTATTTGGCACAATATCTTAAATCTATGAGGATTTCTTTTTGTATATACAACGGTTAAATGTAAATATATATTAAACACTAAAAATTACCTCATCTATCATGTTGTCCATCTCTTCTTCATATTGACACATAAATCCAAAGAACATTCATTATGTTGGATTTGATTTTCAAAGTCTATCACTCTTTAAAAACTACTAACCTAGTCCCCATACCCCACGAATTCTATGGAAATTATGCCATTAAATGTCAATATATATTAAACACTAAAAACCACCTAATATAGTATATTTTTCATTCCTTCTTCATATAGACACAAAATTACAAAGAACATTCATTATGTTGGATTTGATTTTCAAAATATGTCACTCTTTAAAAACTACTAACCTAGTGCCCATGCCCCACACATTCTATGGAAATTATGTTAAGGAATGATTAAAGAAGCATGCATCTTTCCCCTATGTTTAGTTCATTTTCCTATGTGTGTGTTGAGAGGAGGATGTGGCTTTGGCTGACCACTTATATAGACATCAAATTACAAAAATTATTAGGCTATCAATTCCTTAATGTTTGGTTTTGAAGGGACCTTCCCTATGCCACTATTTTTTTTAGACAATGCAGATAAACTAAGAATACAACCATAAGCAGATAAAAATTGGGAACTTAGATATATTAAGCACTTACATCAAACATCCAAGAATTTCACTACATTATATATATCATCTATTGTTCATGCTATTAACTATAGGCATAACGAAATCATATAAAAGAACATCATAAATAACATAGGTACCGTTCACCAGGAGACGAGATTCAATCTTGACTTGACACTAATTGCAATCCCTTGTTGTCATCTGCCTCCAAGTGTGAATGTTTAAGTGCTTGGACCGAATGTAGTGACTCATCGATTGACCTCCCAGCCTACTCCTTGGGTACTCTCCTTCCTCACGGACCCTCAAGCTACAATGGGTTATACAATGGAGGAAGTGTGCTAGCTAATAGATATAATTACTCCTTGGCTTGAGATTCCCCTCTCTAAAGTCTTCTACCTCACTAAATGCAACTATAGCTCGTAGCCACTACAATGACATAGTCTCATCCATCCAACAATAGGGTAAAAAGGAGTCCCTTCTCCCATGACTTGCCCCTTCTTTTATAGGAGGCTTCATAGGTGACACTTGGAATTTCACGCATAATTAATTACTTTTATTAATCCAAAATTCTAATTATTACCCACCCACGTTTCACCCTCTCACCAAGGCTCTCCAAAACTATTTACTTAAATTTTAATTTAAAAACAACATTTTTCACAACACAAATTCCTATTTATTGTCCTAGTTGTCTCTTGATCCCCATTTTCTGCTCCTGAATTTGTGTTCATTACTGAAGTTAATTGATAAGTCTCAGATTTTGTCCCCAAATACCTCCTCATTTAACTCAATTTGCCTCTTAGATGGATATTCTTATGTTGGCTCTTGGCACATAGAGTTTCTCTAAATTTCTCTAATTTTAATTTATTAATATTATTTTAGTTCACCACCCTCTTCTCTTAATGAAGTTTAACTATTTTAGGATTAATATTTATACTTCAATCCATGTCCCTCTTTCCCCATTTTACCTAATTAAGTTACTTATGTACATTATCTACTTAATGGTTTCCAAAATGGGAAGGGTAGAGTTCTCAAGATAAATATTTTATTTCTACCTATTCTCGCCTTACTGCAAGTTTTACTCTTGATCTAGTTGCTTTAGTTCTAACGTCATTTACCACTTGATGTGAATTTGTAGGAATTTCATATCTTGATTATATTTATTAGTTTATTTTTAAAGATGCCAAGGGTGCCAAGTTGGTCGCTCCCTTCAAGAACTTAACTTCTAAGTTCCGAGGGTGCCAAGTCGATCGTGCCCTTCAAGAATTTTCCTTGAAGTTCCAAGGGTGTCACGCCACTTTGACTTCAACCATCGAGTGGCTACGAGGGGAAATTCTAGGTGCAATGAAAAAGACCTTTGTAATCTCTTATGTTTCCCGCTATAGTGAGACTAATGGTGCTAGGGATTAAGGAATCTACCTTGATTCACACCCCCATTAAAATACTCATGAGTGGCCTAAATTTGGGACCTGCCCCCACGACATTGCGATCTTCAATGCGAAGGTGTTTCAACCTTTCCAGCCCAAGTCATAGCGGGAGTGCTAGCGGGTGAGATCAGGGACACTGTCCCACCCCTCCCATGTAGTTCTATCCAATTATATATATATGATATGTTAGTGGCTGCAAGCATAGGTTAGTTGCTTGGCTAAATGACTCACACATGGGTGATGGGGTTGTATAACTGGATAGAACTACATGGGATGGGTGGGACAGTGTCCCTAATCTCACCCGCTAGCACTCCCGCTATGACTTGGGCTGGAAAGGTTGAAACACCTTCGCATTGAATATCACGATGTCGTGGAGGCAGGTCCCAAATTTAGGCCGCTCACGAGTATTACACACACACACACACACACACACACACACACACACACACATATATAAAGTTTCAAACTGAACTTATAATTTCAAAGAAAAAATATTAATTTTGATCAAACCATATGTCGTCAACTCATCGCATGCGAGTACCTCTAATGGTTTCCTGTCATACTCAATAATCATCAATAACAAAGTTTTCTTAGTGTTAATCGTTATCATAATAACATCATCAACATGACCTAGTCATTCAGATTGTTGTTCATTATGAACTAGAACTAATGTAAGTAGCTAACATAAGGAACACATCCATCATAGCTATCATCATCATACCATCAGTAAGAAACATACATATCCATCAAATTTTGTTGAGATTGCAACAAGATGATGAGCTTAGTGGAAAGAAGTCGCCTTCACTAAGTGGGCCCGCAGGCTATTTTTGGCGCAAAGTCTATTTTTAGACTATGTCTATTTTTAGACATATGGATCATGTTCTATGAGTTGCGGGATGCTATTTGTGGATGGTTGGTCAAGTCGGAAAAAATAGATGGACTTCTATTTTTAGACATACTGGGCGGAATCTATTTTTAGATTGCCAGTCTAAAAATAGATATGTCGAATATTATTAGCTCTTAATAATATTTAGACTCTAAACATTATCTTATTCTCTTGGAGAACTTTAGTTAAGTGCACAGATGTGGCACAGGAGCTGACAGAAGGAATTACTCTATTCCTAAGGGTTATGTGGAGCTATTGCATGGATACTTCAGTTAGAACTCATGTGACAGAGTTTGGTGGAGTTGATTGAGGAAGTTAGTGGAGTTGTATTCAGTTTAACTCAGTTAAACATAGTTGAGCTAGTTGTATCTATTCTAACTGATTGATACACTAGTGAGAGTGGTGTGAATTAATTATTAATTAATTCACTAATTATTAACTCATAAATCAACTAAAGAATACATCAGTTAACTTCAGTGCATGGGCAGTTTCAGTGGAGACCAGTGAAGAGGTAGGTGAAAGAGCAGTGTGACTATCAGTTGTGACTATACTGGTGCATGAGTTTGCACCACACATTGATGGAGATTCCAATGAGGATTGCGCAGTGCATACCAGTGGGATTCGAACTTGGATCAAGCCATTATTCATCTTGGATTGCGCAGTAGAGGCAAGCTAACAGGTGGAGCAGATTGGAGCATGTGTTTTGTTAGATCTGAGCTTGTATAGTGTGTAACAATTGGAGATTGTATTGAGAGCTTGTGAGGATTTTGTACAATGATTGTTACATGATCTCTATCATTATAATATACAGATAGTTGGGGGTTTTCAACTTTAATATTTCCCATAAATACTGTGTTTATATGTGTGATTATTTATGGTTTTAATGTGCGCATGCGATTGTTTATATTTCCACAATTAATGATCAATGGTAGAAGAGGTTATGTATTATGCATGAAGCTCAAATAGTGTGTGATCAGGATAATCTCGGTGAATAATTTAACAATTATTCAAATTTCTACATGGTATCAGAGCGTTATTGATCATTGGAGCAATTGCAAAACATTGAAGCGGTTGAGTTTTGTGCTGGTGGAATTCGAATTTGCAGCAGTGTTTTCTTGGTGTCGAAGTTGAGATGTCTTTCAACGGATTGCGGTTGGAGTATGCCCTTGAGGGTAGCTCGAATTACATTGCATGGAAGGATAGGATGGAGGTGGTACTGGATGACAATGGGTTGAAGGAGTTCATAGATGCAGAAATTCCAAAACCTGCTTCTGGCGATGCTGCCGCACTTGACGCATGGAAAAAGAAGACAGAAAAGTGTCGAAGAATTCTGTTGGAAGGTGTAAAGGATCACATATTGTCCACCCTTCATGGTAATGCTTCTCCATTCTTGATGTGGAAAGCATTGACAGACTTATTCCAAAGCAAGAGCGACCAGAGGAAGTTGGCGCTCAAGGATAAACTCAAGAACATAAAAATGGAGAAAGGCGAAAGTATGCCCAAGTACCTCACGAAGTTCATCCAATGCAGGGATGAGCTGGGAAGTGTGGGGGTGACTGTAGATGATGAGGACTTAGTGAGCTTGGCTCTCCTTGGGCTTCCGAAGAGTTGGCATTCCTATCAGGACTCTGTCAATGGTTGGGAGAAATTGCCAAGATGGGAGCAACTTTGGTCGGATCTTGCGCAAGAGGAGATAAGGCGAAGTACCAGGGATAGATCTTCATCAAAGAACTCAGATGAAAGGGTGTGCTTCAGCTACCAAAGCAAAGGAAAAACAAGAAAGCTTCTCATTCGGTGTGAAAGGCAAGAAGCAGGACATGTCCAAGGTGAAGTGCTTTCACTGTCACCAGCACGGACATTATGCCACAAATTGTCCACAGAAGAAGAAAAATAAGCAAGCTGTTGGATCTGCAGCAGGAGAGGCCTTAGCCTTGCAGTTTGAGCTATATTTTTCGTTGATCGCATGCTTGGTCTCAAGTGTGATGGGATCAGTATGGTTCTTGGACAGTGGGGCATCTTTTCACATGACTGGAGATCAAGATCTGTTTTCAGATCTAGATGAGAAAGATCTTGGAGTGCACATCGAGATGGGCGATGATGGTAGATACAGTGCGACCAGTATCGGTACCATTTCCTTTGAGAGGGAGTCTGGTAAACCCTTCGTATTGAAGGAAGTGATGCATGTTCCAGGATTGATGAAGAATCTGATCTCGGTGGCCATGTTAGAAGACAAGGGATATGATTTTGTCTTTAGCGAGGGAAAGGCTTTCCTGCGCAATAAGGCAACTGGTGAAACCCGGAGGATAGGGGTTCAAGTTAACAACCTTTATCAGTTGCAGGCAGATGGCTACGCAGTAATGGCAGGCAAGGCAGAAGGAGTGGTGAGCCGAGATGATGGCAAGCTATGGCACAGGAGATTGGGCCACCTTCACCATGGAGCTTTGAAAATTTTGCAGCAGATTTCTACCGGGCTTTCTAAGGGTACACTTGCGCAGTCAGATCAGTGCAAGGGATGTACCTTGGGAAAATTTGTGAAAGCCACCTTTCACGAGAAGGATAGTCGCGCCACGACGATCGTTGAGAGAATTCACACAGACGTGTGTGGACCTTTCTCAGTAGCTTCGACAACAAAGCACAGGTACTATGTGATATTTGTTGATGATTTTTATTAGAAGTGCTGGATCTTCTTCATGCAAAAGAAGAGCGAGACATACTCAAAGTTCTGTGAGTTCAAGGCACTAGTTGAGAAAGAATCGGGGAAGCGGGTGAAGGCTCTTAGGAGTGACAATGGTGGTGAATTCATCTACGGCGAATTCAAGGACTTTGCAGCGCGAAGGGTCGAAGAGAGCTCATAGCACCTCATAACCCACAACGAACGAGGGTTGCTGAGCGGAAGAACGACAACTATCGTGGGTCTTTGCCAGACAGTCCGATGTTGCATGATCAGGGCCTACCCCTTCACTTGTGGGCGGAGGCATGCAATACTGCAGTATATGTGAAAAACCGTTGTCCTCACAAGATACTTGGCATGAGTACACCGGAGGAGGCGTTTTCTAACAAGAGGCCTGATATTTCCCATTTGAGGATTTTTGGTTCACCTGTCTACATGCATGTGACGAAGGATGCCAGGAAGAAGCTGGAGCCGACCGCAAAGGTTGGGATATTTGTGGGGTACACTGATATGCCCCACAACTATTGTGTGTATTTTCTAGACAGTCGCAAGACTGTTGTGCGACGGGATATCAAATTTCAGGAGGAGAAAGCCATGAAGTGTTCGCTTGAGAGGGAGCCACACTTGCATGTATATGAGGAGCTATTAGTTCCTAAGGATGAGTCTCGGGATGTGGATCAGCCACAAGATGAGGTTCATGGAGTGGAAGAAACCACTCATGCAGCGCCAACCATCAGAGGGCGCAAGCGCCCTACAGAAGCTGAGCGACTGGCTAAAGATGCAGAGAAGGTTGTAGGAGCACCTACATCATAGCACAGACAGAGACAGTCACCTGACCGGTATAATGGATACATGGCTCTTGTGAGAAAGTGTATCGTGACAGAGCCATCCTCTTTCGAGGAAGCTGTGGAGGACCCCGCATGGGTAGATGCCATGGTGGAAGAGTATGATTCGATTGTCAGAAACAGTGCATGGGAGATTGTTCCAAGACCGGAAGGGAAATCAATGGTGGGTTCGAGATGGATCTACAAAGTGAAGCGAGCAGGCGGCGGGAGTGTGGAGAAGTACAAGGCAAGATTTGTTGCCGAGGCTTTTCACGAATGGGGGATCGATTATGAGGAGACCTTTGCACATGCAAGGGTATTCTTCCATACGGATGATCCTAGCTCTCTCAGCGCAGATGGGGTGGCACATTCATCAGATGGATGTGAAGACTGCGTACCTCAACAGAGTCATTGAGGAGGAGGTGTACATAGAGCAGCTCGAAGGTTTTGATATCTTCAGCAGCGAGTCGCATGTGTGCAGGCTCAGGAGAGCGCTGTATGGGTTGAAACAAGCACCTTGTGCTTGGTACACACGGATAGACAGTTATTTCACTGGACTTAGATTCTCCAAGAGTGAGGAGGATCCGAACCTATACCAGATTGTGGTGGAGGGTAAGTTGCTGATCATTGTACTTTATGTAGATGATTTTATTTTGACAGGTAATGAGCTGTTGATACTCTCATGCAAGGAGGATCTTGCAAAAGAGTTTGAGATGAAGGACGTGGGCCTCCTTCATTATTTCTTGGGATTGGAAATTTGGCAGCGCAGTGATGGACTGTTTGTTTCTCAGGGTAAGTATGCCCGGGAGATACTGGAGAAGTTCAACATGCATGGCTGCAAGCCTGTTGATACTCCTCTTCCTGGTGGATGGAGGAAGGAGGATGCTACTTCGTCGGAGGTAGTGGATGCCACTGTTTATCGAGAGTTGGTGGGGTCGCTTATGTATCTGGTCAATACACGACCCGAAATATGCTATGCTGTTAACCAGCTTTCACAAGCCATGGTTAAGAAAACCAAGCTCTTCTGGAAGGCAGGCAAGCATGTATTGAGATATCTCAGAGGCACATCGGGATATGGATTATGGTACAGACAGTCGGATGAGGTGAGGCTATGTGGCTTCACGGATGCAGATTGGGCAGGGAGCCCAACGGATAGAAAGAGCACATCTGGAGGGATTTTCAGTATCGGGTCGACAACAGTTTCTTGGTACAGCAGGAAGCAGAGATCCGTGGCACTCAGTTCAGCAGAGGTCGAGTATATGGCAGCGAGTTTGGCTGCATGCGAGGCTATATGGATGAGGAAGATCCTGGTTGGGTTGTTCGGTTCACACTTGGATCCTACTGTGATTTATTGTGATAATCAGAGTTGCATCAAAATCTCGGTTAATCCAGTATTTCATGATAGATCTAAACACATTGACATCCAGTATCATCATATCAGAGATTGTGTGCAGCGGAAGATCATGTTACTTTCATACATTCCTACGGAGGATCAGGATGCTGATATCTTGACGAAGGCGCTCACCGGGAGAAAATTCGAATACCACAGAGGTAGGATACGGGTTGCAGATAATCCATATCTTGTTGAGAGGGAGTGTTGAGAATGCAACAAGATGATGAGCTTAGTGGAAAGGAGTCGCCTTCACTAAGTGGGCCCGCAGGCTATTTTTGGCGCAAAGTCTATTTTTAGACATATGGATCATGTTCTATGAGTTGCAGGATGCTATTTGTGGATGGTTGGTCAAGTCGAAAAAAAATAGATGGACTTCTATTTTTAGACATACTGGGCGGAATCTATTTTTAGATTGCCAGTCTAAAAATAGATATGTCGAATATTATTAGCTCTTAATAATATTTGGACTCTAAACATTATCTTATCCTCTTGGAGCACTTCAGTTAAGTGCCCGTATGGCACATGTAGTCGAAGGTATGAATTGATATGATGCTATTCCTAGTGGTTTAGTGGAGCTATTGCATGTTGGACTTCTCCGCTTAGAACTCATGTGATAGAGTTTGGTGGAGTTGATTGAGGAAGTTAGTGGAGTTGTATTCAGTTTAACTCAGTTAAACATAGTTGAGCTAGGTGTATCTAGTCTAACTGATTGATACACTAATGAGAGTGGTGTGAATTAATTATTAATTAATTCACTAATTATTAACTCATAAATCAACTAAAGAATACATCAGTTAACTTCAATGCATGGACAGTTTCAGTGGAGACCAGTGAAGAGGTAGGTGAAAGAGCAGTGTGACTATCGGTTGTGACTATACTGGTGCATGAGTTTGCACCACACATTGATGGAGATGCCAATGAGAATTGCGCAGTGCATACCAGTGGGATTCGAACTTGGATCAAGCCATTATTCATCTTGTATTGCGCAGTAGAGGAAGTTAGTGGAGTTGTATTCAGTTTAACTCAGTTAAACATAGTTGAGCTAGTTGTATCTATTCTAACTGATTGATACACTAGTGAGAGTGGTGTGAATTAATTATTAATTAATTCACTAATTATTAATTAATTCACTAATTATTAACTCATAAATCAACTAAAGAATACATCAGTTAACTTCAGTGCATGGACAGTTTCAGTGGAGACCAGTGAAGAGGTAGGTGAAAGAGCAGTGTGACTATCAGTTGTGACTATACTGGTGCATGAGTTTGCACCACACATTGATTGAGATGCCAATGAGGATTGGAGCAAAGGCATACCAAAGGATTCGAACTTGATCAGTTTTCTCATAATTCATCTTGATCATGAGAGTGTGCTACCTGTGGAGTGATTGGAGCATGTGTTTTGTTAGGATCCGAGCTAGGTAGTGGGTAACAATTGGAGATCAGGATCAGAGCTTGTGAGGAGTTTGTACAATGATTGTTACATGTTCTCTATCATTATAATATACAGATAGTTGGGGGTTTTCAGCTTTAATATTTCCCATAAATACTGTGTTTATATGTGTGATTGTTTATGGTTTTAATGTGCGCATGCGATTGTTTATATTTCCACAATTAATGATCAATTGTAGAAGAGGTTATGTATTATGCATGAAGCTCAAATAGTGTGTGATCAGGATAATCTCGGTGAATAATTTAACAGTTATTCAAATTTCTACAAATTTTTCATTATCGTAACATCAATAGAAAACATAAATATCAATCAAAGCTATCATCATCATATCATCAGTAGAGAACATACATATCTATTAATGATATCATCATCATGATATCAATAGAGAGCATATATATCCATTAATGCTATCATTGACATAATATCAATAGATAACATACATAACCATCACATTCGTTAATAATAGAGTCACGTGTGCAGATTCTCAACTTGAGGTCCTAAAAGAATAAAGTGCAGGCCTTAGGGTTAAATAAATGTTAATGTCATATCGATGTCAATCAATTGGAGTGGGGAACTACATACACTCCCTCTTAATAATATACTTATTTATGGAGTCCTTAGAATAGGTAAGGAAAAAGACGAAGCATCTCCTCTTGTGCCCTCCCAAGTGGATGAACTGGGACTATAATTGTCCCACTGGAACTTAACTTGGTCCACTAACCGTCGTCTAAGTTGCAAAGTTCATTGGTCTAGTATATGGACTGGCTCAACCATCACCATGCCCTCCTCCAAAACCTCCAAATTACCCAATTCAATAACATGCGAAGGATCTGAAATATAATGACGCAAAACATAAACATGGAACACATCATGCATACGCGATAGAGATAGAGGTAAGACAAGCATATATGCCACCAACCCTTTTATTTCTAAGATTTCAAAATGTCTCCCAAACCATGGAGATAATTTTTCTCCCTTTCTAAATCTTATAGAGATATTTTTGGGCCTTACTCTTAGGAACACCCTATCTCCCACTTCATAACTCAGGTCTATCTAATGAGTGTCAACATATCTATTTTTTTGATCTTGTGCTTCGTTTAGCCTCCCCCTAATCATGGTCATTTGTTCTTCCATCTCTTGCACCACTTCTGGTCCTATCAATAGTTGGTCCTCTAGTCAGTCCCAACTAAGAGATGTTTTGCAAGGTCTTCCGTACTATAACTCCAATGGCGCCATCTTGATGGAAGTATAATAATTGTTATTATAAGAAAATTCCACTAGGGATAAAAAATCCTCTCATATTTTTTTGTTGGTCCATCACATACTATAAGCAGTGCTGAAGTTCAACTGGGTTCCCAAGGATTCTTGGAAACTGGTCCAAAATTTTCCTATAATCACTACCCCCCTATCTGATATGATCTTCCTAGGAACTCCGTGTAATCTGACAATGTTATCAATAAAAAATATGGCTATCTTCGGTGCCTTATATGTAGTCTTAACTGGTATAAAATGGGCGCTCTTGGTCAACATGTCCACCACTACAAATATGGCATCATGTCTTCTTGAGGTCATTGGTAGTCCCACAATGAAGTTCATTGATATAACTTCCCTTTTATATTCTGGTATCTTATGGGGTTGCAATAACCTTGCTGGATATATGTGTTCAAATTTTACTTGCTAACACTCTAAGCATCTTGCTACAAAGTTTACAATATCCTTCTTCATCCCTTTCCAAAAAAAGAGTGGTTTAAGGTCTGGTGTATATATTCATTTAGTTGCACATATATCCTTCCCTGAAATCATAGTAGCCCATCATTATCAAGGGAGTATTCGTCATACTTTGGGATCATCATTTCATCCTCCCTCAAACTCTTGCTAACCTCTTGGTACCAAGTGTCTTTAATTTTTAAGTCAAGCAACTTCTCCCTCAAATTTGTCTTTAAGGGAATCACTAAGAATATATGAGGTCTCCTACATAAAGCATCAACCATCCTATTTTTCGTTCCTTTTATGTAGGTAATATCAAAATCATATTCAATGATTGACTTAGACCACAATATTTTTCTTGCATTTAAGTGGTCTTGAGTGAATATGTGTTGTAGCCCACAATGATCAGTCCTAATTTCAAACTTCCTTCCTAGAAGGTAGTGTCTCCAAATCTTTAGGGCATAAGCAATTGCTGACATTTCTAGATCATGGGTTGTGTAGTTCTCTTCATGGGTTATAAGTTTTCTTGATGCATATGTTATTACTCTTCCTTCTTACATCAGTACACAACCCAATCCTTCCTTGGAGGCATCAGTGAAAACCAAAATTCTTGTTCCATATCTGGTATCTTCAAAGTCAGTGTCGTTATTAGCAATACCTTTAACCTTTGGAACGCCTCTTCAAATTCTTTAGTCCAAATAAAATTCTTGTTCTTTCTTTGCAGTACGATAATAGGGCTTGCTATCTTCGAAAGCCCCTCAATAAATTTGCAATAATATCTCGCCATGCCCACGAAACATTGTATTTCATGAACATTCGTTGGTGTTGGCCATTCCATGAAGGCCTCAATCTTTGTTGGATCTACTGCAATACCCTCCATAGGGATAATGTACCTAAGATAATGTATCTTGGATTTGTAAAAGGAACACTCTGACAACTTCCAATATATTTGATTCTCCTTGAGACATTGTAATACCAACCTCAAGTGTTCATCATGCTCTTCTGGGGTCTTTGAGTGGATCAAAATATCGTTGATGAAGACTTGTACAAACTTGTATAAGTATTCCTATAATATTCCATTCATCAAAATCATGAACACACCCAGGTAATTTTTCAAACCAAAGGGTAAAACTAAAAATTCATAATGCCGAAATCTTTTCTTAAAGGTTGTTTTCCATTACGCATGTAAGCATTTTTCAATTCTTTGATATTAATGAAATGAAGTGTTATTTATGTTGCAACTCTGTATTTACGGTTATATCTATATTCTATTGTGTTCTTGTTTAAGTTCGGATCAGTGGTATCAGAGAGGTCTGCTCTTTCTCTATTTTTTTGCATGTCTCCAACAAGATCAGGGTAAAAGGAGTAAGGGCTCGAACTGGTTGAACCTTTGCAAGAATAGCCTCACAAGCCCCGATGGACTCCCATGGAGGAAGACAATAAAAACGATGGGGCAGGAGATCATTTTAAAATATTGCTAGAAGAAGCTCTCGAGCGACAAAGGAACATTATGATGGACAACTTTTCCTAGATACTTTGGCGACTACCCACAGGCGACGCATCTCCTTTCAGCAACACTCTGGAAGCGCCATACCTTTTAAGGTACATGTTAACTTTTAACTCCCCATATTTGAAGGTTAGATAGATGCAGATGTTGTAGATAAATGTTTAAATATACTAGAAGGATATTTTTCGGTTCATCAATTTTCCAACCACAAAAATATTAATGTTACACTCCTCAAAGTCATCCCCCACATTAAGAACTGGTGGGAAACCTACTGTGAGAAGAGGGACGATAGTGCGCCCTCACTATTTTCAGTCACACCCAATTGGAATTATTTCCAAGATGCCATCAAGGAGAAGCATTACTCTATTGGGAGCTATGAGGATAAATACATAAAGTGGACCACATTATGGCAGGGAAGCGACCAAGACGTGCCAGAGTTCACAAATATTTTTAATACCCTTCGCACGAAGTTGGATATCAAGGATTCTGAGCGACATTTGGTACTCAAGTACCACAACCTTCTACACAAGTACATCGAGGACGAGATGGAGTTCATGGACGTCTCCTCGCTTGGTGCGGCCTATCAATATGTTGTTAAGATCGAACAAAAATTTCAATAGAAGAAGTGAGACTTTGGATATGCGAATCCAAAGCAAGGGAAAGGCACCCCAAAACCATAGAACAAAGGAAAAAGCCAAGGTGGGGTGACCCAGGACAAACCATCGAAGTTGCAAGTAAATAAAAACACCACGAAGACAAAGGAGGACCCATGAAAATGGTGTGAGTTCCATAAGAGCCCCACTCACAAAACAAGTGGGTGTCAGTCCAAGCAGTCACTGGTGGCCGAGATAAGGGCTTCTGAATCAGATGCATGTTCTGACTCTGAGTCAGAACCCAACAAGGGGAATGACAAAGGGAAGTAGAATATTTAAGCGGAGCCCAGTGCCACCGCTTCCACAACCAAGATCCTGAAGAATGATACCGAAGATCCAGAGGAGGGGGGGCGCCTATTTCACTCACAGATGTGGGTGAAGGTTTATCTGTTGTAGTTCATTTTCGACAGCAGGAGCCAAAAGAACCTAATTCAGCAGAGGTCATGAAGCCACTAGGCCTACTGACCACAACACATCCACAGCCATACACCATCAGGTGGCTTCACCAAGGACGAGATTTTGCGTCAGCCAACAATGTCATCTTCCCTACAACATCAAGCCCTTCATGGATGAGGTATTGTGTGATGTTTCTCCTCTTGAATTTTTTGATGTATCATTAGGACAAACATACTTTTGGAAGTGACATGTTGTGTATGAGTCTAGGCCTCGCACTGTTATTATTACTTTGGGAAATAAGTTGTACAGGATACCAAAGGTAGCACCGCCTACCACCCTCTCTTTGATCACTACGAAGCAATGTAGTAAGATCATTTCCAATACTGGGATTTTTTTTTTCCTTATGATTCACCCTAAGGGAAAGAAGAATATTGTGGCCACAACAAGCCTCCTCCACACAACAACAACAACATATGGACAAGGTCGTGGAGGAGTATAGGGACATTTTCGCCTCATAAACAAGGGTACATATACAGTGTCATGTCAAGCACTCCATTGATTTGACCCCAGGCACATTGATACCCAATGGATTGAATTATTTATGCTCTCTTATGGAGAACGATGAAATCAAGAGGCAGATTTAGGAGCTTTTGCAGAAAGGGCACATCGGGACAATTTAATCACCCTGTGGGAGATCGATCATGTTGGTACAGAAAAAGGACAGGACCTAGAGACTCTGTATTGACTATCAAGCTATGAAAAAGATCATTGTCCATAATAGGTATCCAATCCCACAGATTGATGACCTTTGGACTAGATAAGGGGGGGGGGGGGTGGGGGGAATATTTCACTAAGAAAGATCATTGTCCAGAATAGGTATCCAATCCCACGGATTGATGACCTTTGGACTAGATAAGGGGGGGGGGGGGGAATATTTCACTTGATCACCAAGTACCAATCGAACCCTCTGATGTGTGGAAGATTGCCTTCAAATCCAAGGAGAGCCTTTTTGAATGGCTAGTCATGCCTTTTGGGTTGCCGAATTCTCCCGCAACCTTCTTGAGGTTGATGGATGACATCTTGCGACCCTTAAAAAAACTCATTCGTGGCAGTGTGTTTGGATGAAATATTGATATTTAGCATGATTTGGGAAGAGCGCCTCCACCATATTAGACAGGTCCTCCAAACCATGTGACAACACAAGTTGTGTGCCAATTTGGAGAAATTCACATTTGGTATGACCCAAGTTCAATATCTGGGATACATCATTGATGAGAGGGGTGTGCATGTGTACCTATAAGAGAAATAAGTTAGTTAGGATTGGCCAGCCCCAACCACTCTGATATAGCTTTGCAACTTTCTAAATTTTTCGAATTTCTACTACAGGTTTGTGTTGGGGTTCTCTCATATCTCTTGGCCTTTAAGTAAAGTCCCCAAGGGTGGAGCGAAAGCAAAGTTATTTTGTTTTAATCCCAACATAAGACATTTGTCAAGTTGAAGCATTACCTCTGATCTACACCTGTGCTCACATTACCATACCTACAACAACCATTTGAGATTGAGATAGATGCCACTAACTATGCTATTCGTGCAGTTCTTACTCAACAGGGGCATCCAGTGGCATATCATAGTGAGACACTTTCAGGAACAGTCCTAAAGTATCCCACCTATTACAAGGAAATGTACTTCATTGTTCAATTTTTTCGAAAAATGAATCATTACAGTCTCAGGAAGGAAACAATCATCCACATGGACCACCGACCCCTGCAGTTCATACAGACACAAGGGAAGTTGCAGGACGAATTCCATCAGAAATGGTCCACATACATGCAACAATTCCATTTGAACATTAAGTACAAGAAGGGAAGCACCAATAATGTTGTAGAATGCCTTAATCGACTGTTGATCATGGCACTGACCACTGTGCTTGACTCTTGTGGGCACGAGACTTCAAGGTGGTCGCATATTTACAAGAGCGATCCATAGTTCGGCAACGCATACCAAGCACTCCTAGAAGGTAAACAAGTTTTATATTTTCACCTCCAACATGCACTTTTATGCCACTTGGGACACCTATGTGTTCCTTTAAGAGAGCATACCAAGATGATTTTGGAGGTGCACTACAGTCGATTTTCTAGACATTTCGGGGTAGAGAAAATAGTGGCAGTATTGCAGAAGTATTTTTATTGGTCGAACCTTCGATAGGATGTTGGGAAGTACATCAGATCCTGCACTGTCTGTGCCATTTCCAAACCAACCATCAAGAATAAAGTCCTATACACTGTGCTTACTCCTAGTCTACCTTGGGAATCCATCTCCATGGATTACATGTCAGGCCTTCCTTCTACTAAGTATGGCAATGACTGTATTTTCGTGGTCGTCAATAGATTCTCTAAAATGGCCATTATGCCGGCCTGCAAGAAGAGTATCACAACAGAAGCCGTTGCTAAGCTCTTCTTTCAACGAGTGTGGGTACACTTTGGGATCCCACAGTCTATTATCTCAAATTGGGACAACAGGTTCCTAAGTACATTTTTTTCAAGCATTTGGATGATGCTGGATACCAAGCTCACTAAATCCATGACTTTCCACCCCCAAATTGATGGCCAAATAGAGGTCGTAAAAATTATGATCGTACACATTCTGTGTATATATGACTCGACGCATACACACACATGGGATGAAGCCTCCCCTATGTCCAACACAACTACAAAAAATCTCTCCATAGCTCAATTGGCCACTGCCCCTTTCAGGTGGGGTTTGGATTCCAACGACTATGTCCCATTGATGTGGACATACCATTTGCATCTAGTCAGGCAGATTGGGCTCATGTCCAGTCCAAAGCTGACAGGGCTAATAGCTTCATCAAGCACATTCAACACATCTGCTAACAGGTCCATGGCATATTGGACAGAGGTTATGCTAAGTACAAGTAGCGTCATGATTAGCATCGAGTGCCACACAAGTTCCAAGAAGGTGAAAAAGTTTGGTTACATTTGTAGAAGGAGTGCCTCGCTAGACCCACTGCAAGATTCACCCACTATGATATGGGCCTTACACCATCACTAGGGATATAGGGTACAATGCTTTGAAACTCATCATTCCACCATTCCTTGGCCTGCACCTAGTATTCAATGTGGACCGCCTTCGACTATACTTCACACCATTACTGAACACACCAAACATTGTAGAACAATTCACACCAGCATAATTAAACCCATAATGCATGGAACAGGCCAAAACTAATCGAATCATGGACATGTACATCAAGAACACTCACTAGTAGAAGATCCAACTGTGTCGGGTTTCCAAAGCTGGCCAACTCCTGCACCAAGGCAAGTGGCTCACTAGTGACCATGTTTAGCGGAAGTTTCCCCATCTCATGGAGACACTCAACACAATGGGGTCCATTACTTCATAAGGGGGGGACTGATACATGTGGATATTGGTGGCCACCTTCCTATTCCACTTGGAGCCTCACCATTGTTTCTTTTCAGTTTTCTTAATTGTAGCACAACTTACTATTTTTGGCAGTTTTTAAGGTCCTAAACTTCTGGAGCCTTTTTTAGGGAATAAAAGACATTTTTAGGGAAAAAGGAGAGACTATAAAAGTCCCAATCTTATTCACTAGATTACTTTCAGCCTCCTCTCCGACATCTTCAAAATGAGGTATTATGATATCCAAACAGAGATCGTATGCCAAAGTTACGACACCGGGAAGTTGATGTACCAATTTACCCAAAAGGGGCCCACAATTTTGATGCTTCATCTCCTAGGGTTAAGGTTTTGGATTTATAGGGTTTTCCAATGTTTCTCAATAATAAATATTCCTTTGAGCCTCATTGTAACATAGTTTAGAGGCATGTAGCGGCCACATCTCTTCTTAGAGATAAGTTACCATCGCCTGAGCTAGTTTATTTCCATTTTGTATATAAGCATATTTCAGTTCTTTGATATTAATGAAATGAAGTGTTATTTTTGGTGCAACTCTGCATTTATGGTTATATTTGTATTATTTTTCATTCTTGTTTAAGTTCAAATCACCTGTGGCTTGAGGAACTCATACCCAGGGACATTTAATCCGCCAAAGTCACCCGGGGATCGCACCCGGCCTGGGCCACACCAACCCTAAGTTGATTGGAATTTTTAGCATGTATCCTCCCCCTAGCACAGGGTACAAAAACCCCATATGAGATTTGATCCTAGGACACCTTGCTGACGAGGCCCATCCTCAACCGGTTGTGCTAATGGGACTTGACGAAAATAATCTCTTATCTTTAATTACACTAATTATCCCTTCCCATTAGAATATTCCTTCTTTCAGTTTCGAGGCATTTGATGCAATCCATTTTCTCCACTGTCTCATACCCATCTTCATCAAGTCCTTCCAATGTTCCCAGCTCTTTTCCAATCCATATTAGTCTTTCCTCCTCTTCTACTTTCTTTTTCTTTGCCCAATCAATGGTAGCTTTCTTCATCCTTTTGAGGTTATCCAGAAGGGACCCTGCTACATCATAGTTCCCCTCGGCTTCCATAAAAATCCAAGTCTCTTTGAAGAGTGTGTTATAGGATTTCTCCATTAACCACCCAGGATTGATCTTAAATGGTGAACCAGGTTTGGTGTTAGGCCCATTGAATTCTAAAAGGATTTGGTGATGGTCTGAATCCCCCCCTTCCCCTATCAATTGCTTGATCAAAGGAATGTTATCCAAGAGGTCTTCCTTTATCAAGAATCTATCAAGTCTCTTTGCTACCCTTTCATTGCCAACTCTTCTATTACGCCAGGTTGGCCTCATATTTAAGGGAAATAAGTCCAACATTTTCCCCCCACTGATCTTCGAGGAGAAGAAATTCGATAGGGGGCCTGCCCTTGCATTTGGTCCCCAAGATTCCGCCTGCTCAATTGAGAAGTTTAAGTCCCCTCCTATGATGAGATTTGTGCTTTCCATAAAATATTTGGACCATAGATCATTCCAAAAGGGCATTTGATCTTGACAGGGGCCGTATATGTTTAAAAGGAGGAAGTTTTGACAGAAGTATGAGGAATAGACTTCAAGGGCCAATACCTGATCCAGACCCTAGGAGTTGATCAACTTCAACTTCCCTTCTTTGAATCCTATGGCTAGGCCCCGAAACCTCCCCTTAGCATCATGGCATTGGAAGGACCAGCTAGGACAAATCTTTGCGAAAGACATAACGATGTCTTCTCCCACTCCCAGAGTCTCCTAGAGCATAATGATATATGGCCCGTATTTATTCACCAGAGACTTAAAAGCTATTTTTTTGGGTTTACTAGCCAACCCTCGACAATTAAAGGATAGAAAGATCATTTTGAAACTAAACCTAGGGTTTCACTCCTGTAAGTACCCCTGTAAGTATATTTTGTTTGACATCTGCAATATCCAGTTTAGCTCTCAACTGGGCTTTAGATAAATTATATTTTTTGCCCCTTTGTTTTTTCCGAGGCTGAGGGTCCCTAGAATTTCCCAATCCCCCAAAAACCTCCATCAGATTGTCCTTATTGTCTCTAAGTTTGAGGTTGTAAGGGCTTCTCTCTCCCTCTTGTTTTTTAGGGAATGGTTCCAGTGACGGTACAAGCAGGGGATGCAGGCTCAGATCGAGAATAGAGGTGATGATGCTATCTAGAGAATCATTGAGGTTGATTTCAAGTGTTTGAGTGAAGTTGTTATGTGTAGGCCTGGAAGGACCAGGACCTAGATCCATAGACAAAACATCTGAAACCGTAACAAAAAAAGGAGGAGAGGGGACGAAAGAAGTACCCTCGTGCAATGGAGCTGTCATGGCCTCTGGTTCTTCCTATGGCATGGGGTGTCCGAGATCCACCTCCATCGCCTGATCTTGATCAACCACTTCCTCTATCTGCAGGATCTCAACCCCTTCCACTGCCTTCTGTGAGAAAAGTGTCTCATGTTTCGTATGCTCGACCTCCTATCTTGGGCTGCCCACCAGAATCCGGTCCTCCTTTTTAGAGATGTTTTTTCCTTTATATTTTTTCTTTCTTCTGCGAATGCTTAGTGGGAAACCCTTTTCCATATGACCAAATAGATGGCATCTGTGACACCTGAATGGCAGTTTTTCATAATCCAATGCCTGGATGAAAGACCAATTGCGGTAGTGGAGTTGAATTGCTTCATATAAACCTTCTCTCGGGTTTAATCGCACTAGAATTCTAGCAATCCCTTGTTCTCCAGTCTGCTTGAATGACATATCAGCCTCTAGGAAGAGCCCTAGCTTATTCCCAATTTCTCTAAACACGTTCTCGGTCCAAAGGGGATGTGGAAGGCCTGGTAGTCTGACCCAGATGGAAAGATCAACTACCTTCTTACGTTGTGCATCAAAGAGAGGGTTCCACCTCTTGAACATAATAGGAGCTTGACCAAAGCCCCAATTTAGGTTTAGGACCCAACTGACTCATTCCTTGTTCCTGAATTTAACCATAAACCACTCGTTCGTCAAATAAATCACTTCAAACCACAGATCAAGATCTTCTGCCCAAGCCTTTTTCGCCCATTCATTGATGTATCTTGCTGACAATTTTTTCCCTTTGGCTCGCCCTACAAGGGAAAGGTTTTTTGTCTCCATTGCTTCGTCCATTGATATATCTATACCTGGGATCAAATTGGGGATTTTTTCCTTTCTTCTAACCCCTTTGGCTTTCTTTCTTATGCCTCTAGAACTATCTAAATCCCCCACAATATATGTTTCCTGATTACCTCCTTGGTCAAGGATTTGAATTTCTGAAACCAAATTTTCCCTTTTCACCTCCTCCCTGATGACAGAGACCTCAGGATGACTAGTACATAGGTGTAAATTATCTAGATGGTTCCCTTACCGAAGCCCTACAGAACTTGGTTGAATTTCCTTAGGATCATCTTGACCAGGTCCTAATCCTCGAAAGCTTCTTGCTGAAGCCGGTCGCTCTTCCTTACTCTGGGTGAGTACTCTCTCCGGCATTCCTTAAAATATAGCATCCTCTATGCTTCCCAACCCTTTTCCCCAAAAGAAACCTTGTAAGTGCTTCTCCCCTTCCCCCGGGATTTTCGGGGGTCTGTGAATCCCCAACTCCTATGTCCTTCCTTCTCTACTCAGCTCCGAAATTAAATTTCCCCGTCTTGAACTTTGGATACATTGTGCCTGCCCATCAGGATTCCAGGAAGTGCAACTAGAGACGATATCCTTGATACCCCCAATCTGAAGATAGGGCTGACGAAGGTCTGAAGGAAGTTCGAGTATCCGATTTTTCCAGGCCGCCTCTCCAAAACCTGTAAACTGAGGCTAATTTCCAATTGAATTTTCAGAAGGTGACAGTGGCCTCCTCTCCATACCTGTGAGGGTATATCCTATGAAAGCCAGAAACTCTCTGTCTCCCTTGTTGAAATTTGGTTACCGGAGGACAGGTGGTTCCCTAAGGCTTTGATCTTTGGCCTAGGGAAAAGTGTCCAAAAGAATTTAATTTTTCTCCTAAAGTGACTTTATAATTTTTATAAAGTCAAATCTAATTTAAAAGTGACTTTAAGTAATAAAGTTACTAAAGTCTAATTTAAAAGTGACTTTAAGTGATAAAGTTACTAAAGTCTAATTTTAAAGTGACTTTAATAAAGTCAATGTAAAATTAGAAAGGAAAAGTGACTTGGGAAATAAATGACTAAGTGGGTCTTTATTAAAGTGGGGTGAATTAAAAAATAGAAAGTGAGATTTAAATGAGCATTTAATCTCAGCCCTAGATCTCAATCTATTTCAGCCATTAGATTTAGGGATTCTCCAAAAGTCACTTAGGGTTAGGTTAAAGGAGGAAAAGGAGGAAAAGGTCATTCATTCTTTTATGAGTAGATTGAAAGAGGAGGAGAAGGAGAGCTGGAGACTTTTTCTGAAGAGAGCTTGAGAAGGTGAAGGAGAGGCAAATACAGCAAATCCGTACAGCAGCAAGGAGGGCACGGTTTTCGAGGCAGTAAGAGGCTGCACGAATATCGAGGCAGCAAGGTTGTACAGCAGCAAGAAAACCGAGACTGCAGTCCGTACAACAGTTTTGTGGCTCGTTTTTCGAGGAGAAAGGCAACACGGTTTTTGAGGAAAAGTACAGCAACAAAGGGCTCGATTTCCAAGGTTGCTGGGCACATTTTTCAAGGCAGTCAGCACAGTTTTCGAGAAAGGCAGTTTGCTGTAATAAATTTCTGTTTTGAATATTTTGCTGTTCTGGCACGTTTTCCAAGGCGGAGGCAAGCATGGAAAACCAGATAAGTCTGTATTTAATTTGCTGAAATTTTTCCTGTATATTTCACCTCTCTGTAAAAGCATTTTCCAGAAATAAGAAGGAGCTTTCAAACTGGTTTTCCCCAAGAGTTGTAGGGGGTTTTTCCAGGGTCATGTTGACAAAAAATATCTGTGTTAAAATGTGTGAATGACTGTTTTAAGCTTGCTGATTTTTATTTCTGCATTTTCCAGCATTATGTAAATTTTCCAGAATTTGTGTTTTCAGCAAAAAAATTATTTTCCAGTTTGTTGAATGTAAGGATATGGGAAAGGGCATTTAATTATTTGGAGAAATAAGGTGAAACTGAAAACTGGGGTGGGAAACAAGAAATTTCTACATGGTATCAGAGCTTGAGTGTTGAAAGTGCAGTTTGGGACAACAAGGAGAAAAATACAGCCTGCTGATTTTTCACTCAGAAAATTCCAGCAAGCTGATTTTTTACAAACATAATTTTTATCTTTACTACAGCAGTGCTATTTTTCAGTTTTAGGACAGCAGGATGTCATTGGGACTGAGGGTGGAGGACAGGTTGGATGGGCATACCAATTACAGCGTTTGGAAGGAGAGAATGCAAAGTATCTTTGAGGAGGCAGAAGTTTGGGATATCATGGTTCATACCACACAACAGCCTGTTAATGTGCCTACTGATGCTACTCAGTTGGCAGCATATAATAGGAAGAACAACAAGGGTAAGAGACTGATCCTAGACAGAATCAAAGACCATTGCATTCCTCATGTGAGAGGAAAGAGAAATGCTCATGAGATGTGGACAACATTGTCTAATCTCTACCAAAGTAGCAATGAGAATTGGAAAATGGTCCTGAAGGAGAAGCTGAAAACCATTAAGATGGGTAAGACTGATAGTGCAGCTGGATATCTCACAAAGATTACTAATGTGAGAGATGAGTTGGCAGCAATTGGAGAGGTCATTCAACCCACTGAGTTGGTGCGGATAGCAGTGAATGGCCTCCCCAGTTCATGGATGAACTTTGCCGATGGGGTTTGTGCACGTGAGACCCTTCCCACGTGGGAGAGGTTTTGGGATGATTGCATTCAGACAGAGATCAGGAAAGGTCAGCTTGGGGCAGCCAAGCCAGTTGAGCAGGATGAGGATGTAGCACTGTTGGCAGGAGGCAAGAAAGGCAAAGGCAAGAAGCAGGCTTCCACAAGCAATGGTGGGGGCAAAGGTAAAGGTAAAGGTAAACAGGGTAACACACAGAAGGACTATTCCAAGGTGAAGTGTTGGAATTGTCAGAAGATGGGACACTATGCAGTTGTGTGTCCAAAGAAGAAGAAGAAGAAGGGGAAGAACCAGAGCATGGCAGCATTAGCAGAGGTTGAATACTTTGCAGATCACTTTGACCAGGAGTTTGGGTTCATTGCGTGTGAGTCCTCTAGTGCAGGATTACCTGCCACAGAGGTTCAAAGGGAGCATGCATTTCCCTCGACTAGCGGAGCATCTTCGGGTATCTGGTATGTGGACAGTGGGGCTTCACGTCATATGACAAGAGTCCGTGAGTACTTCTCAGAGCTTTCAGAGAGTGGCACTGATATAGAGGTAGTACTCGGTGATGACAGAGTTGTTAGAGCAGTCGGTGTGGGAACACTAACATTTCAGAGGGAGTCTAAACCTCCCTTGAAGGTGTCAGATGTTCTTTATGTGCCAGGGATAAGGAAGAACCTCATATCCGTCTCAGCTTTGGAGGACAGAGGATATGAGATACTGTTCAGGGGTGGACAGGTGCTGATGTATCCCAGGGGCGCTCCAGCTGATTCAACTAGAGTGATAGGTGTACGCCATGCAAAGGTGTACAAGTTTGCATTTCAACCCCTTTTGGCATTGAGCAGTAGTACCGACAGCAGAGCTAGCAGTTCTGAGCTGTGTGAGATTTGGCACCGCAGGATGGGGCATATGTATCATGGAGCCTTGAGGACTTTGCGGGAGATCACTACAGGTGTGCCAGATTTCAGTACTGATCACTTTGATACTTGCAAAGGATGTGCAATGGGCAAGTTTTCCAAATCCCCTTTTCCCAGCAGTGACAGCAGAGCGACTGGGATACTTGATTTGATTCATTGTGATGTGAGTGGTCGGATGTCTCATGTTTCCTTGAGTGGATATGAGTACTATGTTTTATTCATTGATGATCACTCCAGGAGGACCTGGATTTATTTCTTGAAGACCAAGAGTGAGGTCTTCAAGCGGTTTCAGGAGTTCAGAGCTCTTGTGGAGACACAGACAGGTCGGAAGATCAAGTCCCCGAGGTCGGACAATGGGGGAGAGTACACCCTTGGAGAGTTTGTTGACTATTGTGCGGAGGCAGGCATTAGGAGGGAGCTCACTGTTCCTTACAACCCCCAGCAGAACGGGGTTCCGGAGAGGAAGAACAGATCCATCGGAGGGGCTGCCAAAGCCATGTTACATGATCAGGGGTTGCCATTGTTTTTGTGGGCAGAGGCCTGCAACACAGCTGTTTATTTGCAGAACAGGAGTCCGCATCGTGCCTTGGGGCACATGACTCCGGAGGAGGCTTTTTTTATAGAAGAAGCCTGATATTGGTCATCTTCGTATCTTTGGGTGCATCACATACTCCTACATACCCAAGGAGAAGAGGACCAAACTAGAGCCCACCGCAGAGAAGGGTATCTTTGTGAGCTACAGTGAGACCTCAAAGGCCTTTCGGATTTACATTCCTGCACAGAGGAAAGTTGTTGTCAGGCGGGATGTGAAGTTCGAGGACGATAGGGCCTTTAGGAGGTCACGGGAGTTAGAGTATCTGGATCAGCCAGACCCTCAGCAGCAGCTGAGTCAGTCACAGGGATCCAGTGGGCAGGGATCAGGAGGATCCGGAGGTACATCTATGACGATGTCAGGTCTGTCAGTGAGCAGTGGCTCACAGAGTCAGAGGGGTGGTGCTTCGGGCAGCATGCAGAGCAGTCCACGGAGCAGTTCACTAGGGAGTCCACTGATGGACAGTTCACATGGTACCTCAACTTCTACAGGTTCAGGTGCAGGCAGGAGGACAGCAAACATACAGTCAGGAGTTCAGGCTCCTGATGATGATGAGGAGGAGGAGTTTCATTCTCCAATGGGAGAAGTATGCTCAGGGAAGAGGAAGCCCAAGTGGCTTCAGGACACCTTGAGAGAGGCCACATCTGTTGCTGCGCCTAAGAGGCCGGTCAGAGAGAGCAGACCACCTGAGAGGTTTTGTAACTATATGGCAATGGCTACCAACATCCTTGACTCTGAGCCTTCTAGCTATGAGGAGGCAGCTAGCCAGCAGGTCTGGAGAGAGGCCATGCAGGAGGAGTATTCTTCTATCATGAAGAATGATGTTTGGGAGGTGGTGCCAAGGCCCGAGGGCAAATCCGTGGTTACTTCCAGATGGCTTTACAAGGTAAAGCATGCTGCAGATGGCAGCATTGAGAAATTCAAAGCGAGGTTTGTGGCTAGAGGGTTCTCCCAGGTAGAGGGAGTTGATTATGAGGAGACCTTCGCTCCCGTGGCTCGATATATTTCTATCCGCTCCATTATATCGATAACAGCAGAGATGGGTTGGAAGATCCTCCAGATGGATGTGAAGACCACATTTCTCAATGGCTTCATACATGAAAAGGTGTACATTGAGCAGCCACAGGGCTTTGAGGTGCATGGGAAGGAGTCATATGTGTGCAGACTGAAGAAGGCCCTTTATGGCCTGAAGCAAGCTCCCAGAGCTTGGTACTCCAGGATAGATATATACTTGCAGGGGATGGGTTTCACAAAGAGTGAGGCAGATCCGAACCTTTACTATATTGTGATAGGTGAGGAGCCTCTCATTCTGGTGCTATATGTGGATGACTTAGTCATTACAAGTGCAGAGAGACTCATAGAGCACTGCAAGAGAGATCTTGCGGCGGAGTTTGAGATGAAGGACATCGGCTTGATGCATTACTTTTTGGGTTTGGAGGTGTGGCAGGAGGAGGGGCATTTCTTCCTGGGGTAGGGGAAGTATATTGTGGATATCCTTGGCAGATTCCACATGGAGGATTGTAAACCCATGTCAACATCGATGATCACCAACTGGAAGAAGCTTCATGCTTCGGATTCCGAGTTGGTGGATCCCACATTGTACAGACAGCTGATTGGTTCCTTGATGTATTTGGTCAACACTAGGCCAGATATTTGTTTTGCAGTCAACACGATGAGTCAGTTTATGTGTGAGCCTAGGAAGGTTCACTGGGTGGCCGCAAAACACATTTTGCGGTACTTGCAGGGGACAGTGGATTATGGTCTGGACTACAGGCAGGGGGATGGAGTGAGATTGGCAGGTTACACTGATTCTGATTGGGCAGGTTGTGCTTCTGATAGGAAGAGCACTTCAGGGTGTTGTTTTGGGTTGGGTTCGGTAGTAGTGTCATGGTTCAGCCGAAAGCAGCAGTCAGTAGCATTGAGTTCAGCGGAAGCAGAGTATATGGCAGCCAGTCTAGCTAGTTGTGAGGCCATCTGGCTTCGCAAGATGTTGCTTGGCTTATTTGGTCAGCCGTTGAGACCTTCAGTGATTTACTGTGATAATCAGAGTTGCATTAAACTCACGGAGAATCCAGTATTTCATGACAGGTCAAAGCATATCGGGATCAAATATCATTTCATCAGAGACTATGTTCAGAAGGAGCTGTGAAGCTTGAGTATATTCCCACTGATGAGCAGGTTGCAGATATTCTTACCAAAGCCTTACCACGGGGCAAGCATGTCTACTTCAGAGACAAGATGGGTGTGGTGAGGAACACCTTCCTCGGTAAGAAGGAGTGTTGAAATTTGGTTACAGGAGGACAGGTGGTTCCTTAAGGCTTTGATCTTTGGCCTAGGGAAAAGTGTCCAAAAGAATTTAATTTTTCTCCTAAAGTGACTTTATAATTTTTATAAAGTCAAATCTAATTTAAAAGTGACTTTAAATGATAAAGTTACTAAAGTCTAATTTAAAAGTGACTTTAAGTGATAAAGTTACTAAAGTCTAATTTTAAAGTGACTTTAATAAAGTCAATGTAAAATTAGAAAGGAAAAGTGACTTTGGAAATAAATGACTAAGTGGTCTTTATTAAAGTGGGGTGAATTAAAAAATAAAAAGTGAGATTTAAATGAGCATTTAATCTCAGCCCTAGATCTCAATCTATTTCAGCCATTGGATTTAGGGATTCCCCAAAAGTCACTTAGGGTTGGGTTAAAGGAGGAAAAGGTCATTCATTCTTTCATGAGCAGATTGAGAGAGGAGGAGAAGGAGAGCTGGAGACTTTTTTTCTGAAGAGAGCTTGAGAAGGTGAAGGAGAGGCAAACTCAGCAAATCCGTACAACAGCAAGGAGGGCACGATTTTCGAGGCAGCAAGAGGCTGCACTAATATCGAGGTAGCAAGGCCGTACAACATCACGAAAACCGAGACAGCAGTCCGTACAACTGTTTTGTGGCATGTTTTTCGAGGAGAAAGGCAACACGATTTTTGAGGAAAAGTACAGCAACAAACGGCTCGATTTCCAAGGTTGCTGGGCACACTTTTCAAGGCAGCCAACACAGTTTTCGAGAAAGGCAGTTTGCTGTAATAAATTTCTGTTTTGAGTATTTTTCTATTTTGGCACGTTTTCCAAGGCAGAGGCAAGCACGGAAAACCAGATAAGTCTGTAATTAATTTGCTGGAATTTTTCCTGTATATTTCACCTCTATGTAAAAGCATTTTCCAGAAATAAGAAGGAGCTTTCAAACTGGTTTTCCCCAAGAGTTGTAGGGGGTTTTTCCAGGGTCATGTTGACCAAAAATATCTGTGTTAAAATGTGTGAATGACTGTTTTTTGCTTGCTGATTTTTATTTCTACATTTTCCAGCATTCTGTAAATTTCCAGAATTTGTGTTTTCAGCAAAAAAATTATTTTCCAGTTTGTTGAATGTAAGGATATGGGAAAGGGCATTTAACAATTTGGAGAAATAAGGTGAAACTGAAAACCGGGGTGGGAAACAAGAAATTTCTACATCCCTACCCTTCCCTGAGCCTCTTGAAATCAAGTATCGCATCCCAGCTATACCTATGAAATCCATGATATTTTGGTTTGTAACCTCCAACCCCCACATAGCCAACATATCGTCAGGCTTGGGATCCACCTCCACCTTTTCCGAGTCGTTGACCATGGCACCTGATCCCTTCTATCGACAAAAACAAATAATTGTTTCCCCTGAGCTCCTAAACTGAAGCGTGTGCACGCCCTTTATTGGTTTATTACTACTAAGACTGCTGAAGACATATAATGTGCTACTTCCTCCTATGCGTTAGTTTTTTCTAGTACATATTTTGCATCCTTATGGTGGAATTTACTCTCATCTCCCAATGAAACATATGACTGCCCCATAATTCCATTCCTTGTTTTCAAAGGAATGCCTTGTTGTCTATGATTTACATATTCACAAAAATTAGTTTCAAAAATATTATTAAATGCCTCATGCATCTCTTCCTCTTCCTGTTTTTGTCTACGAACTCTTTCTAGTCTTCTTCGATCTTTGGATTGATTAGTCCCTCCTCTATCATCCTCAACTCTATATTCAAATATGCATTTCCAAGGCTAACATCCCTCGTTCCACATGTTGGAATTTTCTCATTTCTGTCATCATCCTCTTGTGTTAAAATTTCATTCTTAGCTTCTCTCGTAAACCTCTCTAGAAATTCAATTTCCTTATCAAATTTTATCAGCATTGCATTTGAATGTTGTTCTTCATCTCCTTGATCCTTCTTTTGGTTGTCTTCATAAGCCAAATTTTCCTTGTTTACTGCAACAATGAGCTCTTGCAACTGTTCTTCCATAGCTACATTTGTCCATTGTGTATGACTTCCATCCTCATTGCCTTTACAAGACAATTCTATCTCTCCCTATCTTATAATAGATTTCAGGTTATGTTCTTCCTCTATGCTTATGATAATTTTAAGTGATTATTCTTCCTCTATGCTTATGACAATAGTGAACTCCTTCCTCATGCTTAACTGCTTTGAGTTCTTCTTCCTTCAACCATGCACTCATCATGTGCCTTAGCTTCTTCCTCAGCTTTCTTTTAAATAGTTTCTTAACAGGCTGTGTAACCTGCTTCTTCTTTTTCCATCCACATCTCTAGTATTTTTCACTTTCCTATAGCAACCTCATCATTATACTGAGCTGATCCTTCATCTCAACCATTTCTTGATCAAACTCCTCTTGCCTCACTCTTTTCATGTTTATGCCATTTTCTTTGGAATTCTCCTCCATTCTGTTGTGGCTTACACTTGAACCTTTTTCATGAGCATCAATAGTCATTTTTACTGTTCCTCTGTGAAATTTCCTCTTTCACTTATGACCTACACTAGCCTCTACAGTAGAGAGTTTGTTTCACCCTGCTACAAGTACCTCACCAAGCTTCTCTCCTTTATACTTGGCCTTTTGGTAATACTTGTTCTCTCCTGTGGAGCCTTCTGAGTTTCCTTTGCTCCTATAGGCTTTTGCACTCTACTCACTCTCAAGGGATTCACCTGCTATTTCTTTGGACAAATCTACTCACACTTTCAATTGTGGAGATGTCTTGACAACTTTTACCCAACCTCAGCGAGAAGTTGTTCTTCTCTTTTCTATGCAATATCTACTGCAAGGGTTGCCACAAATTTCATCTCACTCTATTGTTACCCATAATCAAATAATTTGTCCCAATATTAACTGTAAATCATAAATACCATTCTTTACATGTCAATCTCATCATATCTACAATTTCAAGAAAATATGAGTTCTTGCTTCACACTATTGGAAGATAAATTCTACTATTGGAATTCTCAAGTCTTTTCCAAGCTATTATGGACAATTCTCCTCAACTATGTTCCTTGGTTGGAATTTTCTTCTCCTTTATACCATATCCTTGGTAATCTGCCTTCTTTATTTTTGCATAAATAACTCCTCACTCTCGCCTATCAATCATAGTCAAATTTATAATTAAAAAATATATATATTTCTTACCTTGAATCTCCTTCAATGTCTTGTGTCAACATGTCCTTTCAATATCTTCTTGACATTTTTCTATTGTATTTTCCTAACCCTAATTTTTTGTACTAATTTTTTGTAATGAATTCTTCTTCAATTTCACTATCATGCTTATGTTGTTCCATTATGATATTTGCTAACATTTAAATGAGTATTTTTATTGCTCTGATGCCACATTGATGCCTTTGTGGACGCTCTCAAATCCTTCTTGGCATACCAATCTAATCCATCACCAAACAATACTATGGATCATGTTTTAAAATTTTATTACAGTTGCATGAGGGTTGTTCATTCTCTCCAATACATCCACATTTTCCCTTTTTATCGCTTTGCATAGAACCTTGATTTTAAAAAGCCTAAGCCCTAATGGTGGCCACTTTCTTTCTTACAATTTCTCATTATTTGAAGACCTTACTCAATCATCATACTATGAAGTGGAACCAATCCGATTTTGAAATCATAACCATGGACCAACTTCGATTTAGTTCACAACACCCTCGAGGGTTTCCATAACTATCGTAAGATCTATAACCAATATAAATATTGATATTATGCACCGTTCCAAAATTCATGGCCCCGATGCTTAATGGATCACATCCATATGTATTAAGCCATAGTTGAGGGCCAGAAGGGTCTCGGTTTTCGGACCTTGGCATGACTTCTTAACTTAAACAAACAAACTCTTGATATGAAATCCTCGATAAGATGTAAAAAATTTATTGTAAATGATGTGAATAATCCTATCTGTGGTAATTAAAAAATATTGATGTATGCATATTAGATCAAGTGTTTATTGGTATCGAAGTATTAGTATGACATCAAATATAAATTACCAAGTTCTCAGATCTCCACAATGCTAAACCCTCTCGAGGTCTTGATGCCCCACCAAGAGATAGAAAAAAAATGGAAGAAATTTATCTATTTTTTAGGGATGTTAATTGATGGTTTGGCCCTTGTGATTTTATATTGGCACTGCAATGGAATTCTGAGCGTAATTAAAATCCCAATCACTCGAAGGCCGATATACGGTAGGTTGCAACGAGAGGTTGACAACACAATCAATTGATAGACTTCGAAAAGGACTTTGGATCTATGAATTATTTGTGTTCCAATGTCTCACTCATGTCAAGGCCAAAATTTTTCACTTGATAACCAATACTGAGACTTGTTACAAGCCTTGGTTGTTGATTGATCACAACAAAGAGCCCTGTAGTTCAAAAGTGTTAGCTCTAGTAAGGCAAATTTTTCATTCCAACTTTTTCGTGCACACTTCCTCTCGCCTGTGAGGATTGATTGTATCCATGCCCAATATTCTCACCCACAAGGCTTTACATCCCTTCAATCGCAACTACAATATTCACCTTGATCTAATAGATTTAACACACTTAAAATATTAGCATATTAATAAAAAAACATGGATATTAAACACACAAAGAGCAGAGGATATTTGCACGATCCATTCACATCAAAATCTATACAAATTTTCCCCGATTACACTTTTTTATGGGATTTCTCTGCCCTAACCACTTCTATGCCCATATGATTCCACATGATTACAATAATTTTATACAAATAGGTATTATACCATAATTGGTTTTAGATCCTAAACGATCCTAAGATCTTCATTAACTCATCCCAAAAATATCCCATATCCTAAAAATCATCCAACTCTTTAACAAATCTCTCCAAATACTGTATTTTTTTTTGGTGTCTAGAGTAATCGACAACAACGGAGGTATCGTACTCGCATAACACAGGGTTGAATCCCCTCGGCTACCACTATACTCCTAGGGGAGAACGCCAGGCCCGCACGAACGCTTCTTGTGTTATCGACCGAGGTTGGGGATTGAACTTGTGACCTGCTTAACAGCACGAACGCCTTATAAGAACGTCTGCTGACCACTAGGCCAAGCCCCACGGGCTCTCTCCAAATAGTGCGTTACATGTGGATGAGGAAATTATTCCTCATTTCCAAGCTAAATTTATATTTAGAATAGAAAACCAATCTCCTATATTTAATTGCATTGATTTACCTTAAATTAAATTAATGGAACCCACTCATTTTAGTAAATGTGGTAAGACCTCCTAGGTATTGTTGACTTGAAGAAATGTTCTTGCATAATAACTATATATTTTTACATGTCTTGGCCTCGAGAATATTCGTTAGTCTAATGGCTCAGAGTGACTCCAAAGATTAAAGCTTCAAACATTCTTGTTAATGGTTGAAAATGGGATGATACCATGCCCAAATTCCATCATTTCCATTGCCCTTCTGTTGTTCATACGAAAACTTCAAATAGACTGGATTTCCCTGCTCCTACAAATAATTATTGAAGAGGAAGTAGAAAATAATGGCTTTCTAATGATGGGTAACTAATTATTCGATTAGTTC
The DNA here is from genome assembly GCA_034641835.2 of Pinus albicaulis. Taxonomy (NCBI): domain Eukaryota; kingdom Viridiplantae; phylum Streptophyta; class Pinopsida; order Pinales; family Pinaceae; genus Pinus; species Pinus albicaulis. Next base: position 714,106,719 of record CM076583.1, on the reverse strand, counting down.
ATATGTTTTCTTGCTTCTTGTTTCCTGGGATCTAAGTGAGTTGTGACTACACCAAGGGAATTGTTGATAATAGAAGTTTCCAAATTTTAGAGCCCCTTCTATTAAGGATAGAACATTCCGAACATGTTTTCCTCTCACCTTCAAAATATTTTGATGAATCACTTGATTCCACCAATCACTTTGTTATATAATAAGTTTCCACAAGGGATTTACTTCTAGAGTTAGATTCATTAGGGTAGAATATATGATTCATAGCCCATTATCAATATTTGGAGTTCTCACTAGTGACAAATTAACTAGATGGAATCTTTTGGAGTTTGATTTTCCACCTTCCCACATAATTTCCTATTTCTCAAGCCATTACTAGATGGACCCCAGTTTAAGAAAGAAGGGAAAATAATTGGAATAGGGGAAGATTTGACTGAATTGATTTTAGTGAAACCCAACACCCTACCATATTTAACCATTGTGCTCCCCACTATGACATTTTCACTTTAAAGTTAGAAAGTGGAGGAAGCTAGTATTGATTAAGGAATGGTTTAAGACTTATAACTATTCACAATTATTTGATTTTAGTATTGGCTTCAATGATTGGAAAATCAAGAGTTCGAAGAAGCAAACCTTGAATCAACTTTTCAGTATTACAAGTATAAAGTTGACTTTTCTACGTGTTTATAAGACCTCCAAAAGTAGTGACAAAATTTTTTAAGACTAATTTGAATGTGGATGCAATAAGAACTAAAGCTCCCCTTAAAAGTGGAGTATCTTCAACAAATTAAGAGTAATTTATATTTTTATCCCTCTCATATAATATACCTGGGAGAGATTCCCACTATTCTTTCATACTCTAATTTTTTACTCAAGGAATACGCCACAATGATGTATAAGATAGGGGAAAAAGGGGATCCCTATCTTAAACCCCTAGAGACTTTGAAAAACTAGTAGATCTTCAATTTACCAGGGAGGAAATCCAAGTGTCTTCAATACAGGTATTTATCCACTTTATAAACATGTTCTCATACCCAAATGTATTAAGAACCACAAAAAAGAAATGATGTTCTACCTTGTTATATGCATTAACCACATCCAATTTAAATACCATTCCAATCCTCCCTACTTTTTCTAGAGTGTATAACTTCTTGAACCAATATTATGTTGTCCTCTTTTTGCCTTTTTCCAACAAATCCTCCTTGGATTCCAAAGATAAAATTCAGAATAAATTAGGCATGTAGCTATTATTTTAAAACTATTTTGTAGAAAAAATTGCATGGAGAGATAGGGAAAAATATTGCAAAGGAAGATGGATTTACCTTCTCAAACACTAGTGCGAAAAAAGTCTAAAGGAAGAATTGATTTCTCCTCCTATTTTGGAAAAATGTTGCACATAATCAATCATTCTATAAATATCAAAATTTATTATGTTCCAACACTTTTGATAAAATTTGGTTGAAAATCCATCTAGGTCAAGTCCATTATCTAGTTCAAAGGAACAAACCATTTTACAAATTTCCTCCTATGTCACTGAACACATCAATATTGAGTTGTGCTCCTTTGAAACCATCTACATGATATGTTCTATTATTCACGTATACGACCTTAGCTAGCATTATTCCCTATTCTACATACAGATTCCCAAAATGATTGAGGGTTGTCTCTTTAATTTTGTCATATGAACATATAGTCTCCTAATTTACCACAATTCCTTTTCATATTTTTCCTCCATAATCTCATCTTGGATTGGTTGTGAAATAACTTGGTATTTCTATCTCTGAAATGGAGTCACGGGCTTTTAGATTTTAGTCTTCATAGTTCCTCTGCCACACTCAAGGTTTTATAGAGTAAATTAAATTCCTAGTTTTCTTCGTGTAATATTTCCTATGTGATTGTTTCATGTTCCATCCTCTAGTGTATCTCGTTTAATTTGGATTTATGAAATATCACATCTTTATCACGAGAAATATATCCGTTCTTAACCCATAATTTAAGAGCCAAATTAATTTCCTTGATTTTTTGTTCCCACTGAATGAACATTGGATATTCAGTTACCCATTCGCACCAAGCTTTCTATACTACTTTGAAAAATCTTTAAGCTTTAATCCATCATGGATTGAACCTAAAGGGGAGGGGCCCATAATATTCTTGAGGATGCAACATTAAAAGAATTGGCCTATGGTCCAATCCGCTACATGCAAGGGTTTGAGAAGAAAATGGGAACTATTGGTCCAAAAAAATACTTGATCACTGATTCTGAGAATTGTTGCAAGCCTTGGCTATTGATTGATCACAACAAAGAGCCATGTAGTTAAAATATGCATTAGCTCTAGTAAGGACGAATTTTTAATTCCAAATTTTCTGTGCACACTTCCTCTTTCATGTGAGGGTTGATTGTATCCATGCCCAATCTTCTCACCCACAAGGCTTTACATCCCTTCACTCACAACGGCAATATTCACCCCGACCTAATAGACTTAACACACTTAAAATATTATCATATTAATAAAAAAACATGGAGATTAGACAGAAAAATAGCAGAGGATATTTTCACGATCCATTCACATTCAAATCTATACAAATTTGGCTCGATTACACCTTTTTATGGGATTTATCTTCCCTCGCCACTCTTATGCCCACATGATTACAATAACTTTATGCAAATAGGTATGATACCATAATTATTTTTAGATCCTAAACTATCTCCTAAGATCTCCATTGACTCATCCCAAAAATATCCCATATCCTAAAAATCATCTAACTCCTTACCAAATCTCTCCAAATAGAGCATACATGTGGATGAGGAAATTATTCCTCATTTCCTAGCTAAAATTCAATTTAGAATAGAAAACCAATCTCCTATATTTAATTTCAATAATTTGCCTTAAATTAAATTAAGGGAACCCACTCCCTTTAGTAAATGTGGTAAGACCTCCTAGGTCTTGTTGACTTGAATAAATGCTCTTGCATCATAACTATATATTTTTACATGTCTTGGCCTCAAGAATATTCCTTAGTCTAATGGATTAGAGTGAATCCAAAGAGAAAATTTTCAAACATACTTGCTAATGGCTGCAAATGGGATGACACCGTGCCCAAATCCAATCATTTCCATTGTCATTCTGTTGTTCATATGGAGACATCAAATAAAGTGTATTTACCTACTCCTACCACCCATTATTGAAGAGGGAGTAGCAAATAATCGATTTCTAATTAAGGGCAACCAATTATTCCATTAGTTCGTATGTTTGCTTGCTTCTTCTTTCCTGGGATCTAAGTCAGTTATGACTACACCAAGGGAATTGCTGATAATAGAAGTCTCCAAATTTTAGAGCCCCTTATATTAAGGATGGAACATTCCAAGCATGGTTTCCCCTCACGTTCAAAATATTTTTTATGAATCACTTGCTTCCACCAATAATTTTGTTCTGTAATAAGTTTCCACAAGGGATTTGCTTCTAGAGTTAGATTCATTAGGGGATAATCTATGATTCATAGCCCACCATGAATATTTGGAGTTCTCACTACTGACCAATTAACTAGATGGAATATTTTAGAGTTTGATTTTCCACCTTCCCACATAATTTCCTATTTCTTAAGCCATTACTAGATGGACCCTAGTTGAATAAAGAAGGGAAAATAATTGGAATAGGGGAAGAGTTGATTGAACTAATTTTAACGAAACACAACGCCCTACCAAATTTAACCATTGTCCTCCCCACTATGACATTTTCACTTTAAAGTTAGAAAGTAGAGGAAGCTAGTATTGATGAGGGAATGCTTTAAGATTTATAGCTATTCCCAAACATTTAATTTTAGTATAGGCTTAAATGATTGGAAACTTGAGAGTTTGAAGAAACAAACCTTGAATCAACCTGTCAGTAGCCCAAGTATAAAGTTGAATTTTCTATGTGTTTATAAGACCTCCAAAAGTAATGATAATTTTTTTTAATACTAAATTGAATGTGGATGCAATAAGAACTAAAGCTCACCTTAACAGTAGAGTATCGTCAAAAAATTAAGAGTGATTTATATTTTGATCCCTCTCATATAATATACCTGGGAGAGATCCCACTTTTCTTTCATACTCTAATTTTATACTCAAGGAATCTGCCACAATGATGTATAATATAGGGGAAAGAGGGCATCCCTGTCTTAAACCCCTAGAGACTTTGAAAAACTAGTAGATATTCAATTTACTAGGCAGGAAATCCAAGGGCTTTCAATACAGGTAGTTATAAATGTTATAAACCTGTTCTCATACCCAAATGTTTTAAGAACTACAAAAAAATGATGTTTTACCTTGTCATATGCATCGACCATATCCAATTTAATTATCATTCCATTCCTCCCTACTTTTGCTAGTGTATAGCTTCTTGAACCAGTATTATGTTGTCACTTTTTGTCTTTTTCCAACAAATCCTCCTTGGTTTTCAAAAATCTTCTTCACAAGAAAATATTTTAGGCATGTAGCTATTATTTTGTAGGAAACGTTGCATGGAGAGATAAGGAAAATATTGGAAAATAAGATGGATTTACCTTATCAAACACTAGTGCCTAAAAGGTCAAAGGAAGAATTGATTTCTCCTCCTATTTTGGAAAAAGGCTGCACACAATCAATGATTCTATAAAGATGAAAATTTATTATGTGCCAACACTTTTGATAAAAGTTGGTTGAAAATCCATCTCGCCCAAGCGCCTTATATAGTTCAAAGGAACAAATCATTTTCCAAATTTCCTCCTCAGTGACTAAACACATCAATATTGAGTTTTCTTCCTTTGAAACAATCTACATGATATGTTCTAGCATTCACGTATACGACCTTGGGTAGTATTATTCCCTATTCTACATATAGTTTCCAAAAGTGATTGAGGGTTGTCTCTTTAATTTTTTCATATGAACATATAGTCTCCCCATTTACCATAATTCGTTTCACATTGTTTCTCCATAATATCATCTTGGCTTGGTTGTGAAAGAACTTGGTATTTTTGTCTCTGAAACTGAGTCACGGGCTTCTAGATTTTAGTGTTCATAGTTCCTCTAAAACGCTTAAGGTTTTTTGGAGTAAATTAAATTCCTAGTTTTCTTCTTGTAATATTTCCTATGTGGTTGTTTCATGTTCCATCCTCCGGTGTATCTCGTTTAATTTGGATTTATGAAATATTACATCTTTATCACGAGCAATATATCCTTTCTTAACCCATAATTTAAAAGTCAAATTAATTTCCTTGATTTATTGTTCCCATTGAATGAACATTGGAGATCCAATTACCCATTTGCACCAAGCTTTAGATACTACTTTGAAAAACATTTAAGATTTAATCCATTGTGGATTGAACCTAACGGGGAGGGACCCATAATATTCTTGAGGATGAAACATTAAAAGAATTGACCTATGGTCCAATATGCTACATGCAAGGGTTTGAGAAGAAAAGGAGAACCATTGCTCCAAAAAATTACTGCCAACCAAATACCTATCCAACGTTGCCGCAATGTGCCCAAGTCCCATTCCTTTATTATTTGATTTATATTCATTTTTACTAGGCTTAATATCTATTAAGTCCCAAAGGGAGATAAAATCCTATATACACTCTCTGATGGGGTCCCAAACAAGACTTCCTCCAACTATATTTATTTTTACTAGGCTTGATATCTATTAAGTCCATTAAGGAAATAAAATATTCCATGTTAACCCATTTTTTTCTCTTGGAGGAGGAGGATTTGGGATTTTTCTTGTTTTTCTAAGATTCAAATTTTTGAGATTTTCTTTTTACTTCTAAGCCCCCTATAGTTCTAAAAGTCCGATTTAATAATTTACTTATGGATTTCGAGACTCCCCCTTAAGAAGTAGTTGAACCACTTTGCTTCCTTGTGGTTCATTGGCCTCTAATTAAAATACATTCAATAGTTGGCTTAGTTTCCATTTCCCTATATTTGTTTGCTTTTTCATTCGAAATGCCTTTGTTGGTTTTCATTCCTACTTTTTGGGCAGCTCTTCCACAACCTATTTATTTTTTATTCTCTCCTTTTAATCTTTCATATCTTGGTCCAAAGAAGAGGGACCCTAGAGGATTTTTAAAAGATGTGGGAGATAGGTAGATCTCCTCATATTTTGATTCAAGAACCTTCTTGTTCATATTTTAGGTCAACACCTCTTCTAGTGGAGGAATTTCTTTTGACGATACCAAATCTTTCCTTTTTCTTCAAAGCTTAAAGGGCTTTGTTGACTGTGTTGGAAATCCGTCAACCAAAGGAGTCTTCCCAATGAAAATTACCAATTAGACTTCACACGATTTAGTATAGGATCCCTTCCATAAATAAAGCCCAGTTAGTAGATTTTTGGCTTCTGTGATCCATCAATAAATTCTGAAGAAATCTTTCGGTAATAATCACATTATCATGAATAAAGTCGACGCGTTTCGAACCAACCAGTGTGGTTCATCATGATGAACCACACTGGTTGGTTCGAAACGCGTCGACTTTATTCATGATAATGTGATTATTACCGAAAGATTTCTTCAGAATTTAAAGCCCAGTTGTCGTATGTTCTTAAAGACATGCCTTGGCTACAATGTTCAACACAAGAGAGTAATGCACATGTGTAATATTCCCAATTTAGCTTTTAGCTGATTAGAATATTAAATTTTTTCTTCCTTAATTAATAGATGAATAAGAGGGTAGAGGGACCCATAAATCCCTTTAGTAGGAATAAAACCACTTCTTAATGTGAATGTGGATCAATGCATCTAGATGAGGTCAAGATGAATAAACCACTTCTTGGTGTGAATGTGGGTCAATGCATGTGGATGGGGTCAATTTGACCAAATCAACAACAGAGTTATGGAGGTAGTGGAGATAGTGGAGGACAATGCATTCATAATGGGAGGAAGTCTCCATGAGAGTAGCATCACTATTGAGTGAGGCCAAAGGGGAGGAGGCTCACAAAGCATATAAGGTAGGGGATGACAACCATAGAAGGCATTATGAATATTTTTTACATTTGGTATTTTATGACTTTCTGCGTGCTTCAGCTGTTTAGCAGAGTCTATTGTACTGTTTAGCACAAGGGTGTTTTCGAGCGGAAATCCCACCCTCATCCTCAGGGGAATTTGAGTGCCCACTTAGGAGAGGTTCCCTTGAGATTAATTCCACTATCCGGCATTAGGCCAAGCTTCATCCATCATCAGCAGTGCAGTCTCCTTCAGGAACTGCATTATTTTGCAGGGCAGTTGTAGTGGAGGGTCAAGTACCCAAGTTTTTGAGCTTGTTTTCCAGTGAGGGGAGCCCTTCATCCAGAGGATCAATAGGGAGGAGTATCAACCATTTTCACATCATACCAGCCACCTCCCAGCATTTACTCAGTTGCAGTGCGTTATTCATCCCTAGGGATGCAATTTTCCATCTTGAATATTTCAAGAAACACTTTCTGGGTTATCTTGGAATTGTGCTAGAGAGCCTAGATCTTTGATCCCAACATTTTCTGAGCACTATATCAGTAGATCCATGTATTCTTAGTTTCCAGATGTAGTTATTCTCAATAGGATTTTGCAGTCATGGCCTTTCGACATTTTGTGTAGCAGCAGCGTTTCATGTATTAATGTATTGGGTCATTTTAGGCTTGTTTGCCTACCTTGAGTGTCTTTTTCCTCAAGATATTGTACTTCATTTATGCTATCAGCTATAATAAAATGGCTCAATGATCTACTCATGTTTTGATCTATTGATATTTACTACATTTTCCAGATTTATGTTCAATATTCCTATTTTTTAAGTTTGGAATATTACAGTGGCATCAGAACTCATAGACTTGGCTCAGTGTGTGGAACAACCGGTTTATGACATCCGAAGATAGAGAATACATTACGGACTGAACAAGGAGATACAAAAACTAAGAACGCAAAAATCCGTTGAAATAAAAAGTGACGATTTTACATTAGATGTTTCGGGAAAATGAATATGAATCTCGAACAAACCAATTCTGTTTCCCAAGGAGAAATTTTTCCAAATTCGGTCTGGATTGAGAGAAACGGAAGGTTCCCTGAGAGATACAAAAATAGAAAATGGAGAAATTCGTTGGGATAAAAAGTGACAGTTTTGCGTTAGCTGTTTCAGGCAAATGAAGACGAATCTCAAAAATATGAGACATGGGTTTTTTTCAGAACAGATCAATTCTATTTCCCATTGAGTAGATTTTCAAATTCAATCTAGATTGAGAGAAACGAAAGGTTATATGAAGACAATTTTCTGAGATTTGTTGTGGTGGCCATTTTCTTCCAATTGCAATACGAGATTAACCTTGTTTCCGAGTACACATTCAGAAAAGAAAACTATGTTCCAGTGGAGGAGGATAAAGGAAGTCTCCAATGGTAGAAGAAGGTTATGGGAAGGAGTTTTTCAATCTCCTCCTCAGAACTATGCATGGTCTCGCTAGAGAGATCAAGGTGATGAGAGTAGTGAAATGAAGGGAAACACCAAGAGGGTTGCAAAATGTAGAAAGTTCTGGTACTTCAAATCACTGGTATGAGCAACCGACAGTGCAGCAAGATTCACAACGCTCCACTATGCCTACCTTCCTATTAGTAGGAAATGAGGCTCGAGGACCACAAGAGCAGGAGGCTCTCAGTGACTATTTTTTAGAATATGAATCTTAGTCTCAAAGATTCAAAGAACATTTGACTTTCCAGGAATTTTGCCAAATTAAGGATAACCGAAGACCTCACAGCTATAACAAAGGAAGAGGGTACACATAGGGCAATGACCTGCAACGTACCATGGGTATACTTTTACTACCTACTTTTGATGGGTCATTAAAGAGTAGGACAAAGACTTGGGAGGAGAAAACTAAGCATACACTCGTTGATGAGACACCACCCATTGTTGAGGTATCCATTGATGGGGTATCTAGGGTCGTCACCAATTTCTATGATGATAACAATGCATCACAGGTTGATGAGGTGTTGGGAGACTACTCCACCATTTTTTTGGAGCCAATAGGCAGAGATCCCTCTAGGTTTATGGAAGAATTTTCGGATGAAAATCATATGCAGTTGACTAGTGAGCATGCCTTGCATATTGGATTATCTATGGGGGAGGTTTTGCAGCCATCCTTTGGGCTAGCCCTCAAGGAGGCGCTAGGAGATACAAAGGTATTGGACGATGGTCACACATAATAGTTCCATCAGTTTCAGGTCAACCTTCTAGCTTTGACGGTGAAGGCCACATAAATACGAGAGGCTATCCTACGACAGAATGAGGAGCTAAAGGGCATGAGAGTGGTTTGTGTCGAGTCATCGGCAAAGTTGGACCACATTGATGAACGGTTGAATTCCCTAATGGTGCAATTAGAGGGCACATTGGAGTGTTAGAGAACCCCCCTTCAGGCATACATCGACAGGGTGCAACACTCGCACGATGGAGGGACTATTATATGTGTGGGGTTTCTTAGCATACCGACCATGCATGGGGTCACAGAGCAGTGAAGTCATTATCAATGGCATATGAGGAGTCAATTTTCTCTGATCCTTTAGAGCAGATGGGGAGATGTAGCCCACCTCATGGGGGGTTTACTAGTAGAGTGGTGGATCTTTTAACCCATGCAGGATACATGACAGTACAAGATGGTATATCCGTAACCGACGGTATCCAGTGGTGTATAGGGGCAGGTCACAACATACGGTGGCATTATTAGGAGTGTAGATACACTTGGTGGTATGGAGTGACCGCTGATACGACGCAACAGGCACTTGGAGCGTTACCTCCAAGGGGACTTATGGACAAGGGAATTAGGTGTACCCTGGGATGCAACTCACCTAGGATTGATGAGGATAGTGTTGAGAATCTAGAGACACCATGTTTAGCAGTGACAGGGCTATGAGGGTGCTATCGACAGATCCAAGGCAGAGGGAGGCCTGATCACTCATGCTTGAGTGATGCAGATGATGTGGCAGAGGTAGAGCAGAGGGAAATTCCTTCAGTATGTCATGACGAGGAATCATCTTCAAATGAGTCCATGGGGTCAAATAAGGATGCTTCTGGGGAGCATGAGCAGTCATGTGGAGTTGATGATAGCAGGCCAGATTTGTCTTCTAGCATGCAACATGAGTAGTCATAGGACTCGATGAGAGACATTTAAAATGATGAGTCACTTGTGATGATTCATCCTGAGAAACATATGGTGGAGCATCGGGCAATTGAGAAGAATGTTATGCACATCGTGCGTGATAGTCCTTTGGGGGAGAGCCAGATGGAGGCTCACAGTGAGCTAGTGCTAGATATGCGGCTAACCTTGGGGTCAACCATGGAGGAGGAGCTGTTGGAGATGGTGGTGCATCCATATTTGGGCCAACCCATTGATGAGGTGCCGATAGATGCATATACAGTACTTTTAGGTGGCAGCACTCTCCAGGAGTACATCGATAGGGCTTTCAGTATATCTTGCCCACTTGAGCGTATGATAGAGAGAGGGGCCTTCCCTTTGAGGTAGTTTTCATTGATAGGATGGATAGAGAAACATGAGTTGAGTGTGAGTTGGCGACCACACATCAGACCTGTTCTGTATGCAGATATCACCACATTGGGTTCTTTGACCGAGATAGACTGGTGGGAGATCACGAGTTGGTTTCCTAAGGATGGTATGATATTCTTAGATAGGTGCATAATAGAGTAGGGACCCGTAGACATGACAGGTACTACGATTTACAGTTGGCAGTGGGGCACATGTCGAAAAATCTTTAGCATTCCATCCCAAATTTAGGAGAGCAGGATCAACATTGGATTGAGTTGGGGGGGAGAGGTGATGAGTTGGTATGCAGTTGGTGGGGCAACTTATATAGTGAAATATAGGGCACAACAGGGGCCATGGAGCGTTGATGCATTTTGGTGGTATTCACCTCATGAGGCAGTAGCTATAGGCAGATGCAGTGCGCGGTTTGAGCTAGGGGACTTGGGTGATGATTGGACATGGTGGCATTGGGATCCAGGAGGATTGATTGATGACATGTATGGTGAGAGATCCATTTGGGATCCCGAAATTGAGGGGTCTGTTCCAGGTAGCCTGACACAGGGGCATAGCCGCATTGAGGGGTTTGGATGGGATCCGGGCACTTGTCACAGTTGCATGGGGTCAACAGGGTGGCCCACATATTTGCAGTTGCTTGAGGACAAGCAACATTTTGGTGGGGAGGATTATAATATTCCTAATTTAGATTTTAACTAATTAGAATATTAAATTTTTTCTTCCTTAATTAATAGATGAATAAGAGGGTAGAGGGACCCATAAATCCCTTTAGTAGGAATAAAACCACTTCTTAATGTGAATGTGGATCAATGCATCTAGATGGGGTCAAGATGAATAAACCACTTCTTGGTGTGAATGTGGGTCAATGCATGTGGATGGGGTCAATTTGACCAAATCAACAACAGAGTTACGGAGGTAGTGGAGATAGTGGAGGACAGTGCAGTCATAATGGGAGGAAGTCTCCATGAGAGTAGCATCATTATTGAGTGGGGCCAAGGGGGAGGAGGCTCACAAAGCATATAAGGAAGGGGATGATAGTGATATAAGGCATTCAGGTCAGTTGTAGGTCAGTTGCAATGGAGGGTCAAGTACCTAAGTTTTTGAGCTTTTTTTCCAGTGAGGGGAGAAACCCTTCATTCGGAGGATCAGTAGGGAGGAGTATCAGCCATTTTCACATCATACCAGTGACCTCCCAGCAATTACTCAGTTATAGTGCGTTATTCAGCCCTAGGGATGCAATTTCTCATCTTGAATATTTCAAGAAACTCTTTCTGGGTTATCTTGGAATTGTGCTAGAGAGCCTAGATCTCTGATCCCATCATTTTCTGAGCCCTATATTAGTATATCCATGTATTATTAGTTTCCAACTACAGTTATTCTCAATAGTACTGCACATTCATGGCCTTCGACATTTTTTGTAGCAACAATGTTTCATGTATTGATGTATTGGGTCATTTCAGGCTTGTTTTCCTAGCTTGAGTGTCTTTTCCCTCAAGATATTGTACTTCATTTATGCTATTATCTAGAATGAAATGGTTCAATGATCTGCTCATGTTTTGATGTATTGATATTTACTGCAATTTCTAGATTTATGTTCAATATTCTTGTTTTTCAAGTTTTGGAATATTACAACATGTACTTTCATATGAATAAGTGAGTATGCCTTTTGGAATGTTTAGCTGCATAATGTATCAAGGTTCTTCCACCAAAAGGGGAAATAAAAGTGAGCCTTTAGAATACAAGTAATAATATTAATCTAGTAAAGACACATGAGCATCTACATATCAACAAATCATTGGGCAACTAGCGAAATAGTTCACATAGAAGCAATGATTGTTAAAACACATACAACACACCTTCAATAAGATAAGTACCAAATCCACTGAAATAGTTCAATTTCCTTAGTATAGATGAAAATGACTTACATCACAAAAATTCAAAGAATAGTCTTACAATATTTATGACATATGCATGAAAGTGTGTTGGCTTAATGAGCTTCGAAATCACACAAAATTTCCAAGATACATTAGTACATTGAACACCACCAGCCCCAATAGTGGAGCGTTAGAACAACCACTTGCTCCTCCAATAGAAATATCTTCCTCTCTAACGCTTGGTAGGAGGATCCAAGGTAAAAATTCCTTTACATGAGCGATGAGGGTGTATATATACCAAATGGGGTGATCATTCACCTCCCTTGTGGCTCTTGGAATTCCCTCATGACTGTTTTACTTCTCTGTGACTCTTTGACTCCTTCATGACCTTTCACATTCTATAGATGACTCTTGGACTTCCACTTTACATTATATTTTTCCAATATTGAATTTACATAATCCACAAGTGATGCGGAAAATGATGAATCGTGAAAAGACATGAAATGAAACTAATGGCATGGAATGCATGATGATGTGGCAATGTCAGGTCATTCTTTGTTGTTGCTTTCTTGTGTCTCCTGAAACATGTAAAATGTTCTGCTTCTTCCTCCTCCATAAGGCTTTAAGGTAGGGAGTCTTCAATGTGAGCTTGATTTCTAGCTGTTGTTGCAATTTGGTGTCCATTTGTCTTTCATGATTGATCCACTTGTCTTTACAGCTACAAAGGTGTCTTTTAATAGAGTCTCCTTCTTCATCTCCTTCATCATCATTCTGTCATAACATGCTTCATGAAAACCACCGACTAAGCTGAATCAGAGTGATAAGCTGGGAGACAGGTTCAAGAATTAAGCAGTTGAGTAGCTGAGGAGGTCAAGGGCTAGGATTGATCCTTGAGACTGCATAGTGCGTAGTTCAAGAAATTTAGGGCAAGTAATCTGTGCAGTTGAGGGCCTTAAGGGGTCAAGTTGAGGGGTTTGGGCTTGAATATGTCCACTGCACAGTTCGAGAGGGACAAAGGCGAAAGGATTGTGCGGTTTCATAGCTCAAGAGGTGAAGGGCTAGGATTGAGCCTTGAGACTGAGAAATGTGTAGTTCAGGAAGGCCATGGAAAGATAACTGTATAGTTTAGGTGCTCAATGTTTCAAGTTTGAGGCTTGAGCCTTGAGGTTTACCACTTTCTAGTTTTCGAGGGGTAGAGGCCTAGGGGTTGCATAGTTCAAGGGCTAAATTTTTAGGCTTGATGCTTGAGACTTTGTAGTGTGAAGAGGAGACTAACAGAAGGTAGGGAATGCGCAGTTATGGAGCTCAAGGGTTGGGACTGAGAACTAAGACTATGCAGTGCGCAGTTCTGGAAGTCAGAGACTAGGCATTGTGTAATTCCAAGAGGAAAGGTTGAAGCTTGAGGACTAGGACTGCGCAATGCACTATTCAAGAAATATGAGTGAGGTAAAGTTGATTAGGAAGTAATTGTTTTTAGAATTGGCTAAGTTTGGGATCAGTGAGAAAAAAATGAACAAAATTAAAACTTGAACATGATCACACACTTAGAACACGTGAACAACATACTTCCCTCAATGTGACGACTCTCCCCAAGTGCGACACAAAAGTTACACTTTGTGACGACGGTGAAAATACTTATGCAACAGTGCTTGAAACTTTGAGAATGAGTGCGATACATGTCTACATGATAATAATGACTCATTAGCACCAAGTTTACCCTTTGAAACATAACAAAACCACATATGTGCGATGGGAATTTTTTTTTTGAGATTGCAACAAGATGATGAGCTTAGTGGAAAGGAATCGCCTTCACTAAGTGGGCTCGCAGGCTATTTTTGGCGCAAAGTCTATTTTTAGACATATGGATCATGTTATATGAGTTGCAGGATGCTATTTGTGGATGGTTGGTCAAGTCGGAAAAAATAGATGGACTTCTATTTTTAGACATATTGGGCGGAATCTATTTTTAGATTGCCAGTCTAAAAATAGATATGTCGAATATTATTAGCTCTTAATAATATTTGGACTATAAACATTATCTTATTCTCTTGGAGCACTTCGGTTAAGTGCACAGATGTGGCACAGGAGCTGACAGAAGGAATTACGCTATTCCTAAGGGTTAAGTGGAGCTATTGCATGGATACTTCAGTTAGAACTCATGTGACAGAGTTTGGTGGAGTTGATTGAGGAGTTAATGGAGTTGTGTTCAGTTTAACTAATCTAAACATAGTTGAGCTATTTGTATCTAGTTTAACTGATTGATAAAATTAGTGAGAGTGGTGTGAATTAATTATTAATTAATTCACTAATTATAAACTCATTAATCAACTAAAGAATGCATCAGTTAACTTTAGTGCATGGACAGTTTCAGTGGAGACCAGTGCAGAAATAGGTGAAAGAGGAGGTTAACTATCAGTTGTGACTATACAGTTGCTATTTGCAACACACAGATAGGTGGAGAAGCCCATGAGGATTGCGCAGTACAAGCCAGGTGGTTTATCTATTTAATGAAGCCATCCCATAGCATTGAAAACGCAATAGAGGCTAGCTATCAAGTGGAAAATGATTGGAGCATGTGTTTTGCTAGATCTAGCTTGATAGTGTGTAGCAATTGAGGGTGTGCATGAGAGCTTGTGAGGAGCTTTTGTACTATGATTGTTACATGATCTCCATGACATATAATATACAGATAGTTGGGGTTTTCAGCTTTAAGCTTTCCAATTAAATACTGTGTTCATATGTGTGATTGTTTGTGGTTTTAATGTATGCATGCAATTGATTTTATTTCCGCATGTGATGATCAATGGTAGAAGAGATTTTGTATTATGCATGAAGCTAAAATAGTGTGTGATCAGGAGAATCTCGGTGAATAATATATCATTTATTCAAATTTCTACATGGTATCAGAGCATTATTGATCATTGGAGCAATTGCAAAACATTGAAGCGATTGAGTTTTGTGCTGGTGGAATTCGAATTTGCAGCAGTGTTTTCTTGGTGTCGAAGTTGAGATGTCTTTCAACGGATTGCGATTGGAGTATGCCCTTGAGGGTAGCTCGAATTATATTGCATGGAAGGACAGGATGGAGGAAGTGTTAGATGACAATGGGTTGAAGGAGTTCATAGATGCTAAAATCCCAAAGCCTACTAATAACAATGCTGTCGTACGTGAGGCATGGCAAAAGAAGACAACAAAGTGTCGAAGGATTCTGTTGGAGGGCACGAAGGATCACATAGTGTCCAGCCTTCATGGTAAGGCTTCTCCATTATTAATGTGGAAAGCCTTGACAGATTTATTCCAAAGCAAGAGCGACCAGAGGAAGTTGGCGCTCAAGGATAAACTCAGGAACATAAAAATGGAGAAAGGCGACAGTATGCCCAAGTACCTCACGAAGTTCATCCAATGCAGGGATGAGCTGGGAAGTGTGGGGGTTACTGTTGATGACGAGGACTTGGTGATCTTGGCTCTCCTTGGGCTTCCGAAGAGTTGGCATTCCTATCAGGACTCTGTCAATGGTCGGGAGAAATTGCCAGGATGGGAGCGACTTTGGTCGGATCTTGTGCAAGAGGAGATGTAGAAATTTTCTGAATAATGAGTGTTTATCCACCAAGATTAACCTGGTCACACATCAATTCGAATTGCATGCATAACACATAATCTCTTCTACAATTAATTGTCACATGCGGAAAGAAAAGAAGCGACAGAACATCAATTCATCACACACATTTAACACAGTATGTACGGGAAAGATTATGGCTAGAAAGCCATATAAGTATCATATAAATGGATGAGAACATGTAACTTTACACAATAAAATACTCCTCACAAGTACTCAGTACTGTCTCCACAAGGCACACACGAAACTAGCTCAGTTTTGAACAAGTCGTGGGTTCAAAACTCCTCCACTAGCTGCCTGCCTCTACTGCGCAATCCAAAGTGTGAATGTAGCTGAACCAAGTTAGAATTAACCTTGATTGAATAGCGCAATCATCATTGGCATACTCATCCCACTGATTGTGCAAATATCATGCACAACTAATGTACAACTGTTGTCGATCTCACCCTTTCATCTACCTCTTCCACTGGTCTTTCACTGAACTGTCCATGCACTGACTTAACTGATGTGTTATTTAGTTGAATAATGAGTTAATAATTAGTGAATTAAATAATATTTAATTCACCCAACTCATCTCTAGTGTAATCACCAGTTAAACTGATCACAACTAGTTCAACTAGTCTCAACCTCATCAACTCCTCAATCAACTCCACCGAACTCCGCCACTTGAGCTCTAACTGAAGTCAACCATGCATTAGCTCACCAAACCCATGGGAATAGTGTAAATCCTCATGTCAGCTGCATGCCCCACCTCTGGGGGTCAAACTGAAGTGCTCCAAGATAGTAAACTGAAGTTTAGAGTCCAAATATTATTAAGGGTAAATAATATTCGACTGTTCTATTTTTAGACAGGTAGTTTAAAAATAGACTTCGACCTATATGTCTAAAAATAGAGGTCCATCTATTTTTACCAACATGACCAATCCTCCAAGAATAGCATCCTGCAACTCCCAGTCCATGATCCATATGTCTAAAAATAGACATAGTCTAAAAATAGACTTTGCGCCAAAAATAGCCTGCAGGCCCACCTAGTGAAGGCGACTTCATTTCACTAGGCTCCATCATCTTGCTGCATTTTCAACACTCCCTCTCAGCAAGATATGGATTATCTGAAACCCCTATCCTGCCTCTGTGGAACTCGAATTTTCTCCTGGTGAGCGCCTTCGTCAGAATGTCAGCATCCTGATCCTCCGTGGGAATATATGAGAGCAGCATGATCCTCCGCTGAACACAGTCTCTGATATGATGGTACCTAATGTCGATGTGCTTGGATCTATCATGAAATAAAGGATTAGCCGAGAGCTTAATGCAGCTCTGGTTATCACAGTAAATCACAGTAGGCTCCAAATGCGACCCAAACAATTCGACGAGGATCTTCCTCATCCATATAGCCTCGCATGCAGCCAAACTAGCTGCCATGTACTCGGTCTCTACTGAACTGAGTGCCACGGATCTCTGCTTCCTGCTGTACCAGGAAACTGTTGTCGATCCAATGCTAAAGATACCTCCAGATGTGCTCTTCCAGTCCGTTGGGCTCCCTGCCCAATCTGCATCCGTGAAGCCAGAAGGCTTCACACCATCCTCATGTCTGTACCAAAGTCCATATCCCGATGTGCCACTGAGATAACGCAATACATGCTTGCCCGCCTTCCAGTAGAGCTTGGTTGGCTTAACCATAACTTGCGAAAGCTATTTAACTGCATAGCATATATCGGGTCGTGTATTGACCAGATACATCAATGACCCCACCAACTGTCGATAGACAGTGGCATCCACTACCTCCGCTGAAGTAGCATCCTCCTTCCTCCAACCTCCAGGAAGAGGAGTGTCAACAGGCTTGCAGCCATGCATGTTGAACCTCTCCAGAATCTCCCGAGCATACTTGCTCTGAGAAACAAACAATCCACCACTGCGCTGCCAAATCTCCAATCCCAGGAAATAATGAAGGAGGCCCAAGTCCTTCATCTCAAACTCTCGTGCAAGATCCTCCTTGCATGAAAGTATCAACAGCTCATCACCCGTCAAAATCAAATCATCTACATACAGTACTATGATCAGCAGCTTCCCCTCCACCACAATCTGGTACAGCTTAGGATCCGCCTCACTCTTGGAGAATCCAAGCCCTGTGAAATAACTGTCTATCTGTGTGTACCAAGCACGAGGTGCTTGCTTCAGCCCATACAGTGCTCTCTTGATTCTGCACACATGCGACTCACTGTTGAAGATCTAGAAACCTTCGGGATGCTCTATTTACACCTCCTCCTCAATTTCTTCGTTGAGGAACGCAGTCTTCACATCCATCTGATGGATGTGCCATCCCATCTGTGCTGAGAGAGCTAGGATCGTCCGTATGGAAGAGTACCTTGCGACAGGTGCAAATTTCTCCTCATAATCGATCCCCTCTATTTGAGAAAAGCCTCGGGCAACAAATCTTGCCTTGTACTTTTCCACACTCCCGTCAGTAACCTGCTTCACTTTGTAGATCCATCTCGAACCTACCACTGATTTCCCCTTCGGTCTTGGGACAATCTCCCATGCACTGTTTCTGACGATCGAATCATACTCTTCGATCATGGCGTCTACCCATGCGGGCTCCTCCACAGCTTCCTCGAAAGAGGATGGCTCTGTCACGACACATTGACTCATAAGAGCCATGTATCCAGTGTACCGATCCGGTGACTGTCTCTGTCTGCGCTGTGCTATAGGTGGTCCTACAACCTTCTCTGCATCTTGGTCGCTCAGCTTCTGTAGTGCGCTTGCGCCCTCTGATGGTTGGTGCTGCATGAGTGGTTTCTTCCACTCCATGAATCTCATCTTGTGGCTGATCCACATCCTGAGACTCATCCTTAGGAGCTAACAGCTCCTCATCTGCATGCAAGTGTGGCTCCCTCTCAAGCGAACACTGCATGGCTTTCTCCTCCTGAAATTTGATATCCTGTCGCACAACAGTCTTGCGACTGTCTGGCACATACACCCGATAGTTGTGGGGCGTATCAGTGTACCCCACAAATATTCCAACCTCTGCGGTTGGATCCAACTTCTTTCTGGCATCCTTCGTCACATGCATGTAGACAGGAGAACCTAAAATCCGCAAATGGGAAATGTCAGGCCTCTTGCCAGAATAAGCCTCCTCCGGTGTACTCATGCCAAGAATCTTGTGAGGACAACGGTTCTGCACATATACTGTTGTATTGCATGCCTCAGCCCACAAATGAAGGGGTAGGCCCTGATCATGCAACATCGCCCGTGCAGCACCCACAATAGTTATGTTCTTCCGCTCGGCCACCCCATTCTGCTGTGGGTTATGGGGTGCGATGAGCTCTCTTCGAATCCCTTCTACGCTGCAAAAGTCCTTGAATTCAGCAGAGATGAATTCACCACCATTGTCACTCCTAAGAGCCTTCACCTTCTTCCCCGATTCCTTCTCGACCAGTGCTTTAAACTCACAGAACTTAGCGAATGTATCGCTCTTCTTCTGCATGAAGAAGATCCAACACTTTCGAGAGAAATCATCAACAAAGATCACGTAGTACTTGTGCTTTGTTGTCGAAGCTACTGAGAAGGGACCACACACGTCTGTGTGAACTCTCTCAAGGATCGTCGTGGCGTGACTATCCTTTTCGTGAAAGGTGGCTTTCACAAACTTCCCCAAAGTACACCCCTTGCACTGATCTGACTGCGCAAGGGTGCCCTTAGGAAGCCCAGTAGAAATTTGTTGCAGGATCTTCAAAGCTCCATGGTGAAGGTGGCCCAATCTCCGGTGCCACAGTTCGCCCTCATCATCTCGGGTCACCACTTCTCCCGCTTTGCATGCCATTGTTGCGTAGCCATATACTTGCAACTGATAAAGGTTCTTGACTCAAACCCCTATCTTTCGGGTCTCTCCAGTAGTCTTACTGCGCAGGAAATCTTTTCCTTCACTGAAGACCACATCATACCCCTTGTCTTCCAACATCGCCACAGAGATCAAGTTTTTCTTCAATCCGGGCAAATGCATCACATCCTTCAATACGAAGGGTTTACCAGACTCCCTCTGAAAGGATATGGTACCGATACCGGTCGCACTGTATCTACCATCATCGCCCATCTCGATGTACACGCCCAGATCTTTGTCCTCCAGATCTGAAAACAAATCTCGATCTCCCGTCATGTGGAATGACGCACCACTGTCCAAGAACCACACTGATCCCATCACACTTGATACCAAGCATGCGATCAGTGAAAAATCTAACTCAAACTGCGAGGCCAAGGCCTCTCCATCTCCGGATCTAGCAGCTTGCTTGTTTTTCTTCTTCTTCGGACAATTTGTGGCCTAATGTTCGTGATCATGGCAGTGAAAACACTTCACCTTAGCCATGTCTTGCTTCTTGCCCTTTGCACCGGAATGAGAAGATTTCTTGATCTTCCCCTTCTTTTCTTTGGCAACCAAAGCGCAGTTTTCTTCATCATCTCCCTTTGATGAAGATCCGTCCCTGGTATTCCGCCGGATCTCCTCTTGCACAAGATCAGACCACAGTCTTTCCCATCCGGGAAATTTCTCCTGACCATTGACACTATCCTGATACGCATGCCAACTTATCGGAAGCCCCAGGAGAGCCAAGCTCACCAGTTCCTCATCATCTACAGTCACCCCCACACTTCCCAGCTCATCTTTGCATTGGGTGATCCTCGTGAGGTATTTAGGTATGATGTCTCCTTTCTCCATCTTGATGTTCCTGAGTCTATCTTTGAGCGCCAGCTTCCTTTGGTCGCTCTTGCTTTGGTATAGATCTGTCAAGGCTTTCCACATCAAATATGGAGAAGCCTTTCCATGCAGGCTGGACACTATGTGATCCTTTACGCCCTCCAACAGAATCCTTCGACATTTTGCTTGTTTCTTTTGCCAAGCTTCGACGACAGCAGCATCAGTAGAAGTAGGCTTTGGAATCTCTTTCTCCACGAATTCTAACAGCCCATTATCATCTAACACAGCCTCCATGCGGTCTTTCCATGCAACATAATTCGAACTGCCTTCCAAGGCATATTCTAGTCGCAATCCGTTGAAAGACATTTTCGCCGCGGCACCAAGAACACAAATCTGCAAATTCGAATTTCACCACCAGCTGATAACTCAACCGCTTCCATTCTACACTTGAGAACAAATTATTTCCAAATCAGAGATTGATTGCATAGGCATTTACCAGACCTTTCACTTTCATAGAAAGATGAATTCCGGAGGCTACCTGGCCCGTATGCAGACTCTGTCCGAGGAAATAAATTGCAATCACCGTAATAGATCTTCGACGATTAATATTGCTCTGATACCATGTATAAATTTGCTGAATAATGAATATTTATCCACCGAGATTAACCTAGTCACACATCAATTCAAATTGCATGCATAACACATAATCTCTTCTACAATTAATCGTCACATGCGGAAAAAAAGAAGCGACAGAACATCAATTCATCACACACATTTAACACAGTATGTACGGGGAAAGCTTATAGCTTAAAACCCCCAGCTATATGTATCATATAATGGATGAGAAACATGTAACTTTACACAATACAATACTCCTCACAAGTACTCAGTACTGTCTCGAAATGCTACACACAAACTAGCTCAGTTTTGAACAGGTTACGGGTTCAAAACTCCTCCACAAGTCTGCCTGCCTCTACTGCGCAATCCAAAGTGTGAAATGTAGCTGAACCAAGTTTGAATTCACCTTGATTGAACAGCGCAATCATCACTGGCACTCTCATCCCACTGATTGTGCAAATCTCATGCACAACTAATGTACAACTGCTGTCGATCTCACCCTTTCATCTACCTCTTCCACTTGTCTTCACTGAACTGTCCATGCACTGAGTTAACTGATGTGTTATTTAGTTGAATTATGAGTTAATAATCAGTGAATTAAATAATATTTAATTCACCCAACTCATCTCTAGTGTAATCGCCAGTTAAACTGATCACAACTAGTTCAACTAGTCTCAAACCCATCAATTCCTCAATCAACTCCACCGAACTCCGCCACTTGAGCTCTAACTGAAGTCAACCATGCATTAGCTCACCAAACTCATGGGAATAGCATAAATCCTCATGTCAGCTGCATGCCCCACCTCCGGGGGTCAAACTGAAGTGCTCCAAGAGAGTAAACGGAAGTTTAGAGTCCAAATATTATTAAGGGTAAATAATATTCGGCTGTTCTATTTTTAGATAGGCAGTATAAAAATAGACTTCGACCTATATGTCTAAAAATAGAGGTCCATCTATTTTTACCAACATGACCAATCCTCCAAGAATATCATACTGCAACTCCCAGTCCATGATCCATATGTCTAAAAATAGACTTTGCGCCAAAAATAGCCTGCGGGCCCACCTAGTGAAGGCGACTTCATTTCACTAGGCTCCATCATCTTGCTGCATTTTCAACAGGAGATAAGGCAGAGTACCGGGACAGATCATCATCAAAGAACTCTGATGAAGAGAATTGCACTTTGGTTGCCAAAGCAAAGAAGGGGAAGAGCAAGAAAGCTTCTCATTCTAGTGCGAAAGGCAAGAAGCAAGACGTGTCCAAGGTGAAGTGCTTTCACTGTCACCAACACGAACATTATGCCACAAATTGTCCGCAGAAGAAGAAAATAAGCAGGCTACTAGAACTACAGCTAGAGAGGCCTTAGCCTCGCAGTTTGAGTTGGATTTTTCGCTGATCGCATGCTTGGTCTCAAGTGTGATGGGTTCAGTATGGTTTCTGGACAGTGGTGCGTCTTTTCACATGACAGGAGATCGAGATTTGTTTACTGATCTGGATGAGAAAGATCTTGGAGTGCACATCGAGATGGGCGATGATGGTAGATACAGTGCGACCGGTATCGATACCATTTCCTTTGAGAGGGAGTTTGGTAAACCCTTCGTATTGAAGGAAGTGATGCATGTTCCAGGATTGAAGAAGAATCTGATCTCTGTGGCGATGTTAGAAGACAAGGGATATGATGTTGTCTTTAGCGAGGGAAAGGCTTTCTTGCGTAGTAAGGCAACTGGTGAGACCCGGAGGATAGGGGTTCGAGTTAAGAACCTTTATCAATTGCAGGTAGATGGCTGCGCAGCAATGGCAGGCAAGGCAGAAGGAGTGGTGAGCCGGGATGATGGCGAGTTGTGGCACCGGAGATTAGGCCACCTTCACCATGGAGCTTTGAAGATACTGCAGCAGATTTCTACTGGGCTTCCTAAAGGCACTCTTGCGCAGTCAGATCAGTGCAAGGGGTGTACCTTGGGAAAATTTGTGAAAGCCACCTTTCACGAGAAGGATAATCGCGCCACGATGATCCTTGAGAGAATTCACACAAACGTGTGTGGACCTTTCTCAGCAGTTTCAACAACAAAGCACAGGTATTATGTGATATTTGTTGATGATTTTTCTCGTAAGTGCTGGATCTTATTCATGCAGAAGAAGATCAAGACATACTCAAAGTTCTGTGAGTTCAAGGCACTGGTTGAGAAAGAATCGGGGAAGCAGGTGAAGGCTCTGAGGAGCGAAAATGGTGGTGAATTCATCTCTGGCGAATTCAAGGACTTTTGCAGTGCAGAAGAAATTCAAAGAGAGCTCATAGCATCTCATAACCCACAGCAGAACGGAGTTTCTGAGCGGAAGAACAGAACGATCGTGGGTGCTGCACGGGCGATGTTGCATGATCAGGGCCTACCCATTCACTTGTGGGCGGAGGCATGCAATACTGTAGTATATGTGCAGAACCGTTGTCCTCACAGGATACTTGGCATGAGTACACCCGAGGAGGCGTTTTCTGGTAAGAGGCCTGATATTTCCCATTTGAGAATTTTTGGTTCACTTGTTTACATTCATGTGACGAAGGATGCCAGGAAGAAGCTGGAGCCGACTGCGGAGGTTGGGATATTTGTGGGGTACACTGATATGCCCCACAACTATCGTGTGTATTTTCCAGACAGTCACAAGACTGTTGTGCGACGAGATATCAAATTTTAGGAGGAGAAAGCCATGAAGTGTTCGCTTGAGAGGGAGCCACACTTGCATGCAGATGAGGAGCTATTAGTTCCTAAGGATGAGCTTCAGGATGTGGATCAGCCACAAGAGGAAGTTCATGGAGTGGAAGAGACCACTCATGCAGCGCCAACCATTAGAGGGCGGAAGCGCACTACAGAAGCTGAGCGACTGGCTCAAGATGCAGAGAAGGTTGTAGGAGCACCTACATCACAGCGCAGACAGAGACAGTCACCTGACCGGTATACTGGATACATGGCTCTTATGAGAAAGTGTATCGTGATAGAGCCATCCTCTTTCGAGGAAGCTGTGGAGGATCCCGCATGGGTAGATGCCATGGTGGAAGAGTATGATTCGATTGTCAGAAACAGTGCATGGGAGATTGTCCCAAGGCCAGAAGGGAAATCAGTGGTGGGTTAGAGATGGATCTACAAAGTGAAGCAGGCGGCTGACGGGAGTGTGGAGAAGTACAAGGCAAGATTTGTTGCCCGAGGCTTCTCACAGATAGAGGGGATCGATTATGAGGAGACCTTTGCACTTGTCGCAAGGTATTCTTCCATACGGACGATCCTAGCTCTCTCAGCGCAGATGGGGTGGCACATCCATCAGATGGATGTGAAGACTGCGTTCCTCAACGGAGTCATTGAGGAGGAGGTGTACATAGAGCAGCCCGAAGGTTTCGAGATCTTCAGCAATGAGTCGCATGTGTGCAGACTCAAGAGAGCACTGTATGGGTTGAAACAAGCACCTCGTGCTTGGTACACACGGATAGACAGTTATTTCACCGGACTTGGATTCTCCAAGAGTGAGGCGGATCCTAACCTGTACCAGATTGTGGTGGAGGGGAAGTTGCTGATCATTGTACTGTATGTAGATGATCTGATTTTGACGGGTGATGATTTGTTGATACTTTCATGCAAGGAGGATCTTGCAAGAGAGTTTGAGATGAAGGACTTGGGCCTCCTTCATTATTTCCTGGGATTGGAAATTTGGCAGCGCAGTGATGGACTGTTTGTTTCTCAGGGTAAGTATGCCCGAGAAATATTGCAGAAGTTCAACATGCATGGCTGCAAGCCTGTTGACACTCCTCTTCCTGGTGGTCGGAGGAAGGAGGATGCTACTTCCTGCGGAGGTAGTGGATGCCACTGTTTATCGACAGTTGGTGGGGTCGCTTATGTATTTGGTCAATACACGACCCGACATATGCTATGTTGTTAACCAGCTTTCACAAGCTATGGTTAAGCCTACCAAGCTCTTCTGGAAGGCATGCAAGCATGTAGTGAGATATATCAGAGGCACATATCTTAGAGGCACATCGGGATATGGATTGTGGTACAAACAGTCGGATGAGGTGAGGCTATGTGGCTTCACGGATACAGATTGGGCAGGGAGCCCAACGGACAGAAAGAGCACATCTGGAGGGATTTTCAGTATCGGGTCGACAGCAGTTTCTTGGTACAGGAGGAAGCAGAGATCCGTGGCACTCAGTTCAGCAGAGGCCGAGTATATGGCAGCGAGTTTGGCTGCATGCGAGGCTATATGGATGAGGAAGATCCTGGTCGGATTGTTTGGTTCACACTTGGATCCTACTGTGATTTATTGTGATAATCAGAGTTGCATCAAACTCTCGGTTAATCCAGTATTTCATGATAGATCTAAACACATTGACATCCGGTATCATCATATCAGAGACTGTGTGCAACGGAAGATCATGTTACTTTCATACATTCCTACAGAGGATCATGATGCTGATATCTTGACGAAGGCGCTCACCAAGAGCAAATTCAAATACCACAGGGGCAGGATAGGGGTTGCAGATAATCCATATCTTGTTGAGAGGGAGTGTTGAGATTGCAACAAGATGACGAGCTTAGTGGAAAGGAGTCACCTTCACTAAGTGGGCCCGCAGGCTATTTTTGGTGCAAAGTCTATTTTTAGACTATGTCTATTTTTAGACATATGGATCATGTTCTATGAGTTGTAGGATGCTATTGTGGATGGTTGGTCAAGTCGGAAAAAATAGATGGACTTCTATTTTTAGACATACTGGGTGGAATCTATTTTTAGATTGCCAGTCTAAAAATAGATATGTCGAATATTATTAGCTCTTAATAATATTTGGACTCTAAACATTATCTTATTCTCTTGGAACACTTCAGTTAAGTGCACAGATGTGGCACAGGAGCTGACAGAAGGAATTATGCTATTCCTGAGGGTTAAGTGGAGCTATTGCATGGAGACTTCAGTTAGAACGCATGTGACAAAGTTTGGTGGAGTTGATTGAGGAATTTAGTGGAGTTGTATTCATTTTAACTAATCTAAACATAGTTGAGCTATTTGTATTCGGTTTAACTAATTGATACAATTAGTGAGAGTGGTGTGACTTAATTATTAATTAATTCACTAATTATAAACTTATAAATAAAATAAAGAATGCATCAGTTAACTTCAATGCATGGACAGTTTCAGTGGAGACCAGTGCAGAAATAGGTGAAAGAGCAGGTTAACTATCAGTTGTGACTATACTGTTGCTATTTGCAACACACAGATAGGTGGAGAAGCCCATGAGGATTGTGCAGTACAAGCCAGGTGGTTTATCTATTTAATGAAGCCATCCCATAGCATTGAAAACGCAATAGAGGCTGGCTATCAAGTGGCAAATGATTGGAGCATGTGTTTTGCTAGATCTAGCTTGATAGTGTGTAGCAATTGAGGGTGTGCATGAGAGCTTGTGAGGAGATTTTGTGCTATGATTGTTACATGATCTCCATGACATATAATATACAGATAGTTGGGGTTTTTAGCTTTAAGATTTCCCATTAAATACTATGTTCATATGTGTGATTGTTTGTGGTTTTAATGTATGCATGCAATTGATTTTATTTCCACATGTGATGATCAATGGTAGAAGAGATTCTGTATTATGCATGAAGCTAAAATAGTGTGTGATCAGGAGAATCTCGGTGAATAATATATCAGTTATTCAAATTTCTACATTCTTTTCATGCTAAAATATGACACTTGCGACAGTAAGAGGAATAGAAAACGACACTTGCAAAATGTAAATGACACATGTCACGGAAAATATAACATGAAAACGAGACTTATAAAAGTGAAACCATGAAAAGGTTATAGTTGTAAACATAAAAGTGAAACTTGTGGAATTGAAGTGCGCAAAAGCGACAAGTGGAAAGACTCACCGAAATAGAATAACAATTGAAACCAAAAGTGAGTGGTTATCGATGAAAGTGAGCACCAACTTTCGACATAGGTTAAAAATTACAACGACACTGTCTAGCTAGACTTGCGCCATGCCTATTCAAGTTTGCATTAAATGGTGTGATCATGAACTTGTTATAGGCTGAGCATGTGTGAGCAGGTGACTTTGACACTTACAAACTAAGAAGATGATCCAAGTGGATATAGGTGGCCACCCGCCTATTCCACTTGGACCACTGCCATCATTTCTTTCAGTATTTCAGTTTCCTTAATTGTAGCACATTTTACTATTTTTAGCAGTTTTTCGTGTCCGAAAATTCCAGAGCCGATTTAAGGCCCTAAACTATTTTTTTTAGGAATCATGGGAGCAACATGGGTCTTTAACCATATTTCTCACTCAAAATTTGTAGTCCTCGGATAGATATTTATAACGAGGTATTGTGCACATCAAACAGAGATCATATGCCAAAGTTACATCCCGGGGAAGTTGATGTACCAATTTACCCAAACGGGGCCCATAAAGTTTGGTGCTTCATCAGCTAGGGTTATGTTTTTGGATGTTTAGGGTTTTCCATTATTTCTTAATAATAAATAGGCCTTCGAGTCTCATTATAACTTAGTTCAGAGGCCTATAGCCGCCACAACTCTTCTTAGAGATAAGCTACATCTTTGTATTTATGGTTATATGTGTATTCTATTGCGTTCCTGCATAAATCTGGATCAATGGTATAAGAGCGGTCTACTCTTTCTCTGTTTTTCTTTACATGTCCCCAATTAGGTCAGGATACAAGGAGTTAGTGCTCAATTTGGTTGAACCCTTGCAAGATCGGCCTTGCAAACCTCGACGGTGTCCCATGGTGAACGAAAAGAAAGACGAGGGAGCAGGAGATCCTATCAAATTTTTTCTCGAGGAGGCCCTCGAGAAACAAAGGAACACGATCATGGATAACTTTTCCCAGATCCTTCAACGAATGCCCATCGGCGGTGCATCTGCATCCAACAACCACTCTGGAAGTGCCACTTCATTCAAGGTACAAGTCAACTTCGAAATTACTGTATTTGAAGGCCAGATAGATGTAGACGACGTATATAGATGGTTGAATTTGCTGGAAGGGTATTTATCGATCCATGATTTCTCCGACCGATAAAATATTACTTTTTCACTCCTAAAAGCCGCTCGTCATGTCAAATACTGGTGGGAAACATATTGTGAACAAAAGGACGAGAGGGAACACTATTTGTTCTCGGCCACTCCCACTTGGAATTCGTTCCGAGATAGCATCAAGGAACAATACTACCTCGTGGGGAGCTATGACGATAAGTACATCCAATGGACCACACTACGACAAAAAAGGGTTCAATATGTGCACAAGCTGACGAATTTTTCCATACCCTACACACAAAGTTGGGTATTAAAGATTCCGAGAAACATTTGGTGCTCAAGTATTGCAACTGTTTGCACAAATAAATTCATGAGGAAATGGAGTTCCTCAACATTACCTCGCTTGGCACGACATATCGATATGCTGCCAAGATTGAGTATAAATTTAAGAAAAATAAGCGAGACTTTGGATATGTGAATCCAAAGCAATGGAAAGGTGCCCCTAAACCGTAGAATAAGAGGCATAACAAAAGCATGGAAACTCAGAACAACACCACAAAGCGAAATAATGACACGGGGAAGAAACACCAGAACAACACTAGAAAAGGGGAATGACAAGAAGGAGGAACCCAAAGATCCAGAGTAGGGGGAGCACCTCTTCCATTCCCAAATGTGGGTGAAGGGTTCTCTGCTACAATTCCTTGTCGATAATTGTTGTGTAGGTAAATCCCCTCTGTAGACAAATATGGTCCCTCTAACCCTATGGTGGTTCTAGCAGCAAAAGGACATCTTAATGCGTTGATTCCTAGTTAATGAATGAAACTGAGTCAGGATAGATGTCCTACCTTGGTTCCAATGTAGTTTTCGTAGTTGTGGCTGCAGTCTCTTGATCTTTGTCCCAACACGTTGTGGTCCTTTAGCGGTGGTACTCAAGTGCCTGCACAAGGATCAGGGAACGATAGCAGCATACGAAACAATATTTGCATTCATAATTATCTAATTGGTCAAGGAGAATTAAACGTATTGTGCAAGATTAATCACATCAACAGAAGATGGGAACCAAAACATCAGTCATGTATTAATTAAGAGAAAGAAAGAGATTACAACCAAATGAGCCTTGACGTCGCAGCCTCCTTCAACGGTCCAGTCAAAACGCATCTCAAGCATTTTTCTGGGAATTGGACTTGGCGAGGACATAAGCCTAGACTCTCTCTCAACAAGGGGTCTCTCTCTGCTCTATCTCACACCATATTATTCAAATTGTTTCAACTATTCTCCAAAATGTTCAGCTAGCTGCATCTATGTGAGAGAGATGTATATATAGGAGAGGAGGAGGAGGTTTGGATCCAAAGGAAGATGTTTGACGTTATTCAGTCGAAAAACTCATGTTGACTCCGCTCACGAAGTTGTTGGAAATGGAAACTTCGCTTCTATATTTAAAAAACTTTCCAAAAACAGCTCGGCGCAGGCAGTCCATTGAGATACAGTGCCAATGGGCGCGGGGCCCAGTGCTAATTTCCCTTAATGGTACGAGGCCATAACTACCTGCCAGCGCTGACCCAAAATCATGTGTTTTTTATGTTCTGTTCCAGGAATAGTCAACAGAGGAAATGTTCTTCTCATGGCAAGGGATGCAATGACACTTTTTTCAAGGCATGAAACTACATATAAGTCACATAAATGGTCCTCCAATGTGCGAGACGGGGATTGCAGGGACGGTGACAAAATGTTGTGTAACAGATGCCCCCTAAAGCGTGAGGTTCGAGAGAGAGGGAGGAGTGAAATGCGTTACGAGAACGCGTTCAAACCAAACACTTTCGTCGGAAGACCTGCGAGTACAAATACAACTGATATCTCTGATACATGAACATGTGGCATGGGTGCAACCATCCATAATAGAGTACATATATAAAGAAGATCCGAGGTATGGATGCAGAGATCCAGTAGTAAGGATCAATATATAGACTCAAGTATGGTCACATCCATCCAATCAAAAGAGTCATGAATATAGTCATGATAAATCAAAATATCTCGCAGCCTAGATTTCATCAGACAAAACCCAGGGTCTTGTGCTCCATCTCGAATTGAAAAAGTACAAATTCAAGCATGCGAATATGTAAGTTGAAGTCGAACATTGAATAAAGTCACCTGATTACGAGCCAATGATGTAAGATGTTAATAGGCAGGAGAGAAACCACGAATAATGACAATGGATCTCAAGGTAAAAATAGTACAATCCACAAAATATGAACAATGATCTGGCTTTGAACACCAGTAGAATCCCTCGATCGAAGGCCAATGATGTGGACCCGTCATCGAATGCGAAGAACTTGCCATTGAGGCATGCAAGCTCCAAGGTAACGGAAGGGAGTCTTTAGATCAACTTCCTGGATAATGAGATGAAGTCAACAGGAAGTGACCTGGTCAAAGCTAGTCCATAATGTTTCCCACATCATCAACACGAGATAGATGAATATGATGATAGGGAATCAGGACCAAAAAGAGGATCAGAGAGAGCTTGAAAACTACAAACAGAAACTTCTCTTGAACATATTAGTGACACGACTCCAGATTTAGCAGTATTTGACATCAAGGGATCTGAGGTCATGGTGACATGGCAAGGAGCAGATGAGAGGTCAAAACAAATTACCCAAACCCATGGAGTAAAAAATGATGAAATGAGATGTCCCCAACCCGACATGAATGCAGATGAGTGTCATGTTCAAGAGCGACATATTGCCGACACAACATAGAACTGGTTCCATTTCCCCCCACCATTGCGGGTAAGTACCCCAATTATTTTTGGAAACAAGCTTAACGGAGATATCATATGCTTGTCATGTAAGTTTTTCCTTCGGACAAATGCATCCTAGTACATTTTACGAGCCCTAGGAAGGAAGAACTCAGTTACATCATAGTGATAGTTTCCGATGTCATTTAGCTTTTAACGAGTCTGACAAAGGAAGAACTTGACATCTTTTCTTGTTTAGAGAGTTTGAAAAGAAGAAGAAAAGAAAACTCCAGCAAGTCCCTTTTTGTAGGTCGTCTCACAGATCCGAAAAGGTAGAAAAGTGTGTCTGAGAGAACCTCTTGGTCGCGATAGGACAAGGTATACCTTTTTCGTAAATAATCTATCCCAACTCGAAAAAGGGGTAAATGTATACTGGGTAGATATCGTTTTGCAGCCATTTAACGAGTTCAAAACGACAAGAGTCTCGAAAATCTTTTCAATTTTCGAGAGTCAGAAAAGAGCTGAAAGATGACTCCAAGAGTATCTTTTTTGTGTTTTTACCGAGTCTGAAAAAGTATAAAATCCAACTCATCACTTCATCGTCGTCACGTCGAGGACCTGTTGCTACACAAGAGATGCACGTAAAACCCATTTTTCAAAATAACATAGCACAACAATCGAAAAATATGCTTTAAAACCTAATTAGGGTTTCGAAAAGTTATAAAATTCCAAAAATGGTAAAAAATAAATTACTTTTCACTTTTACCTCTTGAGATCAATTTGTTACCCTTTTTTCACTGTGATTTTGCGGCGCTGACAGCGCGCAATCTGCGAGGCAAACCGTCAATCCATCTATTCTAGGTAAGAACTCACACCATTCCCTGCATTTTGATTGCTTTTTCATTACCTGCAACCCCACTTTTGTAGATCTATGGGGGGATTTTATAAAATCTAGGGTGCAGTGGTCAGTGCAGGTACCGAGCACGGTCTTGCACCAACTGACCTAAAAGTTGAACGGGGGCGCGCCAATTGGCGCGACTATTTCTAAAACAATTGCAGCAACTGCGACAACGATTTTAGCATGTAAATTCAAAAAAGCAAGCCCAATTTAACCACTCAAAAGCATTGGATTTTGCTAATGACAACCATATGGATTTTTTTTGCAGGTGCGAAAGGAAAAAATGGTGATTGAATGGAAAGAACAAGAACATAGCGAAGAAGATGAACTCGCCATGGAGAACGAAAGATGTATGGAAGTTCTCAGAGATTGCGGGCTCAAAAAATTCTTTATGGCACCATGTCTCAGAGCTCAATTGAAGTTGTTTTAGTACTTTATCAGTGTTTGGGACTGTTACACATCATTTTTTCACTGTCCCTGCAATCCCCATCACGCACATTGGAGGCTCATTTCTGTGATCAAAATAAAGTGTCATGCCATGCAAATACCACCATTGCATCCCTTGCCATGAGGAAAACATTCATTTTGTTGACCATTTCCTGAACAGACCACCAAAAACACCTGTTTTTTCCTTGGCGCTAGTAGCCCGTTATGCTCTCGCGCCGATGAGGCAGATTAACATTGGCCCCCGCGCCAGTTGGCACCCTGTCTCAGTTAGCCACCCGCGCCAATATGTTTATGGAAAGTTTTTTAAAAATAGAGGAAAAGTTTCGATCACAACAACCTCATGGATGAGTTATAGGGAGTGGTTCGACTGAATAACCACTGCCTTCCTCCTTTGGCCTCTTGTTTCCACCTTTTGGGGAAACCTCCCAAAGGATAAGGCCTCCCTACCACCATAGTAGGGATCCCAACCTCCTCCTTTCCCTCTATAAATATAGCCATCCTCCATTGATGAAGCTAGCTGAACTGAAGATATTGTAGCAGGAACACTGGAGATATTTCTATTCAAGATAGGATGGAAGAGTCCCTCATTGAGAGAGCTTAGGCTTGTGCCTTTACCTTGTTCGAATTCCCTGACATTCATTGAGACGCACTTCATTTGAACCCCGCTGAAGGAGGCCGTGACGTCAAGGATTGGTTGTATCTCTTTCTTTTATTAATAAATATGTATAACTATTGTCTGGTTCCCATGTCGTGTTTGATGTATTTTATTGATGCAACATGCTTAGCCCTCCTTGACTGGTTAGTAATTATGAATGAGATTGTTGCTTCATTTGCTGCTCTTGTTTGTTGATCTTGTGCAGGTATCCAAGTATCAATGCGAAAGGATCGTGACTTTCTGAGACAAGAATCGAGAGGCCACTGCTACAACAACCACAATGATAACTTTGGACTCTAGGTAGGTCGATCTGCCTCGTCTATTTCATTCAGTAATTAGGAACCTACACTCTAGTTTTTCCTTTTGTTACTAGACCCATTCTAGGGCTAAAAGGATCATCTCTGTCCGTAGAGATGATTTACTTCCATAAAAAATTGGCGACTCCAGAGGGGTTCAGTGTGAGTTTGTATTTTTTTCCTTGTCAAGTCGACTTCGGTCGTTTACTTGTTCATCTAGCTTTTCTGGTATGCTTGCTTGATTAGAGTCCTATTGTTCAGCTGCAGAGTGTCAAAATTGACCTCTGCTCATTATATTTCCCATTCTCCCATAGATATCTGGCTTGGCGCATTTTTGGATTGAACAGTCACACCGATTGGCGCATGTTGCTTGTGTTGCACTAGTGCCAACCTCTATTTGGCACGGATTACCGCCTTACAGTCGCACTAAATCCTGTAGGGTTTGGTTTAGCAACTCTTTTGAGTTTTTTGGTCAGTTTTTCTTGCCTCTGTGTGGTTTTCTGATCTGCAATTATCCTATTGAGATTGTTTTGATTGTCATAGAATTATTCTTCTCAGTTGTACACCTGTTTACTTATCAATGCAGTTTATGGCCTTAGGGTTTCTGAGTGTCTTAGCTCACTAAGCCTTCTGATTGAAAGTTGAGACTTTGTAATTCTTGCCAGTCACATCTCTTGATCAATTTCCTTTAGTTCTTTTTGATCCTTTGAGTGTTTGTTTTGATTGAATGATCATTTTAGGTTTCATTTGATTGTTCTTCTTGCTGCTCCAAGCATAGATCACATTTCTTTTTTGGATCGTTTCTTTGATTGGAAGAGTGTGCCATTGGTTTGAGTGCATTTTTGTGTTTGTGTTACTTTCTTAGAATTATTCAGATTAGCTCTTTACATTCACAATCCTCGAACTAGTGCTTGTTTTGTTTTTCATGTGATAAGTACATTGCATGCTTTATTTCATTGAAAAATAAAAAAATTGCATTCTTTCGTTTGAATGAAAAAGGAAATTTCTTTTGCATAACTAGTGATTGATTAACTAGGAAAGGATTTTTTCATTTTTCGCTTGATTGAATTAGATGCATTAGTGGATTTCTTCGTTTGGTTTCATTTGATTGTTATTGTTTGAAAGGTCTTTATCCTTCTCATAATTAGCATTCATTGAATGGAAAATGGTGTTCATTTGCATATGGTTTGCATTTAGGAAATTTGAGATCGACATTCGGTAGGGCCTTGAAATTTAAACATAATTCAAGATCAACTATAAAATCAATTGAATTAACCTAAGGAAACATTGGAACCTAACATAAATATTGTAGTGGTCCAGGCTAGAGACGTGTTCCGGTGTCTTAAAAACTAGTAGCTGTCGTTCGCCCATTGGATTTAGACAACAATAGTAAGGACTTGTGCTCCCCGTACTGTCGAGTATATAAAGGGAGACCCCTATAGGTTCAAATCCTTTATCCATAGGAAGCCGAGTCTGCCGCCCTGTAACCGTGATACACCGAACACATCATTCGGGGAGACTACTTGCACGTACGGAAAGTCCTTGGTCATTTCTCTTTCATTTGATCACCAAGGTGTATATGGAAGTTCACGGAAACTTGGTACACCCTCTTTATTAGATTACCAGAGTAGTCATTTCGATCTTTTCGTGACTCTTTAAAAAGAGAAGAGATCATCGAGCACTTTTCCTTTCACGCTTGTTTAAAATTGAAAGTGACTAAAGTCATATTTTGTCTGTTTATCGACTCTTAAAACATGAAACAACAAAGTCTGGTTTCAATGTCATAAAATTAACTGCCCACGAAATATTCCTGGTTAAAGTTACTTGTTTTATGGTTGTTTCCAATGGAAAGATTTCCAGGGTTTACCAACCAAGGGATCTCTTCCGAAGGGAATCCTTGTCCTTCTCCTGGTTTTGGGAACATTGATGCTCCTTATATGGCAAAGTTGTCCCTTCCGGGGTTAACTGTTGGGTTGCCTATTTGGTTATTCTCGACCTCTGTGGTCTCAAATGTTCCGCCCGTTGTACAATCATCCCCTCCACCTAAACAACATCATGTTGATTCTAAGGTGGACCTCTCCCCTTCTTTGCCTGTTTCTTCATCTTCCTCTTCTACTTCGCCTGGTGAAATTCTGGATGTTAGTAACCCGGTGGCTAAGAAGAAGAAGAAGAAAACGAAGAAGAAGAAGTCAACTAAGA
This sequence comes from Pinus albicaulis, assembly GCA_034641835.2. Lineage (NCBI taxonomy): Eukaryota > Viridiplantae > Streptophyta > Pinopsida > Pinales > Pinaceae > Pinus > Pinus albicaulis. The sequence continues at coordinate 714,071,171 of CM076583.1, read as the reverse complement.
GAGAGGCCAGCTCTGCGGCCATTGTGCCTCAGACCCCTTCCATCGATAAACCATCCAACCTTCCATGGAAAGTCAAATTCCCTTGCATGTTATGCAAAGGAGACCATCTTCTTTGAGACTGCCCTGGCATTCCCAAAGTACATGAAGCATGGTTCGACGATCGTCTGTTGTTGCCTTTGGCTTCTGGAAGTCTTATTGGTGGTACATATTCGACTAGTAATGATAAGACTCATAAAACACAGGGTAAGATTACCAATCCCTATAAGTTGTGTGAAGGGCATCATCCCATTCACCTTTGTCTGTACATGGATGAAGCCAAGAGAGTCTTGGACAACCCTACTGTTTATGCACCCTGCCTTCCGACTGGTTACCAGAATCTTTCTTTGAGTCCTCTGCTAGTTGATTCCACGATCAGTCAAGATTCATTCTTGGTCGATCCCGTTCCCCCGGAAATTCAAATTCATGAATCCGTTCCCAACCAACCATTGGTTGTGGAATCGGTCAATCTGATTCGCCTATGGATTATCAGGTATTTTCCATCAAGAGTGGATCTCATCCCCCTCATGTTCTTCTTGTTTCTTCAGATTCCTCGGACTTGGAGAAATATTCTCTCGTCCCTGTAGTTCAAGAAGTTACTCCTCCTACTCCCATGATGGAGGTCCAGGAGGATGCTCCTCTTGCTTTGGTAACACCAGGGGATGACCATCTCATTTCTAAGGTACCCACTCCAAGTAGTTTGGTCGCTTCCTTCGATTGGAGTCGATTTGCAGGATATTGTATTCCTTCTTATGTGCCTTTTGAGATCATGGTACAAGCCTTTGATATAGCCGTACCTAGAACGATTATAGATGAAGGCCCGTATGTTAGTGTTCTGTCTTCAACTACTTGGAAAGATTTTGGTTCTCCACTGCTTGTGCTTATTATGCAGGATTTGTTGGCATTTAACAGAAGAACCAGTCAACCGTTAGGGATCCTTCCGAAGTTGCATATTACTTTGGGAGGGAAAACCGTCTATATAGACATGATGGTTGTTCCAGGCCCCTTGGATTTCAATTTACTCTTGGGGCGTGACTATGCTTATGCCATGGGTGCACTTGTCTCCTCCCTCTTTCGTGTGATCTGTTTTCCACACAAAGGTCAGATCGTGACCATTGATCAACTTTCATTCTTTGGTCCTGATGTGGCAGCTAGCCCGCCATCATCTCTGCCAGATTTTTATCTGCCAGTTGTGTCTTCCCTGCCATAGGTTAATTATGTGGCTACCTGTCCCATGCCCGCATTCAGTGATAGTGTTGTTGTGCATTGTGTGCTGGGGGCATTGGGTCTTGATTTCCAAGATGTTGTTCTCCCATCCGGTGCGGAACTCTTGGAAGCCATGACTTATTATTCATAATGATGAAAGGTCGACGGAGCACAGTTCGTTTTCTTGTGTCAAGCTCCTTAAAAAATGAAACAAGATCTTTTGAGGATAGTTCATCTTCTATGTCAACCTCGTTAAAAAAATGAATTAGGTCTTGAGGATAGTTCGTCTTTTATGTAAACCTCGTTAAAAAATGAATGAGCTCATGAGGATAGTTCTTTTAATGTGTCAACCTTGTTAAAACAATGAAACACATTCCTATTCAATTCGAGTCTTTCATCAGATCTCGTAAAATCCCAGTTGAGTCTTTCTCTTGATATCGTAATTTGAACCTTCACTCCATCTGCTTTTCGTTCATTTCAGCTGGACTGAAGCTTGGGGGGCATGTACCCTCGAATGGAGTCACCATGCTGGGGGCATTCCCGTACCCATTTTTCAAGCATTGTTTACCTTTGTTTCAAGCTTGCGTAAAAATGAAACCAACTTCAAGCATAGTTTACTTTTGTTTTCGAGCTTGCGTAAAAATGAAATATTTTGGCTTGGTGTGCTTTGTGAACATTTTCCTTTCTTTTGGGTCGTTACTTATTATGTAGATTATTTAACTGATACATTGGCTAACATTGTATTAGGCATTTGCATAATTTGTAAAAATCATCATCACATGAGTGACTCATATCAAATAGAAAAATAGATGTATATATAAATATCGAATGTTTGCATCAGTGTGCACCACAAAATTAAAAAAATATGTGTGTTTCTGTTACATCCTAAGACACCATGTCTCATAGAAAAAACATGCAAAAATAAAAGCCTAGGTGTCCAATCGACATGATGATCATGATAACATGTCACTGCCCGAACAAGCTGCCTTAGTAAGCGGTGAACCCAATTTTACACTCCCACAGTATGTCTTTGGTATGCACGAGGAACATCGTCAAAACGCGCATAGTCTAGGACCCATCAGGAACATACGTGCATAGTCTAGGAATATTCGCCTCGCTATCAGAGACATCCCTGTAGGTCTCTCTGGGCCTACATCTGCAAATGCATGGATTAATTGTCAAAACATACATATCCAAAAAAATCACAATACTCATAAAACTAAAAATGAGTCTTACCAAGTGCTTCATCCCAATCCTCTCCTTTCGGGAGTGGGAGGTCCGGATCACTAGTAAAATCTGTGCCAGAGTAGGGCCAGTCCTCCACGAAAATCAACTGTCGGCGAAGCCAATAAAAAAACTCCAGTCTTCAGGAGATCTGTTGACCGCCCCCTGACTTTGGCATCAAAGCTACCCATCGGGCCATCCGTGGTTCCAGTGCTGGTGGTGTTGGGACTATCACCTCCTAACACTGAAATATTGGTAGCCGTTCGAGAATGAACGATACCAGGATATACCCATAAACAAAATGTTTCAATTTGGCCTTCTTGCACTTTGTTAGTTGATGTTTAATATTGATTGTTACTGCCTCTGCCCAGTTGTAGATGGTTGGTGTCAAGCAGTCTACAACAAGAAGTAGCTGTGTTTTTGTTGCTTCGTGTGGCGCTTGTGTTCCTGCAGCTCGTGTGATCGTGTGTAGCCCTACCCTTAATTCTAAATCCAGGATAGTCTAGATGTCCACTTTCCCGCTTTTTTATCCTTTCTGTGCTCCTCGGCATACCCTGTCAATCACCATGCCCATGCTCTCCATAGTGGGTTGGGTGCCGGTCAAGATCGGTGCTACCCCCCTCCGCGACAGTCGTGTTATGAAATAAATATCAAAAACATCAATCTCAAGCTCCTGATCTCGAAGAATGAATTTTTCTTGATCCTCGTCCCAGATACTAATCAAGTATTGCAGCAGATCTGGTTGAGCTCTGAGGCACGGTGTCATGAAGAACTTCTTCAGTCCACAATCTCTGAGAGCTTCCATGCATACCACATTGCTCATGGCAAGCTCATCCTCTTCACTATGTTCTCGTTCCTTCCACTCTATCACCGTTTTTTCACTCTTTCACCTGCAAACGTGTTCATATGGACATTATTAGCCAAATCCAAAGCCGCAATTTGTGTGTGTGTGTGTGTGTGTGTTTTTTTTTAATCTCTGAGAGCTTCCATGCATACCACATTCCTCATGGCAAGCTCATCCTCTTCACTATGTTCTCGTTCCTTCCACTCTATCACCATTTTGTCACTCTTTCACCTGCAAACGTGTTCATATGGACATTATTAGCCAAATCCAAAGCCGCAATTTGTGTGTGTGTGTGTGTGTGTTTTTTATTTTATTTTTTATTTTTTATTTTATCTCTGAGAGCTTCCATGCATACCACATTGCTCACGGCAAGCTCATCCTCTTCACTATGTTCTCGTTCCTTCCACTCTATCACCATTTTGTCACTCTTTCACATGCAAACGTGTTCATATGGACATTATTAGCCAAATCCAAAGCCGCAATTTGTGTGTGTGTGTGTGTGTTTTTAATCTCTGAGAGCTTCCATGCATACCACATTTCTCATGGCAAGCTCATCCTCTTCACTATGTTCTCGTTCCTTCCACTCTATCACCATTTTGTCACTCTTTCACTTGCAAACGTGTTCATATGGACATTAATAGCCAAATCCAAAGCCGCAATTTTTTATTTTTTATTTTTTATTTTTAATTTTAATTTTAATTTTTTAATTTATTTATTTTTTTTTCTGGCATTGAGGATTTTTTAAGAGGTCTGTGTGGTTGGCGTGATTGTTTTAGAAATAGTCGCACCAATTGGCGTGCCTCAGTTTAGAAAATTGGGCGGTTGGCGCGAGTCCGTGCCCGAAACTCGCGTCGACTGCCGTGCCCTAGTTTTCACAATTTCCCTTTCAGAAATCAAAACTGAAGATTGCAGGTAAAGAAAGAATGCTTAAAATGTAGGGAAGGATGTCTGTTCTTACCTGGAACTGACGGATTCGAGATTGGTCCGCTAGGTTGCCTGCTATCGTTGCCGCAAAATCGCAAGGTAAATGGGTCACTATTGTTCCACAAGAGGTAAAAGTGAAAAGTAATTATTTTTTACCATTTTTGGAATTTTATAACTTTTCAGAACCCTAATTAGGTTTTAAGACATATTTTTTATTATTACATTATGTTATTTCGAGAAATGGGTTTTACGTTTGTTTCTTGTGCATCGACAGGTCTTTAATGCGATAGTGATGAAGTCATGAGTTATATTTTAAAATTTTTCGAACTCAGTAAAAACACGAAAAAGTCACTACTGGAGTAATCTTTCAGCTCTTTTTTGACTCTCTAAAACTGAAAATATTTACGAGACTCTTTTCATTTTGAACTCGTTAAATGGATGCGAAACGATATCTACCTAATATATTTTTACCCCTTTTTCAGGCTGGGATAGATTATTTACGAAAAAGGAATACCTTAGGCTATCGCGACTAAGAGGTTCTTTCAGATATTGTTTTCTACCTTTTCAGATCTAAGAGACTACTTACAAAAAGGGACATGTTGGAGTTTTCTTTTCCGCTTATTTTCAAACTCTCTAAACATGGAAAGACGCGGAGTTATTCCTTTATCAGACTCGTTAAACCTTGATGACATCGAACATCGTCACCATGACGTTCACCGAGTTCCTCCTTCTCAGGGCTCGTAAAATGTACTAGGTTGGATTTTTCCGAAGGACAAAATTACAGCACAAGAATATGCTATCCCCTTCAAGCTTGTTTTAAAAAATAATTGGGGTACTCGCCAAAAATGGTGGGGGAAAATTGAACCAGATTTTAGTTGTGTCGGCAGTATGTCACTCTTGAACATGACACTCGTCTACATTTGTTTTGGATTGGGGACATCTCATTTCATCATTCTTGCCTTTGTGGGTTTGGGTAATATGTTTTGACCTCTCATCTGCTCTTTTCTACGTCACCATGACCTTAGATCCCTTGATGTCAAATACTGCCAAATCCAGAGTCGTGTCGCTGATATGTTCAAGAGAAGTTTGCCTCTGCAATTTTCAACCTCCCTTTGATTCTCTGTTAGTCCCGATTCACTATCATTATGTTCCTCTGTCTCATGTTGATGATGTGGGATACATTATGGCCCTCCTTCGACCAGGTCACTTCCTGTCGACCTCAGCTCATTATCCAGGAAGTTGGTCTAGAGACTCCCTACCGGTACCTTGGAGCCTACATGCCTAAATGGCAGGTTCTTCGCATTCAATGATAGGTCCACATCATTGGCCTTCGATCGAGTGATTCTGCGGGTGTTTGACTTCAGCTCACTGTTCACATTCCATGGATTGTACCTATTGTACCTTGAGATCCATTGCCATTATTGGTGGTTTCTCTCACACTTGTTAACAACTTTCATGATTAGCTGGTAATCAAGTGACTTTCCTGCATGTTCGAATTCAACTTACATATTCGCATGCTTGAATTTGTACTTTTTTGGGTCGAGATGGAGCGCAAGACCCTAGGTTTTGTCTGGTAAGATCCAGGTTGTGGGATGTTATGATTTATCATGACTTTATTACATGAATCTTTTGATTGGATGGATGCAACCATACCTGAGTCTATTTGTTGATCCTTACTGCTGGATGGCTGTGTCCATATCTCAGATCTCAGTTTATATGTACTCTATTATGGATTGCTGCACCCATACCACATGTTCATGTCTCCGAGATATTATTTTTATTTGTTATTGCAGGTCTTTCGATAGCGGTGTTTGGTTCGAACTCATGCTTTAGGGGGCATCTGTTACACAACATTTTGTCACTATCCTTGCAATCCCCATCCCGCACATTATAGGCTCATTTCTGTGATCAAAATAAAGTGTCATGCCATGAAAATACCACCATTGCATCCCTTGCCATGAGGAAAACATTCCTTCTATTGACCATTTCCTAAACAGACCACCAAAAACACCTGTTTTTGCCTTGGCACTGGTAGCCTGTTATGCCCTCGCGCCGATGAGGCAGATTAACACTGGCCCTCGTGCCAGCTGGCTCTCGGTCTCAGTTAGCCACCTGCACCAATTTGTTTATGGAAAGTTCTTTAAAAATAGAGGCGAAGTTTCGATCACAACAACCTCGTGGATGAGTCATAGGGAGTGATTCAACTGAATAACCACGACCTTCCTCCTTTGGCCTCTTGTTTCCACCTTTTGGGGAAACCTCCCAAAGGATAAGGCCTCCATACCATCATATTAGGGATCCCAACCTCCTCCTTTCCCTCTATAAATATAGCCATCCTCCATTAATGAAGCTAGCTGAACTGGAGATATTGTAGTAGAAATGTTGGAGAGATTTCTATTCAAGATATAATGGAAGAGTCCCTCATTGAGAGAGCTTAGGCTTGTGCCTTTACCCCATCTGAATTCCCTGACAATCATTGAGACGTGCTTCATCTGAACCCCGCTGAAGGAGGCCACGACGTCAAGGCTTGGTTGTAACTCCTTTCTTTTATTAATAAATATGTATAACTATTGTCTGGTTCCCATGTCGTGTTGATGTATTTTATTGATGCAACATGCTTAGCCCTCCTTTACTGGTTAGTAATTATGAATGAGATTGTTGCTTCGTCCGTTGCTCTTGTTTGTTGATCTTGTGCAGGTATCCAAGTATCACTACGAAAGGATCATGACTTGACGAGACAGGAATCGAGAGGCCACTACTACAACAACCACAACGACAGCTTTGGACTCCAGGAGGGTCAATCTACCTTGTCTATTTCATTCAGTAATTAGGAACCTACACTCTAGTTTTTCCTTTTGTTACTAGACCCATTCTAGGGCTAGAAGGATCGTCTCTGTCCGTAGAGAGGATTTACTTCCATAACAGGGACATTGATCAGGAAAAATTCATTATTCACGATCAGGAACTTGAGATTGAGGTCTTAGATATCTACTTCATAACCGGATTGTCACGGAGGGGAGCAATACCAATCCTGACCGATACTTGGCCCACAATGGAAAGCATGGGTATGTTTATCGATAGGGTGTATCGAGGAGCACGGAAAGGATCCAAAAGAGGGAAGGTGGATATCCAAACCATTCCCGATATGGCACTCAGAGTAATGCTACACACCATCACGCGAGCTACAGGAGTTCAAGCTCCACATGAGGCCACAAAACACAATTACTTCTTGCAGTGGATTGCATGGCACCAACACTCTACAACTGAGGAGAGGCAGTAACAATCAACATCAAATTCCAGTTGACAAAATGAAAGAATGGTAAGCTAAAGAAGTTTGGCTATAGGTCCATATTGGTACCTTTCATCTTGGAACAGCTATCGATCTTCCAACGTCAGGAGGTAATAGTTCTGACACCACTAGCCGAGGAACCATGGATGGTCCGTTGGGCATCTTTGATACCAAGATCAGGGGGTGATCAACAGATATCCTGGAGACCAGATTTATTTGAGTGGCTCTGCCAACAACTGATTCTCATGGAGGACTGGCCCTACTTTGGCATGGATTTCACTGGTGATGCAGATCTCCTTCTCCCAGAAGGAGACGATTGGGATGAAGTATTGGGTAAGACTCATTTTTTATTTTGATGAGTATTATGATTTTTTGTTATGCATGTTCTGACATTAATCCATGTAATTGTAGATGTTGGCCCAGAGAGACCTGCAGGTATGTCCCCGATAGCGCGGAGGATTCCTCGTGACTTTGATGTGGCCCCTCATGGCGAGGGCGGTGAGGAGGAGGAAATCATACACAACTTGGAGGTAATCTACTGTGGGATCCCAGACTATGCGCGATTTGATGATGTTCCTCGCGCGTACCAGAGGAACACTACAGGGGTGTCAAACCATGTTCAATGCTTGTTGAGGCGGCTTGTATGGGAAGTGACGTGCTATCATGAGTGTCACGCCGACTAGACACCTAGGTTTTATTTCCATATATTTTTTGAGAGACATGATGTCTCAGGATGTAACTGAAACATACATATTTTTTGAACTTATGATGCACATGGATGCAAACACTCGATATCTATATATCTATCTATATATATATATATATATAGATATATATATATACATCTATTTTCTTGTATGGATATTTTCATGTGATGATGATTTTTCTTTACAAATTACGCAAATTTCTATCTAATACAATATTAGCTACTGTATCAGTTAACGCATTCATTCATCTAGGAATATGTTGATATGTAATGAAATCAAAATGTCTTTCCAGTAAACAAACACACAAATACAACCTTAATATGTGAGGGTTTCTAACAAAATAATGTCCATTAAGTTGAAGATCAACAAGCTGTGAGTCTAGGTTAACAATTAATGCATGAATTTCAAGAGCAACAGCCTAGGTGAATAGTTCAATAACAACACTATATTCAACAACGTTGTTTGTGGTCCGTCCTGGACAAATACCTTGAAGGTCTATCAACTCACCAATAGGATCATAAATCACCTAGGTTTTTGAAGATAGGTTTCGGGTACTGCAGGAAGCACCATTCGCGAAACCGACATAAGGGGTAATAGACATCTGCACAATAGGAAACACTCCAATAAGCAGGAAAACACTCGCAAAGCACACCAAACCAAAAATGTACAAAGATGAAAAAACACCTATGTACAAAAAACATGCACAAATGACTCATGCATAGTACTTTTTAAGATACAACCCATTTCTGGGCTGATCTAGAGGATGACCTTGATAATCAATAAGCTCATAAGCCCCATTCTGCAAAATGCGCTTAAAAATGTAGGGTCCATGCCACATGGGTTGAAATTTTCCTGCCCCCAGCTTATCGTGAGCTTAGTCATACAGGAGGACGAGGTCTCCTTCTATGAAGGAACGAGGGGAAACTGACTAGTCAAAATGAGCTTTGACTTGCTTTTTCTGTGCTTCTATGGCCAGAGCAGCAAAGCGGCTAGTTTCATCAAGCCTCTCTAAATAGAGAAGATGCTCTTCTTCTGGTGAATTATTCAGAAACAATTCAATAACTAGTTTGAGAGAAGGAATTTAACATTCAATCAGAAGGGTAGCTTCCAGACCGTAGACAAGCTGGAATGGAGTGAATCTGGTCGCATCCTTCACTGAGGTTTGGTAAGCCCAGAGAGCTAAAAACAACATGATATGCCAGTTTTATTTGTGCATCCCAATCATAAGTTGAAACATAGTGAAGAGAACTTTGTTCACGGCTTCAACCTGGTGATTGGCCTGAGGGTAGTATGACATTGAGTTGTCGTGACGTAGAAAAAACTTGGAAGTCAACTCCACCACCATGTAATGTTGAAAATAGGAACCATGATCGGTAATAATGGCTTGAGGGACACCAAACTTAGAAATGACATGATTGAATAGAAACTGTGCTACTTTCTTACCGTCAACCGTAAGTGTAGGCATTGCTTCGGCCCATTTGGTGAAGTAGTCCACGGCTATGATGATATAAGCATGCCCCCCGATCGAGTGAGGGTTACACATCATAAAATCAATGCCCCACTTCGCAAAGGGACCAATGGTAATGACAGGGTGAATATGGGAAGGCGGCGCGCGCATCTTGCGCTGATAGATCTGGCAATCATGGAACTTATGGACAACGATGATGCAGTATTTAAAGATGGTGGGCCAGAAATACCCAACACGAAGAATATTTTGTGCAGTAGCATATCCATACATGTGACCGCCACTGTGACAATCATTCAGGGCCTTTCAGCCTCCTTGAGAGTCAAACACCGACAGAGAATGGAATCAACTCCGATGGGGTAGAGAGTATCTCCGACTATGCGATAGGGTTGTGATTGATGACGGATGCATCGATGGGTATCATTCGTCAACCCAGGTCAGAAGGTGGAAGTCTAAAGATATATGATGATATCAACGTACCAAGGATCGAGGGTGATAATTAGAAAAAGTATGCTGTTCGGAATGCATTCCTCGGAACCAGACAAAGCAAAATAAGAAGGGAGAGAGCAAATCAATTTGGCGAAGAATAATGACTTCTTCGACTTGGCGGTAGTGAACTCCAAATCAAACTCTTGGAGGATGAAAATCCACTTCGAGTACTTGCCCCCTAGCAATTGACGAGTCAATATGTAAGTCATAGGGTTGCAATCAGAAATCACGGTCACTATGCGCAACAGGATATAGTGGCGAAAACGTTGGACAGCTTGAATGGCAACCAACGCCAACTTCTCGACATGTGCATATCGTGTCTCAGTATCAAGAAAGTTACGAGACAAATAGTAAATGACATGCTCGTCACCATCATCATCGTCTTGTACCAAAACCATGGCAATCATGCTAAACGCGGTGACCAAATAAAGGGAGTAATCACGATGATAATTTGGAGGACGCAACAGAGGAGCATTAATGAGCAACGTATTCAGTTCATCGAAGGAATTTTGGGCGATCTCATCCCAGAGGAACGTGACGTCTTGCTTCAATAATCGCGTAAATCCTTTGGCCACTTCAGCATATTTAGGTATAAAATGACGTAGAAAGTTAACTTTTCCCTGCAGACTCTGTAGCTAATATAAGGAGGAAGGAGAGGGGAGATTAACAATAGCTTCAAATTTGAGTGGATCGAGACGAATCCCGTCTTTAGAAATGATAAACCCTAAGATTCTATCGAAATCAATGCAGAAGATGCAGTTATGCGGATTGAGCCGGATATTATAACGTTGACAATGAAGAAAAATCTGACGGAGATGATCAGGATGGTCTTTATGCTTATTCGAATGAGCTGGAAGGTCATCTAGATAAGGTTGAAAAATGAGCTTGATATCGTGGAAATCATATGACATTGCTCGCTGAAATTTAGCCCCATCATTTTTAAGACCGAAAGGGAGCTTTTTATAAGCGAAAGTACCCCAAGGACAGATAAAGGCGGTCTTATGTTCATCGGCCGTAAGAATGTTAATCTGGTTGTACCCAAAAAACCCATCCATAAGGGAAAAAATCTCACTCCCAGCATAGTCATCAATGATCTGATCAATAAACAGAGTGGGAAAATTATCCTTAGGGAAAGCACGATTATTATCACAGTAATCAACACAAACACGAATGGTACCCTGTTTCTTATCTATAGGAACAATATTGGAAACCCATTCTTTCAAGGGAATCAGATAGATAAAACCAGCTTTAATAAGTTTTACAACTTCTCCCTTAATAGCGACAACCTTTCTAGGGTTCACAAGACGAAGACGATGGCGAACAGGCTTCGCACCAGGATAGGTAGGAATCTCATGCACCACTATACTGGGATCGATGTCAGACATCTCTTCGTAAGACCATGCGAAAACGTCATAAAACTCATGGAAGAGATTAGTATAGACCTGAATCTCATCGGGAGAATAGGTCACCCCAATATGGATGTTCTCGAAAACCCCCGGTTTAATGGAGATGTCGATAGGAATCGTTTGTGTAATGTTGCTCAAGTTATCTTCCGCAAAGACTTCGTGTGTTAAGATAGGTGTTTTAAGCGGAGGAGAAGGAACCTGAGAAGCGAACCTCTCGAGACATGTAGACATGGCCCTAAGGCTAGGCATGAACGAGGAACGATGATGATTATCATCCCAAGGAGGATCCTTAAGAGACATAGCTTCCATAATGGCCTCATCGGAGGGAAATATCTCTCTCAAGGGATTAGGCGAATCCGAATCGCCGAGCCAAGGGGATTGAGAATAAGTGTCAAGAGACATGCCCAAAGGAGCATGATCAGGAGGTGGAGGATCCAAAGCCGAAACAAGTTCACAATGATCAATCTCGATCGTACTTAATGACATCGAATCTCCAAATGAATCAAACTTCTCGGGTGAAGGGATGATCCACGGATCAAAATACCTAGAGATCATATTAACCTGAACAGTGTTGGGTGGAGGAAGAGGAAAAATACCCATGAGGGAAAGATCTTTGAAGAGACCCGGCCCTACGCTTTCATAAGGCATAGGAATTTGATCGACGTACAGAATGTTGCTCTCGGAAGATGAAGAAGTGAAGAAATACAACTGATCGACAGTAACAATCTTTCCTTTGTGTGGAGATCACAAAACACGAAAGAGAGTGGATGGAACACATAGCATGGCGTGAGTCCAACTGCGACCAAGGAGAAGATTGTAATTGAGCTTGACGTCAACTACTTCAACCTCAACGTTGACTATTTTCCCTTCTAGAATGATCGGTAAACTAGCGAGAACACCAAGAGGTTTTTATTCTCTTCCATCATATGCTTCTAGAGCATTTGGAGATGAATTCAAAGTTGGAGAACCGATGGCTTTCTAGCAGGTAGATGACATGACGCACGTAGACGCACCCTCTTCCACATCTGCTCGATGGATAGTCATTCCATTAATCTCAACTTGGATGATGAGCGCAAGCTGGTGAGGGAGACGTGGGACAAAATTCTCCAAGTCGAAAGTGATAAGGCTCGAATTAGCAGGAACAACCCCACTGATGGTAGATAGAAAAGCCTTCCGTTGAGATGGAAAACTCTGAAGTACTTCTAATGCAGACATAGCAGATGGCGCTTGACCCAAATCCTCAACAATACTGTAATGTTGAGAAACACGAGCGTTAGGATTGTAAGAAGACTTACGGAGTACACCCTTGGAAGGTTGTTGTACAATGGGCTCAGTACTGGGCCTTTCAATTTGAAGAGGGCTAGAAGCAGGTGGAGGAGGAGTACCATCAATGATCTCTTTCCCCGCTTCCTGATGCGATTCGGTATAATCTTTCGACCGGGTAGCTATGGAATCGGATGCAGAATCGTTCATCATGAAAACCTGAGAGCCAAATGGGGCAGAGGACTGAGGTTGCTCTACCAACTGAGTCTGTTGCGATGGAAACGATTCTTTGAGAACAACCAAAGTTCCTTGGGTGCCTTTGAGAAATCGACTCTCTTCGGCCCATCGAGGACAATCCTTGGTGTAGTGCTCTTCGTCACAAATCAAGCAAGGATACTTCGGTTTACACTGTGAACCATCATCAGCACGAGATTTCTGAGAATCCTGTTTCAGGGTATCGGCTTTGGCCTTACCTTTACCCTTACTTTTACCCTTGGAAGTTTTATCCGTCGGATTGGCCTGAACGACATTCACTTCTCCGGTTTTACTAGAATTAGGGGTCGGCTGAGAAGTAGTATCATTGGAAGGAGTATATTTTTGCTTCCTAGGATTTGGGGGAGGAGACTTCCACAAAGTCTGAGACATGGAACCGATGATACCGTCGACTGATGGCATCACTGGTGCTTTGGAAGTTCCATGTCTAGGAGCATCAGGCAAGAGTTCGTACAATGTGCCAGATTGAGAGTACACAAGATCAAGGTACTGGGCACGAGCAATGGCTTGTTCCTAAGTGACGCATGCCCCCATAGCAATGTCCTTGGAAATCAGAGAAACAAAGGAGGTAGTGAACCAATCAGTTAGAATTTGATCAAGAATCTCAAACTTGATCAAGTGACAACGATGCCTCCATTCATGAATATGATCTGAGATATGAGTAGCTCGATCTTACTTCAAGGATGTGAGGAGGCGTGTCCCGGTTTCATACCGAACCAATAGCTGAAAGTGCGTGAGAAACACCATGGCTAAAGTTTTGAAATCTTGGAAGACACCACGAGATAACTCAATGTACCACTTGGCAGTGGCACCAGTAAGAGTCCATTGGAAAAGACAAAATCAGATAGAATCGTCAACGCAAGAGTTAGAGGAACACCAAGGATGGTAGGTCAAATCATGCGCTTGGGGGTCTTCTCTGGACTTGCCCTCAAACTTGGGACAATCACTAGGAATTTTGGTTGGAATTGGAGGCCAATACGGGTTATGAAGGATTAAATCGTTCGTCAACTTTGACACATTAGGCAGTTCCAACATAGAGAGAAAAGGCAATTGATGATTACAGGGCATTGTAGGTCGCTGATAAAGACTAGTATTAGCATTCCACCCATGTTGAGAGAAACTTTGCCCCCATATGTTTTGTCTCGGAGGATTATGTCCATAGGGTTTATAAGCCTGATAGTTCTGTCCATACATGGGTTGAGGACCGGGATATTGATTCTGATCATACCATTGAGGTCCTTGCTGAGCAACGTATGGATTTTGCCGCGGAATGTAAGAATTTCATTGAGGTGGATTATACACCATATGGGATTGACCTTGAGGATAATAAGTGTAACCTTGGGGTGCACTATATACCGCATGAAATTGACTTTGAGGAGGATAAGTAGTGCCTTGAGGCTGAGCAGGTTGAACCGGTTGCTGAGGTTGGACAGGTTTTCCTTGCGGGGCAGGTTGGCCTTGATGTTGAGGTTGGGCAAGCTATCCCTGCGGGGTAGGTTGGCCTCAATATTGAGGGCCACCGGGTTGCCCTTGTGGAATAGGTTGGCCTGATGGTTGGGATGGGCTAGGTTGCCCTTGAAAACCAGGTGGACCTAGCGCAAGGCCGTAGGGTTGTCCTTTTTGTACAAAATTTTTTCCTTCCTGAATGTAAGGTCGATGTTGTTGCACAAAAGGTTGTCCCTGTGGTGGGTAGATTTTCTCCCTGGGAACATAAGTTTCTCCTGGTTGAAATTGAGGTTGACCAAAAGGACCATAGGGTTGTCCTTGTTGGGCTGAAGGTTGTACCTGTAAGGTTTGTCCTTATGGATTGTAAGGTTGTCCTTGTAGACTGTAAGGTTTTACCTGTTGACCAGAGGGTTGTCCCTGTTGGACTGAAGGTTGTCCCTGAAAGGGTTGTCCTTGTAGGCCCGAGGGTTGTCCCGGTTGGTAAATGGGTTTATTGGGATCAATCAGAGGCAAATAGATGGGATTACCGTGTACATCATAATGATGTGGAGGATTTCCAGAAGCTTGGGGCTGCTGAGAACCCTGAGGTGTGGAACTCTACTGTTGAGGATCTAGAGAGGGAGCATACCGTCGCTAAATATCCAACTGATACTCATCGAATGTATAACCACTAGGAATATAAGTAGAGACCATAGGTGTAGTGCATGTAGGATTGATGTCCACAGTGAGAGGTTGTGATCTACTCACGGTGGGCCTAACCAACATCGTGGGATTGATAAAGGTAGAATTGCGAACAACAACAGATCCTGATGACAGAGTTGTACTAAAAACCTGTGCAGATGAAGCCACACAAACGGTAGGTTAGACCGGGACATATGTAATAATGGTAGACGAGATGGGTGTCAAAGGTGACATTCCTCATACAATAATAGACAAGCTTCTTGTGGGAGTCAATGTACTAGGTTGTGTCATGGATGCAACACCAGAAATGATCTAACCCAAATTACGATAACCAGGTGGAAGAGACACCGATTGTGGAGAAGGTTGACTGGAGACATACGGGAAATCTTCTGGGAAGAACTGATACTC
The DNA here is from genome assembly GCA_034641835.2 of Pinus albicaulis. Taxonomy (NCBI): domain Eukaryota; kingdom Viridiplantae; phylum Streptophyta; class Pinopsida; order Pinales; family Pinaceae; genus Pinus; species Pinus albicaulis. The sequence goes on along the minus strand of CM076583.1, from coordinate 714,055,510 downwards.
TCCGGTAGAAACATGAAGCTCTTCACTATCGATAGGACTCAAAGAATCCATTTTTGACGAGGCTGTAAGATCGTCGAAAAGACGACAAGTACTAGCAAGTAAAGAAACGACTAATAAAGGTGATCTCGAAGTAAGAGGAGGGAATTATTCCTCGCTCCGAAAACCAGACCAAGCATGCTAAAGTTGCCAATTGATATCAACTGACCCTTTAGGAGGAGACCGGGTAGCGAGAGGCAAGATACTCGAAAGGAAAAACTGCCAAAACTCGACAGGCCTAGTGGACTGAGGTGTTTCTGAAGAAATGTCAAGAAAAGGATCACCACTAGGAGGCAATGAAGAGGATGATGAAACTAGTGGTTCTGCCACTGTGACAATGTTTCAAAACAGGAAAAAAATGAGATAGCCTATTTGAGGCTTCAAGATAAAACACTAAGGAAATACTAAAAACAAGACAAGCAGAAATATTTAACGGGCATGTGATCGTAGGCAGTTAATTTTATGACATTGAAATGGAACTTTGATGTTTCATGTTTTAAGAGTCGAGAAATAGGCAAAATATGACTCTAGTCACTTTCAAATTGAACGAGCGTGAAAGGACAAGTGCTCAATGATCTTTTCACTTTTAGAGAGACGAAAAGATCAAAATGACTACTAAGGTAATCTAAGCAAGAGGGTGTACCAAGTTTTCGTGAATTCCATATACACCTTGGTGATAAAATGAAAGAGAAATGACCAAGGAATTGACATACGTGTAGGTAGTCTCCCCGAATGATGTATTCGGTGTATCATGGTTTTAGGGCAGCAGACTCGGCTTCCTATGGATAAAGGATTGCAACGTATGAGGGTCTCCCTTTATATACGCGATGGTACGGGGAGCACAAGTCCGTACTAGTGTTGTCTAATGCGAGATGGCGAACGATAGCTACTAGGTTTAATGATGCCGGAACACGTCACTAGCCTAGACCTCTAAAATATGTGTGTTAGGTTTCAATGCTTCCTTAGGTTGATTGAATTCACTTTAAGGTTCATCTTGAATTAACGTTTCAATTTCAAGGCCTTACCGAATGTGATCTCGAATTCCTATATGCACACTAAATGCAAAATAACACCATTTCCATTCAATGAATGCTAGCTAAGAGAAGGATAGGAATCTATTACAAAGTAATAATCAATTGAAACATAAGAAGAATTCTGCTAATGCATCTAATACAAACAGATGAGAAAACGAAAACTCTTCCCTAGTTCGCTAAGAGCTAGTAATGAAAAAGAACATTTTCATTTTCAATTAAAGCGAAAGAATGCAATTTTTGTCTTTAGATGAATGAAGCACACAATGCACTGTTACAATAAAAGAAAAACAAATACTAGTTTCGAGCACTACGAATGTAACGATCTAAAACGAATAGATCTATGCAATAAAAACATAAAACACACTAAAAAAAACAATGCACTCTTCCAAGCAAACAAAGGGCTTTCGAAAAAATCCGGTGAGCAATGTAATCTATGCTTGAAGTGACGAATGGAGATTCAAATGAAAACAAAAGTGATCATCCAACACACTGTTGGAACAAGGTCTCCTGCAAGTTGCGAAACTGGTCCAATTTTGCATATTTTTGTGTATAATTAGTCTAGCGCAGGGGTTTTGGGGTGGGTCAAAGCCCCGAAAGCATTGTAATGGGTCAAAGGGTAGACCTAGAGTCTGCAAACCACAATTTGCGGACCATAGGAAAGATTAGGCTAGATTGTTATAAATAGAGGGACATTTTGAATTATAAGGGAAGAAGAAGATGTGATATTGATGTGAATTGTATCTTAGTAGATCTATTTGGGTTTTTGGGGGAAGGACTCCTGTTGATTGTGTGCGAGGAGATCCCAAGTCCTGCTGTGTGCGGACCCTGCTATTGTGTGCGCAGGTCGGGTTTGGGTATTGTAAGAAGGAACGAAAGGATTAATGAATGAGAAAGGTTGGTTAGCTGAATATATTTGTACTATTGATGCGAATCTTTGATAGCTTCTGTGTTATGCATATTCTGTGTTAAGATGCGAAAGTACTGTGTTAAGTGATTCTTCTGCATCTAGGTCTATTCTGTTATGTTTTATGCAAAGAATAATTGTGATGCTGCACTATTGTTTTAGAGTATATGATTTGTTGAGTACAGTAAGTATATTTGACCTTGCGCACATGGATGCGAAGGAGATCTATAGATCCGATTCCGAGATAGGCGATCTGGTCATTATAAAGCCGGACACAGCTCTTCTTGGCTTACCTATCCTCTCTCAGGGTGCAGAAACCTGGTTCCAGCACCCACCCATAATGCTTCGGGTGAGACTTTGACCTACGCAAGTAGGTCACTACCGAAAGGGCCAGTAGTATAGGGGTTTGCAAGCAAACCTTAACCTCCGAACCTGGGTTAGGACCCCTCGAGCCAACACAAACCAAAGACACGAATAATCAAGAGAAAGACTAACATAATCAGTCAGTGAATTGAAACAACAAAGATCAAAGTGACTTGAACTTAACTCAGAAGGATCAGTGAGGAGAGGGCCAAACAAACAACACAAGACACCTAGAAACCTTAGGGATACAAACTTCACTAATAAGATGATCGACAAATAGTTGAGAAGACTGAGACTACAGAGTCAAAGCAATCACAGTAGACCAATTGCAAGGCAAAAAACCAATCCAGAGCCAAGAAACACTAACAAAAACTCAGAAAAGAGGTCAAATAAAATCCTATAGGATTCAACGCGACTGTTTAGCTGTAATCTGTGCTAAACAGGGGTTGGCGCACCTATGACAAAAGAAACATGTGCCAATCGACACGATTGTTCAAGGAAAAGCTGCGTCGAGCTAGAAAACCATGGGAAAAAATAAAAACCACTAAGGATAGGTCAGACTTGACACTCTGGAACTGAACAGGATGGTGGAAAACAGTCAGGCAAGTCAAGTAAAGCAAAAAAATGATGAAACGATCAAAGTCGACTCGACAATCCAGACACTCGACAAACAACGAGACGACAAACACACACTGATCCCTGGTGGATTCGCCAATTTTTTGTGCATGTAAATCCCCTCTGCGGACAGAGGCGATCCCTCTAGCCCTAGGGTGGGTCTAGAAGAAAGAGGACATTCTAATGCGTCGATTCCTAGTTAATGAATGAAACTAAGTCAACATAGATGTCCTACCTTGGTTCCAATGCAGTTGTCATAGCCATGGCACCAATCTCCTGATCTTCGTCCCAACACAGTGCGGTCCTTCAGTAGTGGTACTCAAGTGCCTGCACAAGGATTAGAGAAATATAGTAGCATACGAAAAAATATTTGCATTCATAACTATATAATTGGTCAAGGATAATTAAACGTATTGCATAATATCAATCACATCAACACAAGACGAGAACCAAAACATCAGTCATGTATTAATTAGGAGAAAGAAAGAGATTACAACCAAATAAGCCTTGACGTCGCAGCCTCCTTCAACGGGTCTAGTCGAAATGTGTCTCGAGAATTTGTCGGGGAATTGGACTCAGCGAGGCAATAAGCCTAGACTCTCTCTCGACAAGGGGTCTCTCTCTGCTCTATCTCACACCAGCTTATTCAGATTGTTTCAGCTATTCTCCAAAATGTTCAGCTGGTTGAATCTATGTGAGAGAGATGTATATATAGGAGAGGAGGAAGAGGTTTGGATCCATCAAATGGTGGAAGGGAGGCCTTATCCTTTTAGAGGTTTCCCAAAAGTAGGGAACAAGAAGCCAAAGGAAGATGTTCGAAGTTATTCAGTCGAACAACTCATGCTGACTCCGCTCACGAAGTGGTTGGCAATGGAAAATTCACTTCTTTATTTAAAAAACTTTCCAAAAACATCTCGGCGCAGGAAATCCACTTAGACATAGCACCAATGGGCGCCGAGCCTAGTGCTAATTTCCCTTAATGGCATGAGGCCATAACTTCCTGCCAGCGCCAACCCAAAATCATGTGTTTTTTATGGTTTGTTCTAGGAATAGTCAACGGAGGAAATGTTCTTCTCATGGAAAGGATGCAATGACAATTTTTGCAAGGCATGACACTACATATAAGTCACATAAATGGTCCTCCAATGTGCGGGATGGGGATTGCAGGGATGGTGACAAAATGTTGTGTAACAATAGTGGAAGCCAAAAGAACCTCATTTCAGGAGAGGTCATCAGGCGGATCAGCCTACTGACCATAACACACCCGCAGCCGTATACCATCGAGTGGCTTCACCAAATATGAGATCTCCATGTCTGCCAGCAGTGTCGCCTTTCGCATAGCATCAATCCATTCACATATGAGGTATTGTGTGATGTTGCTCCTCTTGACGTGTATTATTAGGTAGACCATACTTGTGGAAGAAACATGTTGTGTATGAGTCTAGGCCTCTTTCTGTTATTTTTACTTTGAGAAATAAGTTGTATAGGATACTGGAGGTAGTACTACCTTCCGTTATCTCTTTGAGTACTGCAAAGCAATGCAGTAAGATTATTTCCCAAACCAGGAATTTTTTTTTCATTATGATTCACCAACAAGGAAAGAAGAATATTGTGGCTGCAGCCTCCAAAGAGGGCAAGAAGAATATTCTGGTTGTAGCCTCCAAACAGGGCTCCCCTGCATCGCAACAACAGATGGAAAAAGATGTGGAAGAATATAAGGACATTTTCTCCTCACCCACAGAGGTTCCTCTACACTATCAGGTCAATCACTCCATTGATCTGACTCCAGGCACGTTGCTTCCTGATGTTGCCATACCTTATGCAGCCACATAGACAAAATCCACACATGCACTGTCTGAGGTTGGTAAAGAAATTAGATTTATTGAACGCATTCATCACATCTTCCGACAGGTTCATGGCATATTGGATAGAGCCAATGCTAAGTACAAGCAGCAAAAAGATCAACATTGTGTGCCACACAACTTCCAGGTGGGCGACAAAGTGTGGCTACATTTTCAGAAGGAGTGCCTTGATGGACCCCACTGCAACCTTCGCTCACTCCGATATGGGCCATACACCATCACCACGGTTGTAGGTGATAATTCCTTCGAGCTCAATATTCCACCATTCCTTGGTTTTCACCCAGTGTTCAATGTGGACCACCTTTGGCCCTACTTTCCACATCTATTGGACACATCCAACATGGGAGAACAACTCACACCAACAAAGTTAAACCTAGACTGCATGGAACAAGCCACCACTGATCAGATCATGGATACATAGATCAAGAATACCCGACAAAAAAGGATCCATATATATGGATTTGTCAAAGCAGGACAACACCTTCACTAAGGCAAGTGGCTCACCAAGTGACCAAGTTCAGCAGAAGTTTCCTCATCTCATGGAGGAACTCAACACGATGGGCACCATTTCTTCCTAAGGGGGGAGGAATGATCGAAGTAGATATTGGTGGACATCTGCCTATTCCACTTGGACCCCCACCATTGTTTCTTTTCGTTTTTCAGTTTCCTTAATTGTAAACTTCCAGAGTCATTTTAAGGCTCTAAATGATGTTTTTAGGAAAACCAGGAGCAACATCGGTTCACGAACCAATGTTTCTCACTTGAATGTTGTATTCCTCGGATATACCTTTCTCATGAGGTATTTTGCACGTCAAACAAAGATCTTATGCCAAAGTTACGTCCCCGAGAAGTTGATGTACCAATTTACCCAAATAGGGCCCATAGTTTTGGCACTTCATCTCCTAGGGTTAGGTTTTTGGATGTTTATGGTTTTCCAAATTTTTTTAATAATAAATAGGCATTCAAGCCTCATTATAACTTAGTTTAGAGGCATGTAGCTTCCACATCTCTTCTCAGAGATAAGCTACCAGCGCCCTAGCTATTTTATTTCCATTATGTCTATAAACATATTTCAATTCTTTGATATTAATGAAATGAAGTGTTTTTTCTGCTGCATCTTTGAATTTATGGTTTTTTTTTAGAGCAA